>OW796115.1:5830837-6268679 GCA_941860345.1 Chrysodeixis includens
TAACTAAAAACCAAACCTAACCTAACCTAACTAAAAACCAAACCTAACCTTACCTAACTAAAAACCATACCTAACCTAACCTAACTAAAAAACCAACCCTAACCTAACCTAACTAAAAACAAAACCTAACCTAACTAAAAACTAAACCTAACCTAACTAACTAAAAATCGAACCTAACCTAACCTAACTAAAAACCGAACCTAACCTAACCTAACTAAAAACCAAACCTTATCTTACCTCACTAAAAACCGAACCTAACCTAACCTAACTAAAAACCAAACCTAACCTAACCTAACTAAAAACCAAACCTAACCTAACCTAACTAAAAACCAAACTTAACCTAACTGAAAACCAAACCTAACCTAACCAAAAACCAAACCTAACCTAACCTAACTAAAAACCGAACCTAACCTAACCTAACTAAAAACCGAACCTAACCTTGCCTAACTAAAAACCAAACCTAACCTAACCTAACTAAAAACCAAACCTAACCTAACCTAACTATAAAACCAAACCTAACCTAACCTAACTAAAAACCAAACCTAACCTAACCTAACTAAAAACCAAACCTAACCTAACCTAACCAAAAACCAAACCTAACCTAACCTAACTAAAAACCGAACCTAACCTAACCTAACTAAAAACCGAACCTAACCTTGCCTAACTAAAAAACCAAACCTAACCTAACCTAACTAAAAACCGAACCTAACCTAACCTAACTAAAAACCGAACCTAACCTAACCTAATTAAAAACCAAACCTAACTTAACCTAACTAAAAACCAAACCTAACCTAACCTAACTAAAAACCAAAATTTAACCTGACTAAAAACCGAACCTAGCCTAACCTTACTAAAAACCAAACCTAACCTAACCTAACTAAAAACCAAACCTAACCTAACCTAACTAAAAACCAAACCTAACCTAACTAAAAACCAAACCTAACCGAACCTAACTAAAAACCAAACCTAATCTTACCTATCTAAAAACCGAACCTAACCTAACTAAAAACCAAACCCTAACCTAACTAAAAACCAAACCTAACCGAACCTAACTAAAAACCAAACCTAATCTTACCTATCTAAAAACCGAACCTAACCTAACTAAAGACCAAACCCTAACCTAACCTAACTAAAAACCAAACCTAACCTAACCTAACTAAAAACCGAACCTAACCTAACCTAACTAAAAACCGAACCTAACCTTGCCTAACTAAAACCAAACCTAACCTAACTAAAAATCGAACCTAACCTAACCTAACTAAAAACCGAACCTAACCTAACCTAACTAAAAAACCAAACCTAACCTAACCTAACTAAAAACCAAACCTAACCTAACCTAACTAAAAACCAAACCTAACCTAACCTAACTAAAAACCAAACCTAACCTAACCTAACTAAAACCAAACCTAACCTTACCTAACTAAAAACCAAACCTAACCTAACCTAACTAAAAACCGAACCTAACCTTGCCTAACTAAAAACCAAACCTAACCTAACCTAACTAAAAACCAAACCTAACCTAACTGAAAACCAAACCTAACCTAACCAAAAACCAAACCTAACCTAACTAAAAATCGAACCTAACCTAACCTAACTAAAAACCGAACCTAACCTTGCCTAACTAAAAACCAAACCTAACCTAACCTAACTAAAAACCAAACCTAACCTAACCTAACTAAAAAACCAAACCTAACCTAACCTAACTAAAAACCAAACCTAACCTAACCTAACTAAAAAACCAAACCTAACCTAACTGAAAACCAAACCTAACCTAACCAAAAACCAAACCTAACCTAACTAAAAACCCGAACCTAACCTAACCTAACTAAAAACCGAACCTAACCTTGCCTAACTAAAAACCAAACCTAACCTAACCTAATTAAAAACCTAACCTAACTAAAAACCAAACCTAACCTAACCTAACTAAAACCAAACCTAACCTTACCTAACTAAAAACCCAAACCTAACCTAACCTAACTAAAAACCAAACCTAACCTAACCTAACTAAAAACCAAACCTAAACCTAACTAAAAACCAAACCTAACCTAACTAAAAACCAAACCTAACCTAACCTATCTAAAAACAAAACCTAACCTAACCTAACTAAAAACCAAACCTAACCTAACCTAACTAAAAACCGAACCTAACCTGACCTAACTAAAAACCGAACCTAACCTAACCTAACTAAAAACCAAACCTATACCTAACCTAACTAAAAACCAAACCTAACCTAACCTAACTAAAAACCAAACCTAACCTAACCTAACTAAAAACCAAACCTAACCTTACCTAACTAAAAACCAAACCTAACCTAACCTAACTAAAAACCAAACCTAACCTAACCTAACTAAAAACAAAACCTAACCTAACTAAAAACTAAACCTAACCTAACCTAACTAAAAATCGAACCTAACCTAACCTAACTAAAAACCGAACCTAACCTAACCTAACTAAAAACCAAACCTTATCTTACCTCACTAAAAACCGAACCTAACCTAACCTAACTAAAAACCCAAACCTAACCTAACCTAACTAAAAACCAAACCTAACCTAACCTAACTAAAAACCAAACTTAACCTAACTGAAAACCAAACCTAACCTAACCAAAAACCAAACCTAACCTAACCTAACTAAAAACCGAACCTAACCTAACCTAACTAAAAACCGAACCTAACCTTGCCTAACTAAAAAACCAAACCTAACCTAACCCTAACTAAAAACCAAACCTAACCTAACCTAACTATAAAACCAAACCTAACCTAACCTAACTAAAAACCAAACCTAACCTAACCTAACTAAAAACCAAACCTAACCTAACCTAACCAAAAACCAAACCTAACCTAACCTAACTAAAAACCGAACCTAACCTAACCTAACTAAAAACCGAACCTAACCTTGCCTAACTAAAAACCAAACCTAACCTAACCTAACTAAAAACCGAACCTAACCTAACCTAACTAAAAACCGAACCTAACCTAACCTAATTAAAAACCAAACCTAACTTAACCTAACTAAAAACCAAACCTAACCTAACCTAAAAACCAAATTTAACCTGACTAAAAACCGAACCTAGCCTAACCTTACTAAAAACCAAACCTAACCTAACCTAACTAAAAACCAAACCTAACCTAACCTAACTAAAAACCAAACCTAACCTAACTAAAAACCAAACCTAACCGAACCTAACTAAAAACCAAACCTAATCTTACCTATCTAAAAACCGAACCTAACCTAACTAAAAACCAAACCTAACCTAACTAAAAACCAAACCTAACCGAACCTAACTAAAAACCAAACCTAATCTTACCTATCTAAAAACCGAACCTAACCTAACTAAAGACCAAACCTAACCTAACCTAACTAAAAACCAAACCTAACCTAACCTAACTCAAAACCAAACCTAACCTAACTAAAAACCAAACCTAACCTAACCTAACTAAAAACCAAACCTAACCTAACCTAACTAAAAACCGAACCTAACCTAACTAAAAACCGAACCTAACCTAACCTTACCTAACAAAAAACCAAACCTAACCTTATGAACGGAAAAAAGGCGTAAGCATGATTATTTCGCAACTGTAATACGAATGTATTACTCAACAAGGAATACGGCACTTTTTGTTTGATTATTTCTAAGCGTGATAGGATGTAATCAGTATTATTTTAGGAAATTGCTTTTTTTATTCAGTATGAAATAGCATAATAGGGATTACATACTTAAACGTTATAACGGTTTACTCACGCGTATTTATCGGGATAGCCCGACTAGTTTCGGACCCAACCGGAGTCCTTAATCATGAGCTGACGCGGCGGCGGGGTCGCGAGTCAAAGTCGTCAGTTCAAAAACAGGGATTACATTTATTAAATATTTGTATTATCAAATGAAACAGCTTAAGTACGATTAGGTCTATTTTCTTATAATTTTACGTGCGTATGCTGGTTTATCGACTTCTTTAATTAATAAAATAAGTTAATTTTAAAACGTCAAAATTTTTTTTTTTTATAAAATCCTAATTTTACGTCAATGATTCACGGAAAAAATTTACTATATGTATTTTTACTTGTACTATTCAAATATGCAATAATAAAAAAAATGACGTATCTGCACTTACGCCTTTGTGGTTCTGGGGGTGCGCATATACAATGTGCAGTTTATGGCAATGGTTATCGTTTTTAAGTACCTACTTATAATACTATCATTTTACTTTATACTTTAATTTGTTTCAAAATATGCCGTACATATCTAGATATATCTACTTATGTTTATCTTATCAATATATCAACATGTATGAAATTCTTCTAAAGGATTGTCTTTACTCTATAAACTGAAGGATATAATAGGACGGTACATTTAACTTGTAAAGTGCTTACTTGTAAACATTAAACGTGTTTGTGCAGTTATGTCTTACTGTTAAACATTAAAACGTTTTTACATAAATACAATACTTACATAATTATAAAGATAGGTGGAATCAAAAAAAAATCCTCTTAATTTTATTTTATAAACGCGAAAGTTACGACGCTACAAGTCGTGTGTAATTGACGTGGAGACCAATTCGAGCCAACATTCTTGTTTCCTAAAATGCTCTAAAGTAATGTTACTTACTTACAAAAGGCAAATATTTAACCTCGTGACAAATTAAATCAAACAAACGGAAAACCTTAAGCTTTAAATATTAGACCGTTTTCCTTAAATAAATACTCTATTATTTACAAGTTAAATTATGTTATTCAAAAGTCAACTCTATGTGTCAGACTTAGGGTTTAATTTCGTGCAAATGTTTTTTGAATTGTTAATTTTGTTACACATATTTGGTGTTGTCTTTATTGTGCTAAATAGAATCTTAGGACACAGATAGTAAGATGTATTTTCGTAAAACAGTGTGCTTAATTTGTCACAACACGTAAACGTTTATTTTTTCATGAATCATTAGTAAAATAGTACCTTATTAAAATGGAATTAATGTTTCTTGTTTGTTTATTCGTGCATTTTTTATCTCGTCTTTTCTTATTATGTTGGCGTCAGCTTCCGGTCTTAGTAGCATCATTATGTAACATAGAGCGACTGCCATTCTGATCTCAACAATATCAGCATTTTCTTTCATATGATCTGGGTGATACATAGTATCTAATAGGGGGTAAAGAACGACTGGAAAAGCTCTATGAATTTTGTTACAACATAATATTATTTTCCTGTATGTCCATTTTGCTATTGTTATTTTTTTCTTTAATTTCTACTATAAAACTAAAACTTACATTATATACAAAAGCTTAAAAAAATGGTGTCATAAAATTCGTCATTGCCGGCCGGGAGTGTGCCCAAAAGGCTGGCGGCATTGCCACGTTGGATGGCAATGCTTATCCTCTGTGCGAGGTAAAAGCCTTTGGGTCACGAGAAGTATCAACAAGGCTCTTATTGTCATTTTTTAAGATTTTTATAGCATTGGATTGTTTTTTATAACGATGTTATTTATTATTATAAAATAAATATAATAGAATAGTGATCCTTTCGAAGCATAGAGGGGTCTCCGTATATTATCTTATTATCTGAAAGTTAATTCTGACATTTAAATAATTAATCAGTAAAACAACTCAAATAAATTCGATAATACCTTTTATTCAATAAAAATAAAATAACTTAATAATATTCAGATTATATCTTACATAGATTTACAAAGTTTTGATTTATTATTTCCATATATTTTTACGTCTTTTTTTTTAATTACGTCATATTGATCACTGATACTTTTCACCAAAACTCTACCTCACTTCTTCCCTTACTTTAATTTTTCCATTTGATGGACTGAAACAAAAGAAAATTGTATTAATACATAAAAACCAAAATGTTCTAAACTGCTCATGTTTCAATTTTTTTTTATCATAATTATGTCCTGACCAATTTCGGCCACGGTGGCTAGTATTACTATGACACCAGCCAGCTACGCGGGACGTCTTATAGTGCACAAGCGCGTGGGTAAACACAGGTGCACTCTCTGTTCCGTCCCTCTCATAGTCTGGTGGGACGGTAATCCAACAAATGTTTTTTTTTATATGACTGACATAATATGAAGGGTGAAGGGTGGGCGATGGGGTGCTGTCTATTATGATTTTGACGTTCAGAAAATGCTGCATTGTAGCCTAATTTGAATAAATGACTTTTGATTTTTAAATCATTTGCCCACACGAATTAATAATCGGTTATAGGTGTCAAAACATTACCCTCTTCTTACGCAGTCCGTTCAAAGTGTTAATTTAGGGTATCAACCGACGCCATACCGAATTTCATCAAATTTGATATAACCGTTTGAGCGTGAAAGAGTAACAAACACACATCTCTGCAATACTCTGCATTTATTTATACACTCACGCTCAATTAACAACAATTATCTGGACTTTAAAAGAGACCCCTAAGTTTGTTTCGACATTTCTTCTCAGGGTAGTCAGTTAGAAAATGTCGAATCCAGCGAGCTCGAAACATGTCGGTCGGGGAAAAAGTCTTTTCGCATTATAGTATGTATGAACTTGTAATAAAATCTTTCTCTCTCTAATAAAATTAGAATTTGGAATTATGTTCTTAAAAATTTTAACTTTCAATTATACCAAAACCAGCCAGATACAAATACTATAGCCAGAAACATTTTATTACAAGTTCATACATACTATAATGCGAAAAAACTTTTTCCCCGACCTAATATTTAAGACATGTAAAAGTGATATAATTATCCTACTTACAGAATAATTTTAATTTCATCTATCCTTACAAACTTTCGCGTTTATATTATTAGTATGTATACAACATTGTGCCTACAAAAGTTACCAAATACTCTTGTAATACTCACAGCATCTCTAAGAGTGTTCTCGGCTAGGATATACTCTTCGGACTGCGGGCTCAGAGTCATCTTATAATTGGTGAGGGCCGCCCGATCCTTCTGCTTTGCTAGTGTCTCTATCACCACGGAATGTATCTGTAGAAAGACGAAATATGTGTTACAGTCAACATAATTAATTATTGCAAGAAAAAACATTCCTCAAAAATTCCCACAACGCCATCTAGTATCAAATTAGGGATACGAAAGTAACTTGTGTTATGAGTACTAGACAACTGATAAACATACTTAAGTATATATTTCTAAATACATACATACTATAGATAAATTACACCCAGACACAGAACAAATGATCGTGCTCATCGCACACATATTTGTCCTGGGCGGGAATCGAACCCACGACCTCTGTATAGTAGTCAGGGCCATTAACCACACTGCCAGGGTCACGCAGTGCATGCGCGAGCGATCCCGTGACGCTGGCTTAGGTAGTAGAAGGGTCCCGGGGTGTTTTTAGTCGGTGGGAGTCCGACATATCCCCATTTGAAGTCATTAGCGTTTCACCACATAAATAAAAAAGGGCCATTAACCACTAGACCAACAGGCCCGTCAAATTAATTTATTATTATGTACATTGTTTTTATTTACCTTATACATATGCGCCAGCCTCAGTCTATCATCATTCCCGGCTATCTTGTTAACGCAAGTCGCTAGCAGCTGCTTACTAGCTTGCAACTCGCTCAGACGGGCTAGGAGAGTTTCTATAGGAATGTGCGATGATACTGTCGTACGGCCTAGCCAGTCCTGTGGGGAAAAGGGGGGTTAAGTGGTTATAAATGTTAATCTAATGTTAGTTAGATGATAAAATAGTATTAGACATGTATTTTAGTCTGTATCAGTGATAAAAACGATAGTAAATTGGATTTATAGTTCAAGAGTGGGGGCTTGTGACGTCACTGCGTGGAATAAACTGTAGGAAGATGACAAAAGGAAACTGTGCAAGACGTAATTGAAATGCATAATTTAGTATTAAGTATTTTTTTGTCATTGTCGAGTCGGTTTGCAAAATCGACCTTATTCTAATATGTATTAGAGTATGTTATGACAGTGTATTAAAGGCATTCAGCTCGTACTGACGTATATTATATTAGCTTGCAACTCGCTGAGACGGGCTAGGAGCGTCTCTATAGGAATGTGCGATGATACTGTGGTACGGCCTAGCCAGTCCTGAAGAAAACAGGGGGTTTAGTGGTTATAAATGTTAGTTTAATGTTAGTTAGATGATAAAGTAATATTAGATATGTATTTTAGTCAGTATTTGAACAGGAATAAGAATGATAATTGGTTTATAGTTCAGGAGTGGAGGCTTGTGACGTCACTGCGTGGATATACCAAGTGGCTACGTCAAACGAATTTTTTATCGATTGTGACAAAAGAAAACAAATGTATCCAGAATTAATTAAAATGCTTGAAATTTCTAAATTTCTAGTTTTAGTTTTACTTATATTTTAAAATCTTTTACATTAGTTTATATTTACTTACTTTTTTAGTGAAGAGAGATTCGACGATGTCCCACTTGCCGGCCTTAGCGTGAACATTGAGCACCACCCAGTCGTACTGCAGTGGACTTATCTGAAACAGGGTGATATAATAATTTAATAAGAATTAACTAGAACAAAGGTTCAAATTTCGAGTCAGGACAAAAATTGATAGTCGATTTTTTTAAGAAATATGGTTTGAACCTTTCATTTTCTTACTTTTTTTTTTAAATTCTGATTTACATGTTAGATGAAATGTTCTACATGTCGAAGCGTCAGAATTGATTGTGATTTTATTAACATTTCATTTTAATAATTATTACGAATTAGCTGGCAATGTCAAGCAGTTAGCTTGAGTGTGGTCACCCCGGTGTCGGTTGAGTTGACAGATGTCAAGTAACGGCGCGCGGCGGTAAGTCACGCGGACCGCGTGCGCTTGCTTTCGAGTGGATGAACGCGCTGCGTCGCCAACTAAATCGTGTTCCATCGAGTTAGTCCTAGATTATTTTCTCGTTGTTGTAATTTAATATTGGAAATACATCGGTTAAGTGAATAACTACGCTTTTATTTCAACTATCATCGACTGATAACGAGTCAACTCCTGAACTTCCGTTCTATAAATTAATTTTATGAGTTAGATTTAATACTCCTTAATTTTCCGTGTGGTGTCCGGATATAAAGAATAGCACCAACCCATATTCTCCACTGGGTGTCGTAAAAGGCGACTAATGGATCTTAAGACCCAGTGCACTGTACCAAGCACCTTGGGTCACCCGAATGGTGGCGGGTAAACCACCAACAATCGCATTCCCAAAGAGGGTTAGAGTCAGGCAGGCGGCCGACTATAAAACCATAGCCAAAACTTTAAGCAACATGTCTAGAAGACGTGTTGCGCCGACCCCAAGTGAAATGGGATAAGGGCAGGAAGATGATGATGACTCATACTTTACCTGATGCCTCTGACACAGTGTGAGCGGTGACATAGCATTCCCTGCGCCCTCGTGCCAGTGCTGCGTGCAGTTGTACGCGAGCCATTCGATCACAGACCTGTACTTAAGGTCCGGCTTGTTTATGTGTTTCTGCCATTCTGTGAATGTTATAATGATCATTATGGTAAAGAGTATAATTTTATCTATAGTAATTAAATGAAGCTGGAGAGTTTAATAAAATGATCGCGGCAATCTTCAGAAACTATTTTTACGAGCAAAAAAAAGTTTATTAAGATCGAGTAAAAATTACTTAATAATTACGTTTGTTGTATGGGAGCCACCTTAATATTATACATATTTTTTTTATTTTTAGTACTTGTAGTTATAGTGGCAACAAAAATACTTCATTTATGAAAATTTCAGCTTTCTAACTATTAAAGTTTTTGAGATAACGCCTGGAGACAGACAGACAATCAGCGGAGGCTTAGTAATAGGGTTCAGTTTTACTCATTGGGTAAAATACGGAACCCTAAAAATGGAAAATATGTTTTATATCACCTAACAACTTAATATAATCAGCTATCATCTTCGCCTGGTGTTGATCGACGCCGGGCTGCTGGAAGTGGTTCGCGAAGAGGTTTGACAGCTTCCTGAGGAGAGCATCTAAACTGCCCTGAGTCTTCACCGCGTGTTGGAACTGGTACATCTGGTACAGAGGAGTTTAGAGGATGTAGTGGATAAGTATAGGGCAAGTAATATTTTGTGACAGGAAATATGTATGAAAGATAACTAATTAAGTATTGAATAAATTAATACGATTAGAATCAGCTAGTATTGTATTCTGTTCTGTGTATAAATAAATTTTAATATTCCTCAATATTCCCACAACGCCGTCTAGTATCAAATTAAGTATACGAGAAATTAAAATTTGATATGGAGTTAGCGGACACCTTGGATTATCGCATAGGCTAGTTTTTAATGGACAGCGTCAGATGGCGGTAATGTTATTACAGCTATAACCGGCTTTTACGCGAGCGAAGCCGCGGGAAAAATGCTAGAAATTTTGGTGATGCAAAGCTAACATAGTGCCTTAATAATATCATAATATTATGTAGGTAATAATGTAAATACTTACAGCTGCCTCAGGACTCCTTCCTAACATTCTGTAAAAACGAAATTAATAAATTACTGTAAAACCCTATAAAATCATTCATAAACAGCATCCAGCCTTAAAATTCGACTTATATTTAATTAGGTACTTTATTTTAGAAAATAAACTAGATAGTTATTTTTTGTAATTCCATACAGACGAAATCGCGGGAACAGCTAGTATGTTATAACATATAAAATAGATTGAGGTGACAGCTATAAAAATCATTTCATTTAGTTTGTTTTCATTCTGTCTACATCATATTCGTCTTAAGTATAGGTAAACAAACTTTAATACTCACGTTAGTAAATCAGCAAGTTCAGTGATCTTTCCCTCGTTGTGCAGAAAGGCGATGTAATGATTGAGAGCGACTGGTCGAGACGAGAGCAGCTCGTACACCAACTTCTTGTTCAGGGTTTGGATGAGGAAGAGGACCACCTGGGAACAATATATTGTGAAAGAATTATTTCTTAAGATTAAAAGAAATAAAGTTTCAAGAAATATGGGTTGTAGGAGATGCAATTACATAGACAAATTGTTTGTACAAATAGTATTATCATCTTTCTGCCCTTATCCTATTATACTTGGGGTCGGCGCAACACGTTTTTTAAAGCTTAATAAAGGAGGAAAACATATCTACTGAGTGACTGGCCTGTTGGTTCGGGTTCAAATCACACCCAGTAAAATGTTCATGTAACAAGCATGATCATTTGTTCTGTCTGGGTGTAAGTTATCTATAGTATGTAGGTATTTAGAAATATATAAGTACATTTATCAATTGTCTAGCACTCATACCACAAGCTACTCCTGTATACTTAATTTGGGACTAGATGGCATTGTGGTAATGTTAATGAATATATCCAAACCACTTACAGTGAGCACAGCATTCCCGTCTCCTATCGCTAGCGCTCCGTCCAGCAGTTCAGTCTTGCTCTTCATACTGCGGTGCACATGCAAGGAGCAGCTGCGGCCCAGCGTGAGCCTCTTCAGGGTCATGGCTACCGTCTCCTCTGGCTCCTGCTTTGCTTCCCTGGAAGGATCTCTGCCGGATTGGGCTAGTAGGACTGGGAAATATATTGAATTGAAGTTAGTGAAGTTAATGCATAAATGTTGAGAAATGTTTAAGCTATAAATAGCTATTGACTTGATTCTTTAAATACTTTGTTTTTCATGAACCGTGAAACAGTCTAACACTTGCAATATATATTTTTTTATTATTTACTATTCATGCGGCTGACATGACCTGCCCAATCCCATTTTAGATTGGCAGCCTATTGCTAAACACTGCAAGTGTTTAGCAATACATCTTAGTAATTTATGTAACACTTACAGATATAAACATATCTGTTACTTCATATCAATTTAGAATTATGACATAAGAACTTTATAGCATACCTTGCTATCTGAGACACTGAAGTCTTGGTGTTTTATAAAATTTATTATCTGGCTATGAACCATCCACAGAAAGCTAAAACACCTTTTTGGGTCCCACTTAATCTTTAATAATGGAACTATTAAAGATTGCTTACAAGCCCAGCAAATATCCTCCATTTTGGCTAACTAGTATGTTAATAAAAGCTAAAATAAAATTATACTCACTGAGATCTAAGACTTTAGAAGATACCAAGCTACTGAGTGGGACCGCTGCGGACTTGACGGTGGTAATGCTGACGTTACTGAAGATACTCTCCTCGCTCTGCCCTGAATAGGACTTCTGACCAATAGCCAGGATCTCTTGGGTCGAGAGCTGAAAAGAAAGATCATCATTTTGACAATGATTCAAACATCATTTATACCTTGTAAAATATAGCTTGATACCTGTGACGTTTGTTGGAATGACATTACTAGGGATGGAGGCGTGTTTCGTAGCTTATCGATGTCTGTGACGTCATGAGTTTTATTAAAAGTGACATTGTAGTCATTGTCATTGTAAAGATGTAAATTAAAAATAAATGTATTTGTAGTTGATTTAAATGAAATAAATAAATAAATAATTCAAAATAATCGCGCAAACGGATCACAAATTCGCGACAATCACTATTCAAAGCAGTCTTTTTTTGTCTTTTCGGCATTTTGGCAAACAAAAAAAAGGTAACACCAAACAAAGTAACACAAATAACACCATAGCAACACAAAGTTACACAAATATCAACAAAACAATGGTAGCGTATACAAGGCGTATGCATCGCGTCAGCACTCGTACTGACTCAAAATCGATGGCGCCTGCTTGTTTCCAGCACGCGAAACCATTATAACCAAACTAAATAACTACATTTTATACTAGTGAAATTTTCATAGTATTATTTTATCGATGATCATCTGTCAGTCACTTGCACGTCCCTAGAGCTCTTCAAAGTGCATTTATAAAGTAAGCTAAGAACCAAAAAAATATTTAAGAAATATTAAATATTATTTAAATTACTCATATTTTTACTGGTATCTTTATAATTACATGATTGGTTTTAAAAATGCGTTTTATTTTTATACACAAACGTTGTTTTTATGTTAAAAAATTTTAACTTTTAAAAATAAAATTTGGGTTGTAGCTGTCTTCATAAAACGTTCGGTAATGTCACAGGTATCAAGCTATATTTTACAAGGTATAAGTACGAGAATTAACTTAATTCAATAAATTAAACCAGTGTTCCCTACTCTGTTATGAAATGAGGAAATCATTTATTCTGTAAGTAGTATAATAAATATTACTTTCACATGTCTTAAATATGTTTCGAGCTCGCTGGATTCGTCATTTCCTAATTGACTAACCTGAGAAGAAATGTCGTAACAAACTCAGGGGTCCCTGTCTCTTTTAAAGTACTAACAATTGTTGTTAATTTAGTGTGAGTGTATAAACAAATGCAGAGTATTTACTGGACTGACCTTTTGAGGAAAATCCAGACTAGGTTCCAGAGGAGTAAGTTCCAGTTGTATTTACTAAATACATATTTACTATACTTTAGTATTCTAGTAATAAATTCTAGTTAGTCTACTTATTAAATGAAAGACTCAAAACAAAGTGATAATCGTTACGAACAAGTTATTCAAAACAATATTAAATTAATAAAATGTTACTTACGACGTCATCATCAAAACTGAATGCTTTAGCTTTGGTTTCGCTTGTATTCCAATAATCTTCGTCTTCCATTTAGAATAAAATTGTTTTATGCTATTCTTCAAAAACAAATCGTGATTTGTTGGTAAATTTTGACAAATTATTGTGTTTATCAAATGTCAGTTTATAGATTACGTTTCGTTACACTTAATTAAGAGAGATTTTTAGAGAATCTGTGAACTCGAATTCATTTTTAAGATTATAATAATGATTTTTTTACGTCTTAAAATTGAATTGGAGAATACCAAAAACTATTCTCACATCATTTAAAAATTAAATATTTACAATGTTAGTTCGAACCGGTAAACCGAACCGAAAATCCGGTAGTGCACTTAAATTTTTACTAATTGCTCTTTAAGAGCTTGTAAATGGCTTATCTAATTTTGATGAGTTGTCCGAAAATCATCGCTATCATATACTTAAAAACTTTCACGGTAATTATTTATATTAGTAGGAAGATTATAGCAGTTCTGGCAGAGAGACAAGTTATATGATATTAAATGCGCTCTTTAACTTATTGAACACTGATGTTAGAATAACTCAAAGCTAGATAAGAATAATAATATTAACTACCTTAAACACGTCCCACTGTTGGGCATAGGCCTCTCCCTAAATAGGGAAGGTTTGAGCAATGATCACCACGATTTCTCACTGCGGATTAGCGATTTCAGATTCCAATTAAATAGGTATTTGGAATCCAGGTTTACTAACGATGTTTCCTTCACCGTTTGCAAGTGGTGCCTTAGAATTGATAAGAAAGTATCTACATAATAATAAAATATGTTCCAATTTTTTTCTTAATTCAGATTGGATGGATTTCTACTGGCCCTAGTTGCCTGAATTAAATCAATAATAATAATATACAGCGCGCTTAGTACAGCGTTTAAAGATCGCGCGCTTTCACTTGTGAACACCTCAAATAAGAATTACTGGTTCTAAAAACGCGGGGTAAAGCGCGCGCTTCAAAACGTGTGTATTCGCTTTTATTCGAGCCCAACGCGTCGAACAAAAAGAATTTTAGAATTGTACTGTATATGAAATCACGCTAACATCTACGCGTAAAATCATCTGAACCTGAACGTGTTTTCATATAACTACAGATATTTAAAATTCGTTTCGTTTTATTTGTTCGACGCTTTCAATGCTTGTGCATCTATGAGTTCAGCCGAGTGGTATAAGACCACAACGCCAAGTTCGATTCGATCCGCGCAAAGAACAAACAGATTTTTTATCAAAAGAAAAAGATCAATACCTATCTACTAAATTGTTTTTTAGCTAATTATAGCGGACTATACGCATGTACCTATTGTCTCATCTTGTTGTTAATTGATTGGCTATCAAATTTTCTATCTAGAAGATAATCAAAGAAATTTTATCATCGGGTTTTCACTTTGGGAAAACACGTGTAACTAAGCAATTAAGTAAATAAGTGCTTACATGCTATAAGTTACTTAATGCTCGGAGGAAAAAAAAGAAAAAAATAAGGACAAAAATTGTACAAGCCGACGTATGGATCAATGTGTGGGTCGCTATAGTTAAACATAAAAATAGTATATAACTTAAAATAAATTTAGTGCCCTAAGTACTATATAAACTTTAGTATGTGGTTATTAATTTCTGTATTTTGGTTTTTATGTTTTATAACGTGAATACTGTATTTTTTCTCTTACTTTTTTTTGAATGTAGTGCCTAATGTGCACGTCTATAATTGACGTAAACCCCAGCCTCTGTTCTATATTTTTTTAAATGTATGTGTTTATGCTATTGATATTGTGCCCATTACTAAATAAATAAGTGAATGAACAACACGACACTATCTTCTATTCTGTCTTCTATCATACATGTCTGTCTGACTAGTAAACTAAAACTAAACAGTTTTTGTCGCAGTTATGCGGGTCGCTTACGCATGCTCTACGCAACTTTGATAAAAATCTATTTAGAGTTTATGGTCTATAAATAATATGGTAGAAATAATATAAGATAGTGTCTTGTTGTTTATTCATTTATCTACTTAGATGCTTTAAGCTACACGTGTTTTCCCACAGTGAAAACCCAGTGGCAAAATATCTTTGATTATCTTTTAGATAGAGAAAAATGCTAGCCAATTAATTAGCAACAAGATGAGACAATATTTGTATAGTTCCGTAGTTTTAAATAACTAGAAAACAAATAGGAATAGAACATTTTTTTCGTGGTTCAAAAAATTGATTGTCTTTTGCGCGGTTTGAATTGAACTTGGCGTTGTGGTTTAATACCACTCGACTAAACTTAAATATTTATTCTGTGGTTAAAGTCACAGATGCATAATATAAGCATTAATTGCTTTTATGGTTCCGTACCTTGAAAGAAAAACTTAAACGGAACCCTAAAACTATACGATCAATTTGATATCTGTCTGTCCATCTGTCTTTCATTACTCTTTTACTGAACGTTTTAAATATAGCGTTATCATTTTATACATACACTAAGATTCGCCTGTTGGCCTAGTACTCAGTGACCCTGACAGCTCGTGGGTTCGATCCCCAACCAGGACTTAAGTTTGTGTGATGACCACGATCATTTATTTTGTTTCTGGGTGTAATTTTTTTTTATAATATTATGTATTTATTAAGAAATATATACTTAAGTACGTTTTTAGGTTATCTAGTACCCATAACACAAGCTACTTAGTATGCAAATCAAATCAATAATCAAAATGTTTTTATTTCGAGTAGGCCTTCTCAGCTCTCAACTTCAAAACGTTACTGACTCTAGTTGCGCGGTTACAAAATGAACGTAGAATGAACTTGACACTAGATTCCGTTGTGTTAATATTTAATTATTTAAATGTTTATTTTTGTTCTTTTATAAACAAATAATAATAATAGCAACATTTTCCTCAAGCCAGAGCCTAAATCATGATTTAAAGTGATTTATTTATCACTTTTTAAATGAGATAAGATGTTCTTGATACCGTGTATCAATTCTCAGTGCTAATCCGTTGTATCGATGCTCCATACAATGATAGCATAGTGTTTTGATTATATTATTTACATTCACGTGCTGTTTACAAGACATTTCAGTCGTTACCAATGAATACTCGATTGAAAACTCAATACTGGACATGTGGATGCTGTAAGTACTTGCATTTCAATTATCATTCAGATTTTTTGTCGGATTAAATAATGAATATTATTTATCTCCGTGCAAATCTTTATAAGTGTTTTGTGATTATTTGATTTATCGAAAATAAAAGTCATCTCCATCCATTAATATTTATCTTATCCAAATTGCTCTCAATTCTCATCATGATGCAATATAATTTTGATCGTACTTACCTACACTGTTTTTCACGATTGTGTTGTCAAAGAAAAATCTTGTAATCACTATGGTAATTTTTTTCTGTTATGTGCATATCCACTTTTGGGCAGAATCCTTTTTTATTATTCTGCCGATAAACTGTATTACAGACAGAAAAATATCTAGGTATGTAATTTTTTTTAAACAACTCCCGCACTAAGGAATTTAATCCTTGTATCGCGGAGAGTTTCACAGACATTCAATTTATATGAACAGAGACACCCAAATTCAGAACAAGTATTTATGGAACGAACAAATTCTTGTCCTACGCAGGATCGAACCTGCGACACGTCGCGCGCAGTGGTAATTGGTGTGGTAGTTACCTATCTACTAAAAAAAATAAAAAAAATATGGCACAATCATTTCTTCAGCCACTCGCACTTAAATAATTGTAATATTTTTCAATTTCAGTGTACTTAGGGCAAATAGTAACAGGCTACGGGTTAGGCTGGACTGCCCCTGTTCTGCCCAAACTGGCTGACATAGACGAGACTCCACTGGACCATGTACTCTCAGAGCAACAGGCTGCTTTAGTTGCATCGATATTTTTCGTCGGATCAACCGTAGGTGAGCTTATCTAAATGTTAAAGATAGTAAAGAATGGAGATAGTAAAACTGTTCCTAGGTGAACGGTACCCCCGAGGTACTTAAAGGAGATGGTGAGATGACCTAGACCCTAAAGAGGCTGGAGAGCATTTAAAAGTTTTACGAGAATGGTCTTTATGAAAACACTTTAAAGAGGCCTGCAGTGAACGCAGTACAACTACCTCATTTAACAAGAAGTGGCTGAATATTTGGGGGTTTACTATCATTCAGAAATGATGAACAATCTTACTAGAGTAAGACTGTTTCAGTAGTGGAAGAGGCTTCGTTCTATGCCATGTAGTGTGCTGTCACAGCAACAGTCTCTCATTAAGAGGTCACTTCCCTTCGATTTAGATCGTATGCAGATTATCGTTGTTTCCAACCACTAAATAGGCAATTGTAAATTTCAGGTCCCTACGTCTCTGCGTACGCATCGAACTTGAAAGGAAGGAGACCATGTCTGTTCGTATCGGCGATACTTTCATTAGTCGGGTTCATAATGATGGCTCTAGCGAAATCGTTAGCTATGATATATTCCGCTAGAGTGGTCTCAGGATTGGGTGGGAGCGTCATTTTTATCATTACTCTGGTATATATTGGAGAAATTGCGTAAGTAATCATTTGGTTAAAGATTATGTTTGTAAGACCGTTCATTTGATCTACCACTACCTTCTGAAAACAGGATGGATCCCATTGTTCAATTTAAACGGCGTAGGACACTGTGCAAAGCGGTGTCTTTTAAACAATGATAACAATTCTACTTTAAGAGATGGGCATAGGCAAGGCCAGTAACTCTGCCCTAGGTAGTAAAAGGGGCCTGGGGTGCTTTTAGACGATAGGAGTCCGATACATCCCCACGCCGTGCACACGGCGTGGGTTGGAGGTATTAGCGTTACGCCCCAACTATATGACGGAGTAGAAATCGTTACGTATGTAGCATCGCTCTGTATGTGGCATTAGGGCATGCCCCCTACGTCTTTACACCATAAGTATGGACCATCTCAAGTACGCTAAATACAATACCACGTTTGACAGGCTACAATTTTTTTTCCATCAACTTTACAAGAACTGTGCTTGCCTTATCCCTTTTAATCCAAGCGGTTTTACTAAAAACCATAATTTCCCTATATTATTTTACCCGTCTCTTCCTTCGCAGGTCGACCAACATCCGCGGCATATTACTGACGTTAACAGGCTTCTTCAGCACGGTAGGCATGTTACTGATCTACGCCGTGGGTCCTTACGTACAGTACTCAGTCGTCAACTGGATAGCTGTGGCACTCTCTGCTGTCTACATAGTTGGCGTCTACTTTATACCTGAATCTCCTGTGTTTCAAGTTATGGTTGGTAAGTTTAGCACATTCTTTTTCGATTTTTTTTTTTTACTGAACAAAAAGTTTACCGACCGTGGTCACGGGTGAACTGATGACATCAGTCCACTGGTGACCACGGTCAGTGTAACTCGATCGAAACGTCGGGAGAAAGAAATATCGTTTTATATCGCGAATAAGTCCCGTTTGTCATCTAAAATATGTGTGCGTTAATTGCAAACCAAAAATTTATGAAACTAAATATCTTTTGATATACAAAACTCAACCAAACTCCGGTTGTATGATGAGTGCATGGAATAAATAAGTTTCAAAAAACCTGTCGATTGTCAAATGTTATAAAATGTATGGAAGGACCTATTTTTGGATTAGATTTTTTCTTTTTGGAGTTTTCTTATAAAGAGTTTAAATATTTATTACACTACATTAAAAGAGATTTGTGTCTTTTCAGGCAGAATTAAAGAAGCAACTGACAATTTAACATCTCTCGGTCGAGAGGACGAAATCGACACTGTTATAGCAATAGCCAACCAAGAAGAGACAAAATCAGAGTTGGCACAATTTACTGAAATCTTTACCGTCAAGTCTAATAGGAAAGCCATATTCATTCTACTAGTGTTAAACATCCTACAGCAGCTGAGTGGGTTCTACGCGATCATTCTGTTTGTGACTAATATCTTCGAAATGTCCGGGTCATCTTTGGAGGCTCACATATCCACGATCATAGTAGGAGTCGTCCAAGTGGTAGCTGCACTGATAACACCACTGTTCGTTGAGAATATTGGAAGGAAACCTCTTTTGACTTATTCTACAGCGATAAGCGCCTTGTGTTTGGTAAGTACATGATTACTTGAATCATACATTGTATTGGAGGGAAGCTTAAGTTTCAATATAATCTCCAACATTCACACAGCGCCATCTAGTCTCAAATTAAGTATACAATAGTGACTTGTGTACTAGTTCTTAAATACGTACATAAATACCAGAACAAATGATCGTGTTCATCACACAAACATTTGCCCTGGGTAGGAATCGAAACCACAACCACTGATATAGCAATCAGGGCCACTCACCACTAAGCTAACAGGACTGTCAAAATTGGTTCAAATTTGAAAAATATTACGCATTTTCTTTAAGGAGATTTCCTCTTCGAAGGGGGTTTCTTCTTCTTTTGTTTTATAAAGTATCCAGTAAATTTCATCTGAACAGATTGTTTAATCTGCATCTTGAATTTGTTTCAGTTTTCTAATTAATTCTATTTCCATTTCAGGGTGTTCTTGGAACTTACTTCTACCTGTACGACAATTCGCATCCAGTTGCCGACAAGTTACAATGGCTGTCATTAACAGCTTTAATAGTTTATTTCTTAAGTTTTTCTGTTGGTAAGTTTACTTTTTATATAATGTCCGGACCGATTCCAGCCACGGTATTACTATGACACCAGCCATCTACGCGAGCTTGTGCACAACCACAGGTGCACTCTCTATTCCTTTACTGTCATTAAATTATTCCGGTGGGACGGCAATCTGATACGACCATAGAGAGATTAGCCACAGGACCCACATTTTTGTTTGCCTTCCGAAACACGGTTTTCTTTACACCTTTTAGTTAAGTAGGCCACAAGTTTTTCACGTTATTATTTAATAGGTATGCTGCACCTGATTTGCCTTCCAAAGTAGGACTTTTTCCATTGTGGAAGAGAGACAGCGCAATACTTCACGTAGGAGCTCTTAATAGAACCCAGATCATCTTCTTTTACAGGATTAGCAATCATTCCCAATGCGTTTGCTGGTGAGATGTTCACATCCAACGTGAGGAGTATGGGAACCTCATTATCTCTAACTGTCAGCTGGATCGTGGGCTTCGGCGTGTCCACAGCCTTCGGCTACATGATCCCGGCGTGGGGAGCCGCCATCACCTTCTGGATCTACACCGGCGCATGCGCTCTCGCTGTGCTGTTTAGTATCGTGTATGTCCCGGAGACGAAAGGGAAGACTTTATTGGAAATTCAAGAAATGTTGAACAAATGGTAGTTGGACTTTTATTTCTTATTGCCCATCACCTTTAGTAAAAAAGATGTAGCAGATGACGAAAGATGACGCTGATCTAGGCGGTATAGCGTATTGTCTTATTTCTTATTAGCGCCTAGTTTACTTTAAGAGTTAATAGTTGGAGGAGATTAATTGATTTTTTTTGTGTAGTAAGCAAATCATATCATGAACTCAGTTAAAGCAATGTAAATAAAACCTTACGATATGCTGCAGACTAAACGTAGCAAAAATATTGATCAACATACATTGCTATTATAATAACTTTAGGTGAAATAAACTGCTTGCCGGAGTCGCGCAGAGCATGCGCGAGCGATCCCGCAACTCTGGCTTTGACAATAGAAGGAACCCGGGGTGTTTTTATTCGATGTGAGTTTGACAAATCCCCACAGGGTGCCCTCGATGTGGGTTGAAATCATTAGAGTTTCATCCCGGAAACCAAAAAAAAGGAGAAATAATTTGGCTAATCTCTTATTTCATATCTAAGACAAAAAAATATGATATAATGGTCTCTATTTCATATCAATTTAAGATCTATGCAAAAACAAAAGGAATTTTCGGTCTAATGAAGGATTTCAACTTAAATCGCATGTTAATAAGCGCTTTAACTTCAAAAGAAATTACCTATTATTTTCTTAGCTTATCTCTGAAGATAATTACATAAACAAATATTGATATATTGCAAGATAATACGAATCTAATCAGACCGTAGTTTAATTAGGTAGGCAGTAGGCACCAATAATTATGAAAATAATGATATATAGTAATAACTAGTATATAGTAATCCACGACTTTGACGCAACGCCATCTAGTCTGAAACGAAGCAGAGCTTGTATTATGAGCACTTTACAACTGATAAACATGCATATATATTTCTAAATACATACATATTCAGACAAAGTACAAATTGTCGTGCTCATCACACAAACATTTGTACCGGGTGGGAATCGAACCCACGACCAACAGGCCAGTCCAATAAGAGCTTACATGTATTTGATCAAAGGTCATTGCGAAAAAATAAAACAAAAGACATTTTCACTGTTATCAAGGAATACAAATCAAAATGAAATTATTATCTAGCTTCAATTAAGATCTTAATCTATTCTTGTATAATTAACAAATATTTGATTTGAATAAAATGGGGCATGCTATTACATAATTCGGTACCAGCTGATGCCTGTGACTTTGCCCGATCGAATGTGGTGGCTGCTTCAACCTGACACTTTTATACATACCTACATACTCGTATTTTGACCCGTCCCAGCTTTGCACTGGTCCCATACTGATGTATTAAAGAAAAAATCTTCTTCTTGGAACATTTTACCTATAAAAAACCGCATCCAAATCCATTGCGTAGTTTAAAGGTCGTAAAGGTCTCTCTCTTACTCTCATAGTCCGATGGGACGGCAATCCGACACGACCGGAGAGAGATCAGGCGCAGGACCTACATTTTTAAGGCGACGACAATAGGGAGAGATGATGACAACTTTTTTTTAAATGTTTGTTACGTAGTTTGATGAATAATATATGGAAAAAAGAAATCATACGTATTCAACGTGATTTCTTTTTTCCCACATTACATGACAATACAGTCAATGAAATTTAGGTGTGACGTCACTCTTTCATTGACATTTTTCAAATGCATTATTCACAAGCCCTCTCTCCTAAACTTGAAAGCAGCTTATCTTTGTCATTTTTTACTGTTCAAATAAACGCAAAAATACGTGTCTAATATTTTTTAATTATCTAACTGACGGTCAATTTAGATTTTAACTTTTCGTACCCTGTCATCAACCCTATAAAATTAGATCAATGGATTATGATTTTGATACTGATATTTATAATTTTACGATATAGAAAACTACATCATATCAGACTGATGATCTGAACTGATAAAAGAAATACTCAGAGCTTTGCAGTAATTCTTAAAATGCTGTCTTGATAACACGTTTGTTGGCTAATCAGCATAATAAAGAAACCGTACAGGATTTAGTTTGAAAAGTTAAAAGAAATTAATGTATTTGCGAAGATAAGTTTAATTAGAGTAAATTCTCCAAATGCGGGGAGGAAAAAGTGATAAAATGAATATGAATTTAAGAAAACAATTTTTGGCGGCGGCCTGTGGTGAGTAACTCATTACTATACATTTTTTTGTCGGTGCATGAAGTAATGCTATGCGCTGCCATGCACCGACGCCAAAACGCGGATGACGTAGTACAACGGCTCAGGTTAAGTCAGTAAGAGTCTGACACTACCCGCGGCTACCCCCGGGGTCGCGGGTGTCCATGATGATTCCCCCGCTATACTAAAAAAAGGGTGCTACCGTCTTCTAGGTATAACAATATCTAATACCAGCCTGCCAATGGCCCTGATACTAGAGAAAGCTGTGATTGCCCAGTGGTAAGAGCACAGGATTGCTAAGTCAGAGGTCTCGAGTTAATCCCCAGGCGTGCAAAAACTTATAGGATGTTGTGTGCGATTTAGATATAAGTATCACAGCTTCCATGTTTAGGGAGGTATGTAAAAACTTGGGTCCTGCGCTTGATCTTTATCCGGTCGTGTCGGATTGCCATCCCATCGGGTTATAAGAGTAAAGAGTGCAACTGAGCAATGTTTGCGCACACGCTTGTGCACTATAATCCCGCTTAGCCGGCTGATGTTATAGTATGACTAGCCGCAGTAGCCGACGTGGTCAAAATCGGTAGGGGCAATATTATAACTAAGTAAAGGCCGCTTTCCATTTAAAGACGGATGAAGCATTGATAAACCCCCTTGCTCAATAACAGTTGGCTAGTCTAGGTTGTCATCTATCCTATAGCAAAATTAAACTAGACGTCCTCGCCGGTGGACGTGTACCGATAAGATTCATACATACAAATATGAACGTAAACAAAATATGAACTAAACTTAGGTATTAAATATGTAGATATATCTAATCCCTATTGAGCCAGTGCTTATGGAGAAATATATTATTCACATCCTAAATCACACATACTATATTGTAAACGCGAAAGTTTGTAAGTGGAGGTTTGTTATTCTTTCACGCTTAAACGGTTAGAGTAATTTTGATGCAATTTGGTACGGACTTCTAACTGAATCTGGAGGCGTGGGCAAAGGCACAAAACTAGCGACGGCTTCGCGTCTGTATCTATACGGACGTGCGACAGCATCGCGACTGCAGAGCAACAAAAAGTCGCTGTGAGACAGCGAGGGGCCTAGATCAGAGCTTTGATCATAATAATATTACACAGGGTAAAATATTCCACACTAGCTGTTGCCTGCGACTTCGCCCGCGCTGTTAGTTATAGCGGTAAAAACATTACCTCTTTTTCACAGTCGGGTAAAATGTTGGTATCACAAGGTAAACGCTAACTAGAGTCTGTGGTTTTGTGTGGGAGCAGACTAATCGCAATGATAACAGTCCTCGGAGACAAGCGATACTAATACAATCATTGATGAAGATTGAAATCGTTCTATTGTATGACGGCAACTATTTGATAATTCATATCAGTTAAGCTGGCTACTTTCTTACATTTATCCATTAGACTAGAATTAACATTTGTTAACACTAAGGCCGACCTCATACAATCTGGAATTCGTAATCTGTTATTTAACGCAAATCCTTAAAGAAGTAGGCTATTTTTACTACCAATAAGATGCCCAAACGTGGTGCGTACACGATATTCAATCACTGGTCCCGTGGCGGCATCCGGACACAGTCACCTATTGCTCCTATTGATACTACTGGCCACTGGCAAACGTAACTGCTGTGTCCGAAAATACTCCTTCGGTTACACCTCTCAGTACACCAACTTGCTTGTGTTTTTTACTGAAGATTTTTAGTTGCTAATAACCGACATCGAACAGTGGATGCAACTAGACACACGTATGCGCAGGGAGTCACGCAAAGCATGCGCGAGCGATCTCGTGGCTTAGATTTTTAGTCGGTAGTTACCGACATATCCCCTCAGCGTGACCTCGGCATGGGTTGAAGTCATTAGCGTTTCACCCCAGAAAAAAATGGAGTAGATAATTTTATAATAGTTCCATAGAAATTAAATATTCATCGGTGGCTGGTCTGACACAGGACACAAAGGAAGTCCATCGTTGGCGCTCTATCTAAAATTGAAGTCTTCTTTCATCTTATTGTTGCTTTACGACCTAGTTCAAAACCGCCCTTCGGCCTCTGACATGGCTTAATATACCTTAAAAAAATTCTCAAGTGTGCTGGTTTCCTCACAATGGGTCAATTGATCTATTTTAACAAGTGATCATTACTTTGTAATACGCACAGGAATTTGAACAGACAATGATGCGTGCCGGGATTTAAACCTACGATTTAAACCTACGACCTCAGACTTGGCAGTCCAACTGTCATACCACTAGGTAGCACGTTCTGATCAGGAATTCAAGGTTGTATATAGTTGGTGTTTTAGACTGAGAAGAGGCTGACGGTGAAAACATTTGTGTAGGTGTAGGGAAAAATAATAGGTTGCTGCAATTTTCTCATTAATTATCCGCTTTACAGTAATTTATGAGGAAATTGCAACGACCAACGATACCCTATCGTCTTTATATTGATATTCATCACCAGATTAACTAAGATAGCTATAAAATTAATTGCGAAAGTAATTAAAACGTCACTTTTTCCCGCCTTAACAACTAACAATTAATAATTACCTAGTACCTACGTATAATCAACAAGAAATCGAAAAGTTATCTCAAATGAACTAGCAATTTTTGAGATTGCTCAATCGTTTTCATGAAACCAGAAAGTTTTATTTGAATGTGAAACTTTGTTTCTACAGTGTGTCTGGACATGGACTAGCGATATTCTAAATACTTAAATATTAACTATTTTAAAGTACAAATACACTCTAAACTTGGGTCCAATACACTTCTCCCCTACGTGGCAGCCATTTTGTTTTTTTTGTTAAAATATTCTCTATGCGAGTACAAAAAAAAACATATCTCACAAAGTTTAAGTCGTATTGAGACAAAAGTAGGCTTATTCGAAAGGCAATAATATTGACTACCATCTGCATTACAAAGTAAAGTGCTCACAATTCCATATCTTTTAAAAAAAAAATTAAACGTCGAAAAAATTACTAGAAATTATGCAATTCAACCAATAATTGGTCATTACTACAAAAACACCCCCGACAACTATTATTGTTTTTTTACTAGATCGACAGATTTTGAGCCAAGCTACAATACAACATAAAATTCACAACTCTATGTCTAATACATCAAGAGTTATTGTTGTTTGAACATCGCGGATGCGCAAGCACTAAAGGCCTTTTAGCCCAGTCAAATTAGGGGGTTCACCTCGGAATGAAAGATAATAAGCTGACAATTGGTGAGAACCTTTGTTTGGTCGTTCTAAGTGTTTTCTCAAAAGTCACAAGTTCTATCGTGTCCGCGTCTTGAGATATTCAAGGTCAAAGGTCACGAAAAACCATTTTTTGCGAATATCTCGGTTCCTATTGCTTAAATGATATTTTCGCCAATATCAAAGTTGTAGAGTATAAAATTCTCTACAACTTTTGTCTAAACTTTTTTTTTATACGATCAACCGTTTTTCAGGTAGAGCGCGACAAGTGCCCAGCGTACAGTCATATAATATAAAGGTAATGCAGGGTCAAGCGTGAGTTTCGGTTATCAGTACGTTGTATAAAGTCAATTATTGACAAAAAAATATAATTATTAAGCAATGCCCATTATTTCTGTACATAATAGGTCGGGGAAAAAGTCTTTTCGCATTATAGTATGTATGAACTTGATAGAGTAGCGTGTCTCCAAGCTGGAGGTGGCCACTTTGAGCAACTGCTGTAGATATTGTAACAGTAATTTAATATTGGAAAAACATTAAATTAAATTAAATATGAGCGTATGTGTTTTAAATTTTATTTCTAATTTAGGGTTCCGACAATGACCTTTTGTGCTTGCGAAAACAGTATGTTCAAACAATAATAACTCTTAAAGTATTAGACATACCGTTGTGAATTTTATGTTGTATAGTAGCTTGGCTCAAAATCTGTCGATCTAGTAAAAAAACAATGATAGTTGTCGGGGGTGTTTTTGTAGTAATGACCAATTATTGGTTGAATTGCATAATTTCTAGTAATTTTTTCGACGTTTAATTTTTTTTTTTCAAAAGATATGGAATTGTGAGCACTTTACTTTGTAATGCAGATGGTAGTCAATATTATTGCCTTTCGAATAAGCCTACTTTTGTCTCAATACGACTTAAACTTTGTGAGATATGTTTTTTTTTGTACTCGCATAGAGAATATTTTAACAAAAAAAACAAAATGGCTGCCACGTAGGGGAGAAGTGTATTGGACCCAAGTTTAGAGTGTATTTGTACTTTAAAATAGTTAATATTTAAGTATTTAGAATATCGCTAGTCCATGTCCAGACACACTGTATAACTTGAGAATATCAGCATGATTTCATCCTGTTTCTGCTGAAGCTATTACATAAATAGTCTCGATATCACTAAAATATGGCTTGTTTTTATGACTTTAAATTTGAAGCAAGTCAATCTTCCACCGAAATACTAGTAAATGTATTGAGTATTAAGTAAATTACTTTAGTGAATGTATTACGTAAAAGCGGATAAGTACCCAGACTTCTAAATAAGGAGAAGGCTCTTAATTCTTAAGTATATTTTTTAAGTTCGATCGAGCTTAATTTTGTCGCTTGCCAACCGATATATCCTACTAATATTATAAATCTCAGTTTTTAAGTTTGGATGAATGGATATTTGTGAGTTTTTCACGTTGAAACAGCTGCAGTTTTGATGAGAAATGGTATGGAATAACTGCCTGGATACATAACATAGCATAACATAGGCTAATTTTTACAGTATGTGCCAGATGAGTATCACACGGACAGCCGAGTGGTCACCGATAGGTCACCATGTAATTACAATTGTGCGCAACGTGTCCCGGGTTCGATCCTCGCGTAGGACAAGAATTTGTGCGTTCCACAAATGTTTGTTCTGAGTCTGGGTGTCTGAGTCTGATGCAAATTAAATGTCTGTGAAATCCCCTAGATACAAAGACTAAATTCCATAGTGCGGGACTCGTTTAATAAAACAAAAAACGAAGTAATATTTTTGTAGCTATAGCCCACATTCGTCTGGTCCAAGTCGCGGACAACAGCCAGTATTCTTTAATTAACCTTACCTACAGTGGACTCTGTAATTTACGAAAATTATCATCAGATCGATTTACGATATCTGTTGTAAATATTATCTCACGATTGTAAAACAATCTAATTGAACACGTGACTACAGATAAAAACAGAAGCTAAACAAACGATAGCCAATACTCATTAGTGAATTTACAAATTTTAATCTGTTACCAAGTCTACCTGATGATCTGACGATCTACGATATGACTTAATTCGTACTGATAAAGCTTTTGATAGTACTCGAAACTATGATTGCTGAGTGCTTAAAATATTGCAGAGCAAGAAGTGACTTTGGGTTACAGTCTTAGACTGATTTAAAAACTTCAAGAGTTACAGAGCGACCTACATGGGGCCCATAGTAGCGCCCGCAATGATGATACGCAGTACGGCTCTACCCAGAGTGGGTCGCTTTTATTCCAAGCTGCGTCTGTGACATGATGTTCTATTTTAGATGATTTTCCATTCAATTGGTGGCAGAATAGCTCAAAAAGATCAATTACAAATCAATTCCAATTTCAATTTCATATAACTACTACTAGCTTCGTTGTGGGTTTCTAGACAATTAAACCAAGCTTGATTAATTGTTTTGGTGGTATTTGTTCACTATCATCAGAGACAACGTGGGTCTCTTTTCTCAAAGGTTGCTGGCTATCATTTTCACCCTCAGGACTTGCAATGTTAAACATTGTAAGTGTTAGTAACAGGCTAGACCCATTAAAGAAAACTCGATCTTCCTAAAATCCGAATTCCAAATTTTCTGGTTTTGATTCCTTAAAATGTGTATTAACGTGTATTTAATCCTTCCAGTGTACCTGGGGCAGTCTATAGTGGGATACTGCATAGGATGGACGGCTCCCGTGATACAGAAGCTGCAGAACGCAGATGAGACGCCTTTGGACGCAGTGTTAACAGATCCTGAGGCTGCGCTGGTGGGGTCTATATTCTTTGTTGGAACTACTATTGGTAAGTTATCTGTGTATTTCGGAACTAGAGGCAACGTGTAAAGCAGGACTGTGGTTGTAGTGGAAGCGAGATGGCTGAGTACTCGGGTCTTAAACGTAACGCTCTTATTTACATAACGTATTTTTTTTTTTTCTAGTCAAAATTTAAGGTGAACGTACGCTTATCCGAGCCGAATGCGTCGAGTAACTAATGTAAACTAATGTTTGAATTCTTTATATGATTTTTTTCTTTATAATGTGCTTCAATTAATTTCGCTCAACACGTTCAGGACAGATAAGGGTGCGTTCACCATTAGTCCGACGAATGGGAGTATAATGGATCTGGCTAAAAGAGTTCAGTTTTTATCCAAAAAATAACGTATAATATTATTTTTGATGCGTATTTTTATGCCTTATTCTACGTAGGTATTGCATGTGTTGTAATTTTGTTATTTAACTATTTTTTAATGCTTTATCTCGCCTTTTATGGCCTATAATCTTTACTTGAATTATTGTCATAAGCTAGCTTTTCCTTTTTATCTAATTCCGTAGGTATGTAAATGCAAATTTTATCGATAGCCAGACTCCACAATCCTACCTCACTGTAAAGAATTTATTGCCTTATTATTATTTAAGATAATTATCACACGAAAAAAATGGTAATCGCAAAAGACGATTTGAAAAGTCTTTAGTCATTCAAAGCCTTTTCTATGAAGACTACGGAAAACGTTTTTGGCGGTTTCTATTTTTCTTAGTTCTCAAAACTAAAATGGTCCTATAGTTTTTTGATTCTCACATGAAATAGACTTGATTGGAACAAAAAATATTTGTTTCAAAAACATCACGCTGTGATATGGTTACTATATCCATCCTAATAAATTCTTGTTAGAAATTAACCTAAATTTTTCATAACACGTGAAACCATAATTGACTCATCATAAAAACTAGCTACACCACATCAATCCTTGTTAGAATCCTAACCTATTCTTGCTTCACCTTCCACCTTAGCTTTATTTTCTTTCTGAACTTTACATCTCCCATTTCAACCAAACTCTCCCGTTTTCAGGTCCATACATCGCGGGGTATGTCTCCAATGTCTTAGGGCGGAGGATCTGCCTGTTCTCCGCCGGCGTGACGACAGTCATCAGCCTCCTCATGTTGGCTCTGGCTAAGAATGTAGCTTTGATCTATGTAGGACGAGTGTTTGGCGGCATGGGCACCAGTGTGATCTTCATCATGAGCTTGGTTTATGTTGGTGAAATTGCGTAAGTATTCTTTGTAATATACCATGTTGGTGGTAGATCTTCAGGGCCTTAGATTCCACAAGGCTAAGAGCTCAGACAAATAAAAAGAAGATATTTGAAACGCACTGGTAGTCTTGTAAAATCTTTTTGATACGTTGAACTCACTAATCTATAAAAGTTTGTAAAATATGAATTAGTTCCTGTTTAGATATTCAATTTATTTAGAAATGCTAGGTCTATTATAATTATTATTAAATTGTGTATAATGTTGCAGGTTCGATCCTCGCAATAAGCATTCGTATGATCTACAAATTTAATACCCATTTCAAGACCACATTACCGTTTTGAATAAAATCAAGCATAATATTTATGCTCTTTAATTGTACAGGAAATCACCAAAACCTTGCACACTGTGATTCTCTTCCCAATTTCCATATTACCAACTTTATAGAATTCCACCGTAACATCAAATATTCCTTCTAATTCCAGTTCAACGGGCATTCGAGGAATTTTACTAACACTTGTGGGATTATCCGGATCTTTTGGAACTTTGCTGGTTTATTCCTATGGTCCGTTCGTGTCTTACGCTGCAACATGCTGGCTTCCATTGGCAATGGCTGTCGTTTACTTATGTCTACTCTATACTATACCTGAATCTCCTGTCTATCAAGTAATGGTTGGTAAGTTATTTTTATGATACTTTTAGTTCAATAGTGGGATGCATATGCCGCGTGCATTTGCATCTCACTATCGAATGCATCACAAATTATAGACAGTTAATGTTATCATACATTCCATTAAAATAACTAAACTATTTTTATAAAGTAGACATGCAAATAAACAAACGGTTTTTTATAAGTATTACTGTAAACCAAATTGGTCAAATATATGGTGAATAAAACCTAAATAATTTTTGACCAAATGAAAAAAGAATGAAATGAAAAGAAAAAAATCTTGACTATCAAATATTTTTATTGGTATTGGAGGAATCTGTAACTACTCAATCAAAAGCTGAACGCACAAAAAATAATATCCTAAATAATGTTTCAGGTAAAAGCGACGAAGCAGCAGCCACCCTCATATCTCTCGGTAGAGAAAACGACGTCGACACAGTCCTAGCGACTGCCAACGAGAAAGAGACGAAAAATAACCTCTCGCTCTTCACCGACATGTACAGAGTCAAGGCTAACAGAATGGCTCTGTTCCTTCTGATCACTTTGAACGTTCTCCAGCAAATGAGCGGGTTTTACTCCATGATCTTATTCGCAACGAATATCTTCGATATGTCTGGCTCCAGTATGGAGTCTCATATCTCGACGATTATACTTGGTGTCACGCAATTGGTGTCGTCTTTGGCAGCTCCGTTCTTTATTGAGAATGTTGGAAGAAGACCTCTCTTGCTTATGTCAACTGCGATCAGTACTATCAGTTTGGTAAGTGCGTCTAAAATGTATGGATTTTTATTAACTGTTGTAATTTTGTTCATAAAGTTTGTTATGTTATAATACAAACAGGCTCAGTCATTCAATTATATTTTAACACCGTTTTGTACGTGGACAAAAAAAGAAAAATAATTATGCGTTATCATAAATTCTCCGAAAATAAAAACAATATTCTTAAAAAAATTTAATACGTACATTATTTGGACCACCCATTTAAATGTTCATTTCCAAAGTTGGCCATTTCGTACAAAACCCAGGTTGATGACATTTTTGTACGAAAAGGTCAACTTTTTTCAATCGGATCTGCATTCTTTTTAGTATTTTGGTTTCTTTATATACGTTTTGTAATATATCCTTATAATGTTATATTTTTATTATTTTCAGACTACTCTTGCGACTTATTTCTACCTCTACGAGACTGAACACCCTGTTGCTGATAAGTTGAGCTGGCTATCACTCACATCATTGATTGTGTACTTCTTAGCATATACTATTGGTATGTATCCTCACCTTGAATTTATCATCCTGTTGCTTTCAAAATCGAATTTTTGAAATAATATAATTCAAAATGGGAGATAAATATGAACCTGTATAGTTGAGAACATACAGTCTACATTAGGAGTAACTATGACGTGAATCCGACGGGCGTGTATGAAGCGATTGATGAGTGTCACTGTGGATGAAGCTAAAGTGGTATGCCAGGATCGTAGCAAATGGAAAGATGTGATCTCTGCCTACCCCAAGGGTAAGAGGCGTGACGTTTATGTATGTATGTATGTATGTATAACGCGAATCTCTTTTTCTAGATAAAATCCTTAATTTTTACAGTCTGATCAAGAATATCCCACTCACTTTTTCAGGTTTGGGAGTCATCCCCAACACGCTATCTGGTGAGATGTTCACATCCAACGTGAGGAGTATAGGAACTTCAGTATCTTTAACTGTCAGCTGGATCGTCGGCTTCGGCGTGTCCACAGCCTTCGGCTACATGATCCCGGCGTGGGGAGCCGCCATCACCTTCTGGATCTACTCCGGCGCATGCGCAGTAGCTTTCATTTTCAGTGTCATTTTCGTCCCTGAAACGAAAGGGAAAACGTTGTTAGAAATCCAGGATATGTTAAATAAGTAGAATAACCTGTTGTTAAGATAAATTATTTTTGATTATAAGGTTTTTATTGTTTTCTAGTTTTTTTTTTACCTTCTGGTTCAAATATTTCCAAATTTGGCAACCACAGGTGATGGAGGGAAGCAAACATTATTGTTTTCATTAACTCAAAGCTACAGATAGTACCTAAGGTTTTCCTCAATATATCTTTTTTTTTTAAACGCCTAAAAGGTCATTGGGCACCAAAGTATGGAAACTATACCCACGGCCTACAGAGAAATAAATAGGTAGTATGTTTAGATAAACGTCTCTAGTTTACGAATATATATGTCGCATTAACGCAAACAATGGGAAAAATACAGAAACCTAAAAAAAGAAAATACAATAATGAGGTTAATTATAACAATACTTAGTACATTTTTATTGGTTTCTTGATAGTAAACGTGATTTTAAAAATAAAATAAGTAAAATAAAACAAGTATAGAAGAGTTTATAAGTTTTATTCGACATGATCAATGTCTATAGGAATAATTGTGTCGTCTAAAAACACCGCAGGCGCATCAATTTGATTTTGATATCGGGCCCAAGACAAAAAATATACTATGCTGGCTATATGCGCACAGCATCCAATAGTGCGGCAACCGTGGCTACATGAAACACAACTATTTTTTCTTTCCATATTATCAACTAAAACCAGAATTCAAAATCCAAATGCAAACTAATAATCACGAAAACGAATCAAAACACGCCAAAGTAATCGATAAAAACAATAAAAGCCTAAGAAACACACAGATCGCAACGACAATAAATGACGAACGACTGCGACCTGGCCGGGTCGCGCGACGCGAGCGCATCGTCAAAATCGGTTTTTACTCTTTAGTACGAGTGAGACGACATATGCATGCCACTAATCGCGCACTCAACATTTATTTTGTTCATTTATTTAACAGAATACTTCACTGGAATTGTTTTATAAATACATTTATTACCTATTTTTTATTTACTTATAACTTTTTATTCCCATGGTTTAAAAAAAAAATAACTATCTAAATTTTAATGTAGGTTAATACTTAACAATTTAAAACTAATTTGGTTTTTGTAGGAAAACTTTCGTTAACTGGGTCAGATTACGCCCAATGACCTTTATCTTTTAACTTACAATTAATCGTTTTGTTTATAAAAGGATTACCTAAGGCGTACCTAATAAAACTATCGTTACATTCGTTGAAATATAACGATAGTTTTATTAGGTGAGCTGAAACCGTCGGGTTTGTGGTCATAATATGTAGGATGTTATATACTGTTGGGCATATTTTTTGTTTTAATTAAATGGTGAAAAAATAAAATCAGATCGTTCCTACGTAGTACGCAGAGAAGCATTACAAATGTGAAAACAATACAAAAAGCCACTCAATCTGATCCAAAAAGTGAAACACCAAAAAATAAATAAAGCTAGGTATAAACTAAAAACCAATGCCTAGGGAACTCTAAAATAACGTGAATGTGGTGATCAATCATTATTTAATGTATTGTGCTATGGAACAAACTAAAGTACTTATCAATGCTTTTTATACATGACAACTTTTAGCGTGTCGTGGCCCTGACTGTAGGGGTGAACTTTAGGTTATTTATTTTAAGGTAAACGGCTGGGTTATTACACGGACTTGTTGTTTTATTTTAATGATTATTTCTTTATTTATAAATGTCATAGAATTAACAAGGGAATATACATTAAAATAGATATATTACATACAATGTGATGTTATAATAATGTGATCTTTTTGTTTACTAAAAGGTCTGGGTTTTTCGTGGTAGGTAATGTATTTTTATCTCTATTGCACACCACAGTTTGGGATTTCTTTTTATTTCAGAAATGGTGTATAAGTAGGTATTTATCGTAAAAGTTGACAAATATTTATGCACTCTGCATCATAGAAAGCAGTAAAAAGATTTCAAGCACTTCGTCTGTGGTTGGTCAGTTTAACGTCCGATTGTCATTACTTAGCTTCTTTAAGAATAAGAGGGTTCAATGACCTAAAGACGAACAATGAATCAATTAGTTATGTATTATTAAGATTTTTGTTTAAAAAATGGATATAAATATTGAAATGTATAATAAAAAATATTTGTAAAGAATGAAGAATGGCATTACCATTCAACGGAGTAATGCCGTCAGTCTCCTGGGCACGTTTCCCGCCATTGACAGAAACATTTTTTTGACGCTTTTTAAACATATTATTGTATAGTTATGTAAAATAAAGACTCCGGAAACTATAATGCATTGCGTGTGTTGCGTACAACACGTGAGATCAGTTTGTTTTCCCTGTTATACTTAGTTTTTCTACCTAGATGGCAAATTGGCTACACATATAAGATTTAAGATTAAAAGATAAATATGGGAGGAAAAGGGAAATTAACATTAAGGATGGTGGAACAACAGTCACATGCGCGACGTGATGCAGATTCGACCCTCCCATGGGTCACGCATTTCTGTGACCAACGTTTTGTAGTACAAGACTATAATAGAAATGTATTTTGTTCAATATTTTTGCTATGCTTTGTCATAAATAACTACAACTATCTTACTATAAGGGGTGTTAGAAAAAAACAAAAACTACAATCATTTGCTCAACATTTCTTGAATTTCCAATAAAGTCTTCCCTTTCGTCTCCGGGACATACACGATACTAAACAGCACAGCGAGAGCGCATGCGCCGGTGTAGATCCAGAAGGTGATGGCGGCTCCCCACGCCGGGATCATGTAGCCGAAGGCTGTGGACACGCCGAAGCCGACGATCCAGCTGACAGTTAGAGATAATGAGGTTCCCATACTCCTCACGTTGGATGTGAACATCTCACCAGCAAATGCGTGGGGGATGATTGCTAATCCTGTAAAAAAACAGAATGGTTTGACTGCTACAATAACCTTTAGAGGAGCTGAAGCTTTCGAAACTGTAAAAGCCTAGTGGTAAAACCGCAGGACTGTCAAGTCAAAGGTTTTGAGTTCAATCCTCATCTCGCGCAACAAGTTTTTGAATGTTGTGTGCGTTTTAGAAATAAACATTACAGCTTCCGTATTTCGGAAGGCACGTAAAAATTTGGGTCTTACGCTTGATCTCTCACCGGTCGTGTTGGATTGTCGTCCCATCGGGCTAAGAGAGTAAAGGAACAGAGAGTGCACCTGTGTTTGCGCACACGTAGCTGGCTGGTATCATAGTAACACTAGCCGCAGTCTGGACATTATTAGCCCTTCAAAAAGGCAGTTGTGGTGACAGAAGTGAGATGCCAGTATGCAATATATTGCGCCATCTCTCTTGTACAATGGTAACAGTATTTCATTAGAAAGTAGTACAAGCGCAAAGAGAACATGCGTATGAGAACTTACCAAAAGAAAAACTTAAGAAATAAACTATCAAAGCAGTTAACGACAGCCATTGTAACTTGTCGGCAACTGGATGCGATTTGTCGTACAGGTAGAAGTAAGTTCCAAGAACACCCTGAAATAAAAATCGTTATTTAATGGCATGTTGAAGGTTAATCGAAAGAAGACATTAAAATAATCGAAGAATAACTCATGCCACGGGATAAGTTCGAGTGGGATGAGATGACAAAAGCACCTTTTGTATCTAATTACTAATCACTACATAGCATAAATCAAATTCATTTCTCGCAGTCCACCTGTCACTATGTATGATTAGTTCTTGAAAACTACGCAAAGGATTGGATGTGGTTGCTGGTGTTCAAATAAAATATTCATCGTCATCATCCCCTGCCCTTATCTCATTTTACTTAGAGTCGGCGCAACACTTTTTTTTTGTCGTTTAAATAAAATATTATGATTTTAGTACTTACCAAACACAACGTGCTTATCGCTGTAGAATAAGTCAAAAGAGGTTTCCTTCCAATATTCTCAACGAACAGTGGAGTTATAAAGGCAGCCACCACTTGGACGACTCCTACTATGATCGTAGATATGTGAGCCTCCAAAGATGACCCGGACATCTCAAAGATATTAGTCACAAACAGAATGATCGCGTAGAACCCACTCAGCTGCTGCAGGATGTTTAGCACTAGCAGAATGAATATGGCTTTCCTATTAGACTTGACGGTAAAGATTTCAGTAAATTGTGCCAATTCTGATTTTGTCTCTTCTTGGTTGGCTATTGCTATAACAGTGTCTATTTCGTCCTCTCGACCGAGAGATGTTAAATTGTCAGTTGCTTCTTTAATTCTCCCTGAAAATACACATATCTCTATTATTGTATTGAAATAAGTATTTAAACACTGTATGAGTTAGCTCCAAAAAGCAAAAGTCTGCTTCAGATCAGTCTTAACAATTAAATCTGAAAAAAATATGATCTAAACTTACCAACCATAACTTGAAACACAGGAGATTCAGGTATAAAGTAGACTCCAACTATGTAGACAGCAGAGAGTGCCACAGCTATCCAGTTGACGACTGAGTACTGTACGTAAGGACCCACGGCGTAGATCAGTAACATGCCTACCGTGCTGAAGAAGCCTGTTAACGTCAGTAATATGCCGCGAATGTTGGTCGACCTGCGAAAAAGGAAGAAACGGGTGAAATAATATAGGGAAATTACGGATGTTAATGAATTGACAACAATCAAGCACAATCAGCTCCTCTAGCCAAGTAACATTTCTAGAATTGTTAAAGTCAATAGTAAACGTTCAAATGTATGGAAATGATTTTTCGTTTCGATTAATCACGTGACTTAGTCATCTATCACATTTGAACGTTTTCTATTGACGTTACAATCGTTAACGATTGTAGAAATATCATTTGGCTAGAAGGATAGTCTACTAGTATATGTCGAGCCTATGGCAACAAAATTTCTTGGTCCATAAATTTGCTGGAAGTTTGGCATTGTCTATAGCGTTTATGAGATCATCCATGGTAGTGTAAGGATGTAGGAGACATATTGGTAAGCGTGGCAATGTCTACGGGATGATAGTGCTCCTGCATCGATGATTAGACATTTTGACTCTGTTAAATGGCTGAAGAGCTTTAAAAGCAGAACTGTAAAAAACTTTTAAAGTAGGTCTGTTGTCATTGTAAATGTAGCCGGCCTCCTCTCTTGCACACAGGCAATAAAACCCTAATATGGGGATGATAACCCCAAGCAGAATTCCTACAAACATCTTTTACAAAATTACAATACTCACGCAACCTCTCCAATATAGACCAGGTTGATGATAAACATGACGCTGCCACCGAACCCTGCGACCACTCTTGCCGAGTATATCATAGCTAATGACTTCGCTAGAGCAAGCATTATGTAGGAAACCAACACAAGTAGTCCCGATACGAACAGACATATCTTTCTTCCTTTCAAGTTCGATACGTAAGCGGAAACGTAGGGGCCTGAAAATCACAAATTTTGTTATCGAAATAGGCTTCGTGTTTCGAGCCACAGAGGCTCGAAGATCTCATGAAACCACGGACACTTCGACCCTGTCCAATCATCCATCATCCATCATTCAGATTTCTGAACAAGGTTTAGAATGTAGAATATAAAATTCGTTTCTCGCTCTCTCGTTCGTTCGTGGCGATCGGCTCGCTTGTACGCGTTTTCTATTTCTTCTTTTTTTCGTATGTTTGGTTAACAACTTGGTTTTAGAGTTAGAGTTTTAAAAGTGCCCTGTAGACCTAAGTTCACTGTAATAGGCCAAGGTAGGCCTATCTTATATACAAAATTCTCGTGCCACAATGTTCGTTCCCGTACTCTTGAAATTTTGTACATGCATTCAGTAGGTCTGAGAATCGGCCAACTTCTATTTTTCATCGTCTACGAAGTCGCGGGCAACAGCCAGTGGTTCTATAATCTACTTAACTTCTAGTATCTACTCTACTTAAATTATAATTGGTATTTAGGTAAACTTACCAACAGTAGATCCGATAAAAAATATAGATGCCACTAAAGCAGCCTGTTGCTCTGAGATCACATCTTCCAGTGGAGTCTCGTCTATGTCAGCCAGTTTAGGCAGAACGGGGGCTGTCCATCCTAACCCATAGCCAATTACAATTTGCCCTAAGTATACTGGAATTGAGAAATATAATATAATTAGTATGGATAGTACTGAAGGCTGAAGAGACAGAAAAATGGTTTAGTAAGAAAGGATTCTGCCCAAAAGTGGGTCATCATCTTGATTCTTAAAGTGATGGTAGAAACCAAATACATGGTATGTTTAATTTTTGTATCGAAGAAACAAAGAATACGGTAATTTAAAAATTGATTAAGACGTAATGAGGATAATTTTAGTTGAATAATCACGGGTTATCGTTGGTTAAAATGGGTGGAGAAGATATTTCATAAAAAAATCAAGTGAAACTTGCATGTTACTTTAGTCTGATGAAATCTCAATCAAACGTAATTTAATAACAGTACTTACAGCATCCACAAGCCAGATATTGTTGTTTTAATCGAGTATTCATGGTAACTACAAAAGCGTGTCTCTTGGTGTCCAACTAACACGTGAATGGAAAATAAATAATATTTATAATTAAAACACTATCGTCTATCATTTCCGGACACCTTATCTTATTTCAGAAATCATTTAGAATCCATTGAATTGACTATAAATTAGTAAAATTTGAGGACTCATTATTTTTTATAATAATGTGCATTTTTATAACAAATCTGTGCACCTGTGCACTCTCTGTTCCCATACTTTTAAAAGCCCGATGAGACGGTAATCCGACACAAACGGAGAGAGATCAGGCGCAGGACCTTCATTTTTACATGTCTTTTGAAACACGGAAGCCGTGATATTTATTTTAAAAACGCACACGAGACGTGCCAATAGACCTTTGTTGCACTATATAGAATACTATTAAGTGGCGATGACGTGGACGTTCTTCTAAGCGTTCGGTCCTCGCGAAGGACAAACGAATTCATGCTCCATACGTACTAAGTTTGAGTATTTTATTTGGAAAATCTACGGAACTGTAATGACTTTTAATATTTTTAATTAATCAACTATCATTTTTTGCTATCGTAGAAGATAAAAATTGTCGCTCGGGTTTCAGGGAGTACCATCAGTATGAGGAAAACTTGTGTCTAATTAATAACAGGCTAGTGGTTATGCGTAGTGATCTGTATGCACTAGTGACTAGGTACAGGTTCAGTTCCATCGCCGGCAAATATCAATGTGCCTTTTCTTAAGTTATTTTGTAATACTTAATTATTTTAAGTCACTACTGACAATCGACTGGTGACTCGCCAGCTCAACATATGGATCTCTCATATCTGTCTTATTATTGTTTCTTTCCTATATTTGATTACTACCTTCATTAATTGGTATATAAAAAGACAGCGCCTTAAAATTTAAGTGAAAAGGCGACATTAGGGTAATTTACACTGATGTGTTTTTTTGTAGGCGTTTTTCTAAGTTAATTCCCTTAAATCCTAAGTATCCTTAATGTAGTAAAAGACGGTCATTTCAATATTAATTACGAACATAACATCCAATTTTGTATAAAACTATATTGTTTTAGAAGTCCTTTAAAAACGTTTTTTTACCTTCATTTGTACGAATACTTTTTGAATAAACAATTTTGCTAAGACTAATGATTATTTTTGCTATCCTAAAATTCCCTGGAAAACAGGAGAATTATTATGTTCTACATTTATCCACTCCGAATCAGAGGAAACAGTGTAAGGATGGTTGGATGCTCTTGACTGTGGTTGACGATTTTAAGGAAGTAGATCTTTTCTCTTTGGTATCCGGTGGAAATCCTACACGGACTTCCTCCGCCGTGTGGAGGAGACGGAGGGGTGTGCCAGATTCCTATCTGCTAAAACCACCGGAGTGCTTCTCCGTTCCCTATTGCCAGGGGCCAAGCGGGAACGCTTTCGAAAACTATCGCGACCCCTAAGACTTCAAACAACTATTTCAGTGGAAACCCGATAAGAATAAAACAGTTCAATGACCTAGAGATGAACAATAAAGAAATTAGTTTCGGTTCGGCTTGTTTCTTTGTGTACATGAATATTTTAGCTACTGCATAATTGACGTATTATACCTACATGAAATATAAGGCAAGTTTTGTAAACTGACCAGGCTTTTCTGGCATTTGCACATAGAAAATTATAGTAACGCTAAATTTGCTATCAAAATCATCAAATTATGATTAGGTTTCCAGTAAAACCGACAATCGCGCTGAGGAAGTCAACAGCAGGCTTGAAAAAATGGAGTTTCAGGTGTAAAGAAGGCTCCAAGTCATTAGACGGTTGGTAAAAAAAAGCAGAAAACGATCTGACACTACTTATTAATTCCTCCCCTAAGGAGGCTGTTATTGAGGTTTCCCTTACAAAAAAGGGGGATGGGGGATATACAGGCTAAAGATGACGAAGATAACGAACGGTAAGAACGCATGCCGGCAGAACAATATTTTTTTATATTTTTTTTGGAAAAAATGATGAGGCAATCGGCCTCATAACCTTGTTATAAGAAAACTGCATTTATTAAAGCATGAAAACAAAGCCTCATTGTTATCACCTTTTGAATTAGTTTCGTTTTGTCTCCCATCTCTGTTACATTAATTAGTTGTTGTATCTTGTGGTGTTATATTAAAAAGTTGATTTTAATTATAGTGGCTTTATTATTAAATTATAATGCCATCTCTAAGTCCTATTTGTAGGCAGTATTTGATTGTTATTACAGGTGAGTTTAATTAATATTTTTTTTTCTAATTTCCTGCATACCAAATCATCTAAAAACATTCATTTTTTCTTGACCTCAAGCCAAATATCAGTCCCGTTGCATGAGAAAGCTTCCTTCCTTTCCTTTATTGTTTATTTATTTTATTAGTTTAAACAAATATATACATGTTCTAAAATGTAAATTATTGTCATAAACCTTATGTTATGCCATTTGAAATTCCTTAAAAACCACACCATTACAACACAGGTTACCCATTTTGAATTATATAGTTAGAGTCATGTCATCATTCCCCTGACCTTATCCCAATTAATATTTGGGGTCGGCGTAGCATGTCTTCGTCTTCCACACGTTCCTATCTGACGTCATCTCGCAAGTCACACTCTTTGCAGCTATAACATCTTTCACACAATCCATCCATCCAGTTAGAACCACGTAGATATCGTAATAATTCATATTAGGTATACAATTTTATTTTTTCAAAATACCTTTTATGAAGAAGAAGTTGAAGTTAACAATCAGATTACTATTTCAGCAAATCTAACAGTAATATACTTAGGGCTCAGTGTTGCCTGGCCGTCTCCCGTACTTGTGATGCTGGCTGATAAGAACCAAACCATTTTATCAAGACCTATTACGGACGAGGAAGGGTCTTGGGTTGCCTCTGCTGGATCCGTTAGTGGAATGATGTGTAAGCATTGTTTTTGTTATTATTTATTTTGGTACTGCTATGATGTTGGACTTGTGATGAGGTAGGATAGCACTCATGTGACTAAGAGAGTGATGAGTTTGAATGTTGATGGATGGAGAGGAAGGGGAAGGCCAAAGAAAATATGGATGGAGTGTATTAGGAATAATATGAATGAAAAAGGAGTAAATAATAGTGTGACGTTTGATAGGGAAGAATGGAACAAAAAAACGTATTGTGCCAACCCCAAGTAAGATTGGTAGGGCTGGAAGATGATGATGATTTGTTAAATCAAAACCCTACACGACATGGCGTAGAGTAGCGTTTCTCAATCAAAAAGGTATGACAGTGTAGGTATGCCTTTTGGTAACAAATAAAACAGTTGATATAACTATATTTTTCAGTAAATCTCGGCCTAGGATTTCTAATAGACGGAATAGGCCGAAAATCCTGTATAATCCTAAGTTTCCTCCCGCACTTCGTTACAATACTTCTCAGTATATTCGCTTCAGAAGTCTGGTATTTATTCATCGCCAGAGCATTTGATGGAGTTGGAAACTGCATGATAATCACCGCTGTACCTACTTATGTCTCAGAAATTGCTAGCGTGAGTATATTTTAAATGTTTTTCTGGTTTATTAAAAAAAATGAACGGTCGGTAATTATTTTTTTGGACGTCATAATACGTCATAATCGAAAAGTGGCGTTTATAAATTAAGTAAAAAACATCATTCGATTTGGTGCCTGCAGTTTTTGTATTGTTTGAAACGTCTCTCGTTGAAATATTTAGAAACAGCATACTTGTGAAAATGTTACTGTTCAAAAGGTTTTCTTTATATTCCACTTTGATCTGAGCAAGCGGCCCAATTCTTACCACATTAATTATATTGTTTGAAAATAACCATTTCTGTTACAAAGCGAATGGTAAAATTCTATATAAGGTATACAAATTACGCTATCCTATGAGTTCATCTCATTCCAATAATACTTAGAATATACGCGAATACTCTTAAAACACTTCTGAAAATAATGGAATACTTAGTCTTAAGACTTTGTACCTAGTAAATACGTTATCTAGTTTTCACATTTTTCTCTTTTCAGAAAGAATGTCGTGGTGCCTTAGGATCGGTTACTCAAATAACTTCAGCCATCGGCATGTTGGTCATCTACGGAATCGGCCCCTTCATGTCTTACTATGATCTGAACTATATGATTTTGACCATAACTGTCGTTATAACTATCCCGATTTGGTTTATACCGGAGACTCCGTATTTTCTATATTCTAAAGGTAAGAACACTCCCGTCTTTTATTCATTTTACTTTAATTTACTTATACGCTGTGGAATATCGGAACTAAATAGTGGTTAAGCTTAATTATAAAAGTGCTGAAACAGCACTTTTATAATTAAGCACAGCATATCATATCACATACACAGCATATCTTTAAACAGTTTACATTGAGCCGCATAGCCCCGGCAATGAAATAGACAAAGTTGGCGTGGTTTTAGGACAATGCTGATAAAATATGTCTAAGGTGTGCTCCGAGGGCTCAAAAACAGTTGAAACCATTCGTTTTTTACGTCGAAAAATAAGGAATCTGCAATGAAAATAAACCTTCATTCGATTTCTGACTAAAACATTAGAATAATTCCCTTACCTTTATCCCAATTAGTATTTGGGGTTGGCGCAGCACATTTTCTTCTTCCACACGTTCCAATTAAAAAACTATTAGCATGTGTATCATAATTTAAAACATTATTATTTAATTTCAAGGACGAATCGACGAAACCATCAAAGTCCTAACATACCTTCGTGGTTCCGAAGCACTAGCATACGAAGAGCTCATAGAATACTCTATACGACCAAAAATGTCCAAAAGAGAAATCTTCAAAAACAAAACGACGCTTAAAACTTTAGGAAAAGTGTTCTTTTTGGGATCCTTCATGGAGCTGAACGGGTTCAATGCTGTTATGTTCTACATGCAGACCGTTTTACAATCAACGCAGACATCGGTGAAAGAGGAAATAGCTTCTGTTGTGAATGGTTTCATACAGTTACTTGCTTGTTGCTGTACTATTTTGCTTACTGATAAGTTTGGAAGGAAACCTTTGTTAGTGACTACTTTAATTGGGATCGCTGTTGGGATGGTAAGATTTATTTTGTAATTAAAAACGACCAATGTTAAAAAGATTTTGGAAGATCTGTCTGCGCAGTGTGCGAATTATAGGTGAAATAGGTCGTAAATAAGTGGCCACGGCTCGTTTAGACGATTTGAGAAAGTTACAGTAGTTTAACACGGTCATTCCTAAAAAATATTTGCCTACGTGGCAGTAGGCGGTACGTAACAACGATAGGGCTGCCTACTTGTATAATTTAACCTGTGTTTTAATTACATTAACAACGAACCCTTCGTTAGTCGATGCGACACACTCTCGCACACACATATTACTGACACCTTACTGCTTCGACACTTGTCATTTTGCATAACTATTACACAAAGATATCCCCTCCACTTAAGCCTTAAATTATTTTACCTGCGCAGGTATCCTTTTTATCTTACTGCATTATCGCCTATTGTTTCTTTATCTCTCTCTTAAGTCGGTCCTTCATGTCTGAAGATCGTGGTCGCGGTGGGTCAGTCTGGCACGTACGAATTGTCTCCATCGGCTCCTATCTGCGGCAATGCTCACAACTTCGCAGAACTTGGTTCCTTTCGTGCCCTTGAGCTGGTCGGACCATCTTGTAGGTGAGCGGCCTCTGGATCTTTTTCCCTCCGTGTTCCCAACAATGATCAGTTTTTCGAGGCTGTCATCTCCGCGTCTCATTACATGACCAAAGTAGCTTAACACACTTTGTCTCTTTATAGCAATCAGTAACATTAGGAAATTTCTGATTAATAATATATTTTACAGATTGGCTTGGGTGTGTTCTTCAAATTACAAGAGGCTGATTATCAAATCAGTGGGTTCTTGAACTTCTTGCCGCTTTTATCCATGATGCTGGTAATATTCTGTTTTAGTGCAGGTAAGTTCTCATTTTACGCCAATAATATCCCGATAGAAGTAGATCATTTCTGACTGATCTTTAAGAGAACGATTAGTAGAAAAGGTTTTGATGAAAATTACGTAATAATATTCGGACCGATTTCGGCCATGGCGGCCAGTGTTACTATGACACCAGCCTGCTAAGCAGGACATATTATAGTGCACAAGCGCGTGCGCTAACACAGGTGCACTCTCTGTTCCTTTACTCTCATAGTCCGATGGGACGACAATCCGACACGACCGGAGAGAGATCTGGCGCTGAACCCATATTTTTGTGTGCCTTCTGAAACACGGAAGCTGTGTTATTTATTTCTAAACCGCACACAACATTCGAAAAGTCGGTGCGTTCCGTGGGGATCGAACTTGAGACCTTTGCCTTGGCAATCCTATGGTTTCACCACTGGGCTATCACACCTGCACCATTATGTATCTCATAACAATTATTCTTTTCAGGAATCGGATCACTTTTCTGGACACTGGTAGCAGAGTTATTCGACGGCCCAGCCAGGGCTATAGGCATGTCATCTAGCATAACAGTAGCCTTTGTCTTCGTCTTCCTGACCACTAAGTACTTCGTAAACATCACCAAGTTGATTGGCACCCCCACTACATACTGGGTGTTTAGTGCCAATTGTCTTATAACCGTTGTCTTTATCATCTTCTTCATCCCTGAGACTAAGGGGAAAAGTTTTGCTGAAATTCAAAGTGATTTGGAGAAATAGTTCTTGTGTGATTTGTGTTAGGTCGATGTTTGTCTAACTGTTTAGATATTTGTAGTTTTTTTTTTAGGTTTTAATTTAGATTTTAGTTTCCGGTGTTTACCCCTTTGCCAGGTATCGATCAATATTGTAATAACAATATTGTGGTTGTAGAAGCGACACAAAGCTTTGGTGTTTTTATAAATGAATGTGATAATAAAACAAATACTTAATTTAAATTGTATAATTAATTAGTAGTAGTAATATCGCTTAAAAAAGTAGAAAACTTAACATACAAAACTTAACAAGAATAATTTATATAAACAACAAAAAGACATGTCGATTCGATTGAATCTCGTCTTAAATAATTTAATCTCACTATTAGTCTAAAATCCATCCATTTTTGGTTGTGTTATCTAATATATAAAATTCTCGTGTCACAGTTTTCGTTCCCATACTCGACCGGACCGATTCTCTTGAAATTTTGTATATGCATTCAGTAGATCTGAGAATCGGCCAACATTTATTTTTCATCCCAAATTTTTTTTTTTTTTTTCGCAAACGAAGTCGCGGGCAACAGCTAGTCTCACTATAAGATTACACAATCAAAAATTGACAAACTAAAATTTCATTTTTCCGATATGAGTAAAGTGGCCTGTGCCAGCAGTGTGACGTTTATAGGCTGGTATTAATCAAAGGCAATTATTCTGTCAACAATCTTCCTTTTCGCCTTTAGACTTCTTACTAACATTTTTCTTATTCGAAAGCAAATCTTGAATCTCAGAGAAAGTCTTGCCTTTCGTTTCTGGGATAAAGAACAAGATGAACAGGAATAGAAGGAGACTGTTGGCGCTGAAGATCCAGTAAGTGATGGCTGGTCCAATGGCATTGGTGATTGGGGGGAAGAATCGGACGGTCAGGAATCCAATGAGGTTGGCAGTCAGTAACGAAGCAGACATTCCTAAACCTCTGGATTTGTCATCGAAGAGCTCTGCAAGTACTACCCAGACGAGGGCACCCACACCTGCAAATAAACAAATAAATAAATATTCCACGACTTTAATACAACACCATCTTGTCTCAAACTAAGCAGAGCTTGTATTATGAGTACTAGACATCTGATAAACATACTTTTATACTTCTAAATACATACATGCTATAGATATATTACACTCAGACAGAATAAATGATCGTACTCATCACACAAACATTTGTCCAGGGTGGGAATCGAACCTACGCCGCTGAATTCTAAAGTACTTCCATTTCTCTCCCACTGCAAGGCAAAGGCATTCCGTCCATTTCTCTTAGCCCTGGGTGTACCAGTTTTTTACTTAAGAATTAATCATCATATTCAACGTGGTAATGCCGCCAGTCTCCTAGGCATCTTTCCCGCCATTGACGGAGATGACGACATATATTTTGACGCTAAATCTATTATTTAGTAGCTTGTACAAGTTTAGCTTTAATTTTTTTATCAAGAATGAATAAAAGTTTTCCTCACCTGAACTGTTACTGAAGACGTATACGATCAAAGAGATCAGAGGCAATATGTTTAAGAAGTTTGATGTGGAGCCGCCCTCCGTCAGGAAGAAGCTCAGGCCCAAGCCAAACTGTAATGAAAAATAATTTAAGTTAAGTTTTTGCACATCATATGGATGGATTGTGTGAAAGATGATATGGCTGCAAAGAGTGTCACTTGCGAGATGACGTCAGATAGGAACGTGTGGAAGAAGAAGACGTGCTGCGCCGACCCTAAATAATAATTGGGAAAAGGTCAGGGGAATGATGATTTTGCACATCATAATCTTATAGAGGCGGATACGAGGCCACCGGAATTTCATTTCAATCACCAAATTCATGAGTATTTTTCAAAGTTGGAGACTTTAATATGGACCAGGTGAAGCAGTAGTGTTTCGAGTGATACATTTTGATTAGTAAACGATTGTTGATCACCTTTTTAATAAAGAAGACTTATTAACTATTATTTTAACTACTATAACTATTATTTACTCACCAATCCCAATCCCATTCCAGTACTGGTGACCATTAAAATAGATTTCCTTCCAAATCGGTCAGAAATGAAAGCGGTAAAGATGCTGCCAGCCAATTGGATCATACCAACGATCATTGATCCAAATTCATCTCTTAAAGACATGCCCGTAGAGGCCAAAATCGTTTGAAGGTAAAACTGGACAGCGTTGTAACCGACCAACATGTTTCCAATTGAGAGTAAAAGCGCAAGAACTATAGATTTCCGGAACGTTTTGCTCTTTATAACATCTAGTTTATTTTCTTGGCCTTGCTGTCCAGCTATCTCATATTCTTGGATTTCTTCATTAACTTGTTCTTCAGAATCTCTTAAGTATAATAGAACCTCTCTAGATTCTTCTTTCTTGCCTGAAATATATTAATTAATGTAACTTTTTCGTTTCAATGCATTTTATATTGGTGTAGTAAACTTGTCGTTGTAGCAACTTCCATTTTTTTGTTTAATTTTAGCTCTTTGGCTTATCTGGATATTTGCCTCGTCACAATTATTGTTTGATTCTATTTTTATCAAATAATTGTAAGGAAAAAGTAAGAGGAAAATACACTACACTATTTGAAAATAACGAAAGTCACTACTTTAAAAGATTATTATGATTAATCCGACGACGAAGAAAAAACAATCAATTAAATCTTTATAATAACTTTCGTGAGGATGATTCATACTTAAACGATATAACGGTTTACTCGCGTTCGATTCGCAACCCCCCGCCGCGTCAGCTCATGATTAAGGACTCCAGTTAGGTCCGAAACTAGTCGGGCTATCCCGATAAATACGCGTGAGTAAACCGTTATAACGTTTAAGTATGAATCAGTAAAATTAATATTTCCCTTAGAGAAAAATTTAGATTTTTAGGGGTTTATAACAAGACCTAGTTTCTTACCTTTTGCGTATAAGAAGTATGGGCTATCAGGCAAGAAGAACAAGGGTACTATAGCGGCTGCTATAATAGTGGTCATCATAATGTTTATATTGTTGTAGGATAGGAAAGGACCGACGGAGAACATTATCACAACACCCAGGGAACACATGAAGTGGAGTATGGTACCTATGCTGCCACGGATTTTAGTCTGAAAGAGAAATATGAGATTTTAGGTCATCAGAAAATAAAAATATTTGCAGATTATTTAATACTAATAAAACCAGATGTTTCTAAAGCTAGCTTAACATAATGCCATTAGATCCGGTAACTATGTGCGAGAACACAGTAATTAGAGAATAATGCTCAAACCTCTATGGGAAGAGGCCTGTGCCCAGTAGTATGACATATAAAGGCTTATGTATTAATTTTAATTGTAGTAAAAGTTTTAAAGGAGGTCTTAATTCTGTTCTGTAGTTAAAACAATTGAATTAAACTTACACTGGCAATTTCTGACGCATACACTGGTATGATAGAGAACATGGCTGCATCACCAATGGTGATCACGACTCTGCCGGCCAGCAGCATCCACACTTGGTTGGCGAACAAGTACAGGAAACATCCTCCCAGTTTTGGTATCGATAATACTAACATACTGTACTTTCTCCCGAGCAAATCCACCAGGGGAGCTATGAGAAAGAGATTCGCTGGAAAAGAAAAATATATAATCAGTACATATATAAAATACAATGTGATTGACAACCGATTTATGGTTGTTGGAAGTTGTAGCCTAGTGGTAAGGCCTTAGGACTGCCAAGTCGAAGGTCTCGAGTTCGGTCCCCACTGGGCGACCGACTTTTCGAATGATGCACCTGTTCTCTCTCTGGTCGTGTCAGATTGTCGTCCCATCGGGCTATGAGAGTAAAGGAACAGAGAGTGCACTTGTGTTTAAACACACGCTTGTGCACTATAATATGTCCCGCGTAGCTGGCTGGTGTCATAGTAACACTAGCCACCGTGGCCGAAATCGGGAAGGAGACATTCGTTTTTTTATCTATTTTGCCAAAACTTTTGAATGCCAGAATTCTATGGATATTTGCGACATTGAGGGTCTTTGTGATTAGATACAAATCTTAATCTTACTTTATACTATGTTTACATAAGGGATTAATTAAAAATTCAAGTTTACTTACAAAAAACGGATCCTAGCGTCCCGATGGAGGCTAGCCAGGCTCCATCATTGATTGAGATTGGTTCTGGCAGAACAGACTGCGCTTCGTCGGATAGGTAGAAAAGCACAGGTGATGTCCATCCTATATGTAGACCAGTGGCTAGTAGATTCAAGTTAACTGGAAATAAAGAAATATTGCTGTTATAAAATATATTTTTGAGGTTATGTTTCTGTGAACTAATCAGTTCTGACTCATTCTTCTAGCTCATAATTAAAAGCTTCTAATAGGTTGAAAATTAGTAAAGCAATATTGAGTGTTGGTGAGGATACTGCTCTATTTTTTGTTGCTCTTCGCGTAAAATGTGATTCATCGATTCTTTAATTATCAGACGTATTTAATTTTGAACGAGAGAGTAGAATTCTCTTGAGATGCCTTGAATTGCCTTTGCATCTTGTTTCCAAACTGCGAATCTTACTTTAAAAGGTTGGGGTAGACCCTTTGGTAGGCAGACTTTCTAGGCTAAATATAGATTTTAATTAAATCCGGATAAGGCAGGAAAAAGATTAAAATGAGCAGCGTTCGATTAGATAAATATAAATATTTTCTTAAATAATATATTGCAAAATATTGTGCAACTATTGTGTAATAATATTACGATGGTTATCTCAGAGAAAGACGTAGGTTTCGGCATGTTTTTTTTATCTAAATTAAAGGTGGAATTTGACAGGAAGAGATTTATTTAATCAATCTAATAATCTGTGAAAATTTATAATTAGTTTTTGAATTACGCTGGCAATATAACATTCAAAGATATCTTTTTAAGCACAACTTTATTACAGCAAAGTGACGTTATATAATTGAACGACATATAATATTTTTCATGATCTTGGTGCAGTTTCATTTAGCATCTAGGCCAAGAAGGAGATGATGGAAAGTTAGGGGTTGAATCTTTACACCTAGCCCCTTGGAGGAAAAATGTAACAAAACAGAGGTTTGCTCTAGTCACGCAGAGCATGCACGAGCGCTACTGCGACTCTGGCTTAGGCAACAGAAGGGGCCCGGGGTGTTTTTAGTAGGCGGAAGTCTAGCATATCCCCCCAACCTCGGCATGGATTAAAGTCATTTTCTTTTTACCATGGAGGATAAAAAAGTTACTGGTATTCCGCTAGGAGTATGGCTCGACCTCCAAAGGAGAATAGACTATGAGATACCAAAAAAGGGTACAACAAATTCCTTATTGGCCCGTTGTGTAAATAACAATAAAACTATTCAACTTTGTAATATATTATAGATAGATATACTTTATGGTGTTCTATCTTTATTAAGAACCACAATAGCAGGATTAACATAGATAGAAAGAGATTTAAAGCAATAGAGATTAGCTTGATCTAACTAGAAACCGAACTGACTAATATTAATATCATACTCGTTAACCATGCATAGATTAGCCTGCAATCTTTTTTAATACATTATAATTCTATTGATAGTTAATCGCTCTTGTAACAATCTCATTTAAGTATTAATATACTATGACTAAACGTGTTTTTTATTATCAAAAAATTATCGAATATTAGTTATCTATTACATATATTCTGTCAATATTGTATGACTGTAGGTATATCTCTTTGATATAATTTGATATGGTTCGTCGCATGAATTAGCAAGTAAATATTTTTGATTTGATAAAAGCAAAGCTTGAATCATATCATGTGATTGTTAAATTAAAGCTTATTCCGCGCGAATGTTATTTATAGCTATAAAAACATTACTCCTCTTTAACACAGTTGGTTAATAGTTCCCTATGCGTTAAGCCAGAGTTTTATCTTCTCCATGTAATGAGACAAGAAGAACATCGTATGGAAACCTAAATTCCAAATATTTGAATCAGGGAAAATAGAAAGCAAACGAAAGGACCAATTCTTGTTACTTATCTATATGGGAAGACGTCTTTTACCAGCTGTGGGACAATAAATAATAAGCTAGTATATTAATTTTGTTCAACGTACGGATTTGCATGCACAAAGTGCAGCTTCAATCCAACACAGACAAGTACCAATGTGAAATTCAAAAGTTTCATGTATCTACTTTCTTAATTATTCTAAGACACTACTGATAAACGGTGAAGAGAAACATCGTGATTCAAAATATTAATATCGGAAATAATCAATCTGCAGAAAGCTAATGTGGTGATTAGCTCAAACCTTTCCTAGATGGGAAGAGGCCTGTGCCCAGCAGTGGGACGCTTATAGGCTGGTATCTCTTTTGATTTACGGGCTAACTTCAAAGGAAATAACCCAGTCCTTTTTGAAGTCTTACACGGGGACACAAGTTTAACATGCAGAGATATATTATGTTAAATGTATTTCCTTGACTAACTATGGAAAAATATGGCCTTTTAATACATTAGAAGGCAATTAAATTGGTAGGCGGTGACTTGCCGTCTCAAAGATGGCTTTTCATACACTGGCATTATTATATTTAAAGAAAGTTTAAACTTATTTTGCTCTTTTCATTTTATACAATTTTTTAGCAGTCTAGTAAATTCTAAAATCGAACTTATCTACAAATGTCTAAATTAAAGTTGTTCTTTATGTTTTACAAATACATGTCCAAATCAAAATAAAGGTTTTTCACAGAATTATACTAATTAGAAATTAAAAAAAACTTAATTTAAAATATAAAAAAAAATATAAAACGAAATGTCACAAACTCAGTAATTTCAATCCTTCAGTCAAAAAATGTTTTACTATTCTTTAAATAACAATTGAATGTTAAATTTACATATTGCAAAGACGGTCAACTTGCGAAATATGCAAATGAAGAAATGCTACACTTATGTGAAAAATACTTATGATGAAATCATTTATTTTGTAAATAGGATCATTCTATCACTTTTACATGCCGTTTTTGAGTTTTCGAATAAGAATGTTTTAATAAGTATTTAGTAATGTAAAAAACAAAATAAGCTAATAGATATAGTTAGACAATAAGCCGATACCTACTTATGGAGTTTATTTCTAGTTCTTCTCCATAGAAACGAAATTTTGAAACCGCGCAACTAATTTCGTCAAAGTTATACTTTAGAGAGCGACTCGAAAACTTTAGAAACCATAGATACTAGATTTTATTTTATAACGACTTTAAAATAATGTAAAATTGCAGACGGTGTCCTCAGAATATGTTTATTAAATAGCAATCATATTGTTATTTTTTATATTTTACTCAATTTGAGTATCTATATTATTTTGAATAAGCAGAAACCGCTACTGATCGGCTAATATTTACAACTAAATACAAAAAAAATAATTAATTAACGTATTTTTAATGAACTCATTTAATAATTTAATTAATTACCCATTAAGAAGGTAATTAATACCCATAAAACATAACATTTTATTGTTTTATTATTATTTTAAATGTGTTTTAAATATTTAATTATAAATAATAACATATTTTTGAAATAAAATTATAAATTATAAAAATAATATATATTTTTTTCACCAACTTTACTCAATGTAAAAATCAAAGATTAAGATTTTTGTTTTAGTAGGTTTGTTTTATTTTTTACAGTTTGTGCGTTCCAATACCTTAAGTAAAAATAAAAAAAATAACAAAAATAAAAATTACCTGAAAATACAATTAAGTACTGTCGCACTATAGGATTCTCAAAAATGCTCAACATTTTGACACTTAAAAATTAAATTAACACTTATAAATATAATAAATTAAAAATGGCCCAAATACTAGGCTTTGTTGAGTTTAAGCAGACTTAGTTAAACTGACCAATATGTATTTGAATGAACAAATATATGTATAGGATTAATCTAATTTAAGATACGATGTTTATGATAAGATAATAAAACCAAAACAAATTGATTATTATGCGGAGATGAGGCGCGATATTTATTGGCCCATATTAAGCAATATTTGATAAAATTACAGCTTTATCATGCATTTTTACATTTCTAAAAATAGCAATTTAAATATTATGAAAACCCTTTGTTAAAAATAGTTTTATCTATATAGATAATTTGTTTGACACAAAACATGTTTACGTTGGTTAACAGTGGATTATGTTTAGTAGTTTTTGATTTATGTGAAACAAAAATAATAAAAAAATCTCTTCGATGTCGCCCATTTTTTTTTGACTGGCCTGTTGGTCTAGTGGTTAGTGGTCCTGACTGCTATACCAGAGGGTTCGATCCCTATCCAGGACAGATGTTTGTGTGATGAGCCCGATCATTTGTTCTGTGTCTGGATGTACTTTATCTATGGAGTGTAAGCATTCTGAAGTATATAAGTATGTTAATCAGTTGCCTAGTACTCATAATACAAGCTCTGCTTAGATTGAAACTAAATGGCGTTGTGTGAAAGTGGTAGAATATTTTTTTTTTGGTGAGGCGGGTCATGGACTCCTACCCCCTCGGGGAAGAAGCGGGTAGTGTCAGACTCCTACTGACTAAACCTGATCCTGTATCCCGCTTATGATTGTGTGGCACTGCGCTGCAATTCATTTGCCCACCTACTGCCTGTCATCATCATCATCTTCCTGCCCTTATCCCATTTTACTTGGGGTCGGCGCAACATGTTTTTTTTTCTAAACATGTTGCTAATGGATTTGGCTATGGTTTTATAGTCGGCCGTCTGCCTGACACTAACCCTCTTTGGGAATGCGATTGTTGGTTGTTTACCCGCCACCATTCGGGTGACCCAAGGTGCTTGGTACAGTGCACTGGGTCTTAAGGTCCATTAGTCGCCTTTTACGACACCCAGTGGAGGATATGGGGTGGTGCTATTCTTTATATCCGGACACCACACGGACGGCCCTCCTACTGCCTGTCATGGCAGTGTAATAGGGGGACCAGCACTTGAGTCGGTAAGTCACAAACTACCAATTTATTTGCATCCTCTTGTATTGAAAGATAGGCCATAGTTCTTCAATATTAGGTATTTGACGAATTCCATTACAATAAATATTAAAATATAGGCAAAAACCCCTTTACTGTAAAAAAATGTTTCATCTAAATTCATTGTACATGTTAAGAATAATTAGGCAATTTTCAGATGCAATTATCGAATTTTTATTTTAATGTATTCTAAATAAAAGAACATTATTCTAAATAAATTAAAAAATACATACTGAACCAAAAAAAATCGCAACATAAAAGCAGTTATAGGCGGATACCGGTGTTGCCAGATAAATTTAAAACGTAGTAGTCGATTGCACAACATTGTGTAATTTTTACTATGTATATAGAAAATACAATTTCTGTTTGTCAGTCTCGATAAAACTTTTTGAAACTGTCTTGAAATGTTCGTGGTATGGGGATGGTTTAAAAGGTAATAAGGAGGCAATGACCCCTAAGTTTGTTTCGACGTTTCTTCTCAGGGTAGCCCGATAGGAAATGTCGATTCCAGCGAGCTTATATTTTAAAGAATGACATGTAAAAGAGATAAAATTTATCCTATTTGTAGAATAAACGATTTGAATTACTTAGAATTAAAAAAAAAAACGAATAATTGCCGGGCAAACCCTAAAAACAGCCCTTTCTTTTTTCCCATATTATAAGAGATAATTTTAAATTCGATTGGGGCAGTACGAAGTCTGCTGGGTCAGCTAGTTGCAAATAAATTAAAAAAAAAAATACATTTTAGTACTTATGTATTTTTTTGAGTCCAAAAAAATAATGTCCAAAACATAGAAGCAGACATAGGCGGATGTTGTTGGGCCCAGTGTTGCCAGATAAATTTAAAACATAACATTCGATTGCACAACATTGTATAATTTTTACTAGATTTAATTTAGCAGATTTGGCAGATAAAAAACAACCTATTCTTATATCATAATGAATTAGTAGGTGTAATCTGATAAGATAAATTAACTGAATAATTATTAAATAAGATTTTAGGTAGATGCAGTAATCTCCGTTATGTTAGTCTATAAAAGGTCACCATCAAAAACAGACTCAAAATATTGAGGGTACGATAAAAACTCAAAATCAAAATCCATTTATCCAAGACTGGCTGATACTCGCGATTTTGTCTGCGCAAATGTCGGTTATAGCTACAAAAATATTACCTACCTTTGACATAGTAGCTAAAGCGTCCTGTGTTAAATCCAGGGTTTCAGTTAAATCCATTAACCAGCTAACACTAAATTTAAAAGTGAGAGGCAAAATTGCATCAAAAGGTTTTAATTTCGAGTAGGCCTTCTCAGGCACTTTCGTACGTTACTGACTCGAGTTGCGCGGTTCCAAAATGTCATTCTTATGGCGAAGAACCGGCAAGAAACTCCGTCAGGCCTTAGGACTCCAGGCCTGTATGGTTGCAGCTTCAGTATCTACAGTCACAGTCGTTATAGTTGTTAGTGCATTGATATAGTTTGACCAATACTGCAGTACCGTGCCGAAGGAAGGTGCGGGGTGAGACGGGGGGAGCATCAGCTGACGTGATTTGTCAGTTCGCCGTCAACACTCATGGCGGTCGCTAGTGTTATTTGTACCGAACTGTCTATGTCAGATGCACATGAGATTAATATTCAAAGATGGGTCATGCGTTATCTCGTGACGTTTAGACTTATTGAAAAACTTGTTTCCGGAATTCAATAAATTTAAACAATTTTTAATAAACCAAGTCGTAATTTTAAATAAGCTTAGTAAAATATGTCTATATTTAATTGACTAAGTAAAATTCACAATGAATGTAGTATAGAATGGTATTATATTAAGGTATTCGGTATTTAGTATATATTGGGTATTTATTGTATAGGATATATTAGGTATTTAATTAATTTCAATTAAATGGTTAAATTTTGTCAAGCCTTAGAATTGTAACCTGACATCTTAAGATATATCCGACAATATCGCTCTCTCGTTGAATATCCTCCGTCAACGTGTTGACGAAGGGTGGCAAGGGGTCGCTTTTACATTAAAAAAGGGATGCCGCTCTACGCTTTGTAGCTCATTATCTCGCTTCCACGTTTGCAACAAAATTACTTTCTTCAGACAGTCCTAATAATGCTAGAGCAGGTAGCGTAGAAATCAAACAGCGTCGCTGTAAAACGATGTTCAATGGCCTCACGCGTGTCTTATTTCCGCAGCTCTGCTAATCAGCTTGTCTGCCTTCTGGATATTTTAAAAACTTGAGTTACTTTTCTGACAAATGAGGAGTCTACCAAAGCCTAGTAGAGGCTGCGAAATGCTACTCTACGTTGTGTAATGTACCGTTTTGCTTTCAAAACAAAAGCAGCACACGGACAACTGTCTACTCATCCTCAATGTCCTCTGCCAAGTTGCGTCACATAAGATTCCTTTACTCCCTTTTTCCAAGACCTAGAATCTAGATACATGTAAAGCTTTAAGAGTTTTTAGAGTCTATAGATGCTAATTTTGAAAGTACGTGTCATAGGTATGTGAGGTGTAAAATGTGAAAAACCATCACTTTTGAAAGACAGTCGAGTTGATTCTTGTTGAGAATATGCACACCAACACCCTCATGTTAATATCATCAAAAAGATCTTTGTAGCTGTATACTACACGTCTAGACAAGTGACATTAGTGCCGATAAGAATCGAACCAAATCGCTCAAATATGGTAAAGTGACAAGTCAAAAGTTGATTGATTCGTTCAATAGGATTATAAATAAAAAAATAATTAGATATTATATAACGCTCCAAGGATCTTTTGGCACGTATCCGAAATCGGAACGAAACAGTCTGAAATCCAGGGTCTATTTTTACACTTGTCTTGGAAAGTGTAAATTTTGATAGACAGTTGGAGTTGATTCTATTTGCACTTGTTTGGATATGCACACCCTCGCCCTCATGTTAATGTCTTGAAGCTCTCTCAAAAGCTCTGCTTTAATCACAGCTTATAATTACATCACATTATACCATAGATTCCCCGTAAATACGTTTCTACCTATATTTACACAGAAATCACGCCCATCATCATCATCATTCCCCTGCCCTTATACCAATTTTTACTTGGGGTCGGTGCAGCATGTCTTCTTCTTCCATACATTCCTATCTGACGTCATCTCGCAAGCAACACCCTTTGCTCCCATGTCATCTTTCACACAATCCATCCATCCTTTCTTTGGTCATCCTCGTCCCCTATATCCATCCACACGGAAAAGACGCCCATAGCCACATAATCTAAGATTGTTTTAAAAGAGGTGTGGCTTAAAAAGGAGGTGTTCATATTGATTGATTGTTCTCAAATCGAAGAATTCAAGATTGAATTCCAAACGGGTTTTTACCATTTTTGATAATGCTAATTGGAGTCTTATGAAGTTAAGACGATAAGGAATCTTAATTATGACTTGAATATTTGGCCGTCTACAATAGGGATGATGACATATTTAGTGTCGTTACATCATTGTGTCATTGTTTATACTCAGACAGTTAATATGAGCAACTGCACACCATTTCTGTGGTAGAGTTGCCTTTGGCAGGACGAAGGTAACGGCTTTTTTTATTTCCACGACTTTCACACAATGCCATCTAATGTCAAACCAAGCAGAGCTATTATGAGTACCTACTAGACAATTGATAAACATACTTTTATACTTCTAAATACACACAAATTACACTCAGATACAGAACAAATGATCGTGTTCATCACATAAACATTCCTGGGTGGGAATCGAACCCACGACCTCTGGTATATCAGTCAGGGCCTCAGGGCCATTTACCACTAGACCAACAAGCCAGTCAATTAAATAGTTTTCTATAAAAACCTTGTCGCTACCAGAGCAAACTTCAGTGCTTTCAGGCGCTTTTGACATTCCTATTAGAATTAAAAGATAATATGATACTTATTATTCTTTCTCATGTGATAATGACACAGCTTGAGGCCAATCACATAAACCACAGAAAAACTGAAACTAATCATTCGAAAATAACAATAACTACAACATAAAAAAACATAATTCTTATGTAACAATAAATTCGAAAAATCTACTACATACTAATATTATCATCATTGCGTATAACTTAACAGTAGTTTAGCAAAGGCATCGGTAAACAAATCACAGTCGGGATTGGCCTGTACAAGCTCATACAGAGCGGACAACACACGCGGTATGGGAGACGCAGAACGAACTGCGCTGTGCTGAGCTGCGGTCCGACACGTAGGCACATCTAGTAGTAGGTGGCGCCTATTACGGAGATAATTATTTGGCGCGTAAAGTCGAATCAGCTCATCGTAGATATCTGGAGCATCGGTTAAACCCGATTGATTTTGAGGATAGTGCCCATCTGATCACACACTTTCCGCTCTTCTTACATGACATATTATATCCCAGGCCAAGAGAAACTTGGTAGGATAAAGATAGATGTAACAGCCAAGTTTTCATACGCAGAGAATCCGTAGGAAGGCTTTTTGCACTGTTTTTAAAAGAAGCATACTTGATGTCATGCGGATTCCATACATAATAACTAGTTTCTAGCTTGGTTCGGACGAGAGTGCTATATACGGGCCTTATTACATGTTCATTTCGAAAATCATGAGCATTCAGGAGGACCCTAGTCCTAGTCGGCCTTTTAATTGACTCTCTAGTAAATGTAGAAATGTGATCATGGAAAGTGAGCTTCTTATAGACACCACCCCTTCGGCAATCCTTCACTGCTTCTATCTCTGTGGGAGAAAAATCGGCGCAACAATCTCCCCAAGAGTCTCCCGTCAAATACTTAGATTTTGTTCGAATAACTATTTTTACTGATACTTTTGGTAAACTCTCTTTCAATCTCCTACACAAATCCCCGTTTTCTAGAAAGCTGATCAATTAAATAGATTTTCAAATCAGCTGATCACGACTGTGATTGGTTGACCATTAAAGTTACAACCTATCACAGAGCCTAACTTGAGATTTGACAGACGATGTGCTTATTTATCTAAATCATCAGAGAACCTTTGCAAAGCTTTAGGTACTACAACGCAATGGCCTTAAAATTAAGTGATTTTAAATTCCAATCTCTTTTTATCAAATAATTTCGTTACGAGCTTGACTGAGCGCTGATTTTGCTTAAAATTCAATTTGACACAGGCACGCGCAAGACCGTTTTCGGTCGCGTCATCTTTTAGCAGTCTATTCTTGGTCTCTTAGCTAATCGGATGACCTACTACTATGTCTACATATGTTTCTACAATAGCAAGTTTTTTTCACACATCATTCAACACGCAGTTAACATTAAACGTCAATTTTAATTGATAAAAAAGTATAGTAGCACGCAATTCATAATTATCATTGATGCAGGTTAGGTTTTACCCATTTTGAATGAGATCTTATCTTAAGTCTTTTAAACAATAAATCAATAATATGACTTGCTTAATTGCAAAGGATGTCGAAACACAATATTTTATGCTTATAGCATCAGACTGTCACCGTTTATCTTACCTACCGATCTATAGTCTTATAAATATTCATGAAAACTGTAATTTCTGTTTCGTGTAATCAAACAAATCACAATATTAAATAAATGCTTGTAATGAATGTCGTTCAAACTAGTATTGTCATTGTTTATCGATATCTTTTCCAAGATAGAATTATATAAGATATAATATTAAGATGTCATCATAAAGATTAAGCATTTTTGTCGCATGTCTTATCAATGATTAGTTTGGGCTCCGACGGCGGGGAATTTTTATTTTACCTAACCTGTAGTGTCCAAAGGTCTCCTCAAATTCTTCCACGATTCTTTATCTTGCGCCGCTTCGAACCAGTCCTCGCGGTTTTTTGTTATTTAGCCTATATTGTCCCACTGCTGGGCAAAGGCCTCCCCATTTCGTTTCCACACCTCCCTATCTTTGGAACGATTCCACTAGTCTCGCTGGTATGCGTTCAAATCGTCCCGCCATCTCTTTTTAGGTCTACCTCGTCTCCGATGTCCGTCTTGGGGTGTCCACTGGGCGACAGTAGTGGGCCACCTCTCGCATGGGCATTCTGTCCTCGCAGTTACTTATTACAAATACAAAAAAAAATCGGTCTAGGCATTCTCGAGGTCATTTTAACTATACTTACGAACATCAATTCCTACATTACACATCTATAGAGACGAGACGATATAAGAAGGGTGTATATTATTTATGCAGCTTATTCTCTCACTAAAAATAATCCTCCAAACAGAATACCATTTAAAATAATCACTGTGGTTATCTAATAGGATCTAAGGCCGTCTGAAGATGTCTACCAGATAAAAAAATAAGATTACGAAGACTCGAAGAGTATGGAAGAAAGAACGCCGCCTTGGGAGACGCCGGTTTTGATGGTAGTATAAATAAAAGCAAAGCATTCTGAACGTCAACAGGCCGCCAAAACTAACGATTGGACCCAAGTACGTGTTACCGGTCAATTAAAATAATTCAAAAGCTGTAACATTTAGGTAAAAAAGGTAGGAAACTTGGCAGGTAAGGTTTTTCTAGGCTCAGGACGGATTTTACAAAACTCGGTAATTATACAGGGCGTAAAGAGAGTTGGAAGTTTGTATAAAAGTCCTATATTTTCAAAGTGAAGGCATGAAATATATCCTTATAATAGATAGTGTGCTGTATGGGAAGGTGCACTGATTATGTATTATATTATAAAACGATCCACTTTTGGGGTTATAACAAAATTAGTTTACACATGAGTCCAATGTTTTTTAAGATGGCAAAAGCTTTTAAATTATTTTTGAGTATAATAACTATTCTTTAAGTTTTAAAGCACTCATGCACAGTAAACCGCGACCAAAAGTTAGTATTGCACTACAAGTAGCTTCCGCGTATGTACTCATTGAGTAGAACAGATTAAGACGTAGCGACTACTATCTATCAATGCTACTTACTTATTATCTTCATAGCATGATTTTAAAATCCATAATTCCGTATCTAATGTTTTCCTTATTTATTGTACCTAAATAATTTGGTTCTTATCTACAGTCATTGTCATTTTCAAGTACATCTGTTGAAAAAGATGAGTGCATGAAATAGTGGTGTACTTGCACCTATTGGGTGTTTGACAAAAAATAACCATTAAGTCCAAAAAAATCCAAAAAAATATTGGACATGGTTTTTTTCTTTATAGCGTTAATACATAAATTAGGATGATGGAGTGTGTCGAAAGCTCGTGTGACCTCACGTCTCGTTGCACTTTGTATGAGTGATAATACTACCTCTTCTTCCATACTATTCACCGTCTTTGATGCGTTATATCTTGGTATGTTTTATTGATTTGATAAGAGAAAACGTAAGTATCCAAATGTAAGGAAATCTACTGACGGAATAATTAGATTTTTTTAGTCTGATACCCAATTTTGAGTTATGTATTAGATTAGGTTTAGCCGATCATTAGAAACGATTTTATGTCCCACTGGGCTTTGAGACTAAAAGGAACAGAGAGTGCACTTGTGTTTGCGCACACGCTTGTGCACTATAATATGTCCTGCGTAGCTTGCTGGTCTCATAGCCGCAACACCAGCCGGCCGCAATGACCGGCCGGTTAGAAAACGTTACATTAGAAATGATTTTTGAGATTAAAGTTCTCAAAGCTACAAATCCTTTGCAAAAAAACAACCAGTTAGTGTCCGGTATCCGGTAGGTTTCGATATTCAGGAACTAAAACTACAAAATCTAACTTAAACCAATTAAGAAGATCTTCGTTACATCACCCTATAGAATAACCACCATAATAAAACATAGAAATAGTCAGATAAAGCTATATCTTATCATAATATGTAATTGTCAATCAATCGTTCTATTTTAAGATTCCGGGCACTGATTACTTAAGTCACGTTTCAATGTTACAAGGTTCTATCGTGGCGTATAAGTCATTTCGTACATTTAGCAAAATTTTTAATCTATCATGCATTGGCTTTTAATATTTGTGTGATATTGATAATAAAACGCTTAAGTCAAATCCGTGTTCAACTGTTTTCGCTTTGGCGAATATTCTTGCGAATCACTTCCAGTCATTCTATTAAATTACTTCATTTATCGTATTGGACTAAACTTTATTCATGCTTATTCATTTATCTCTAATTACGTGATATTTTTTGTCTATTGAATCGTCGTTGCAATAACGGGGATGACAACATTGTTTTGTCTGTTTGATAGCAACAGACAACAATATTTGTGCGATGTTTTCAATTATCTATCTGATGGATTAAATTGATTTTATTTTTTTATCTCTAACACTACAAATCTGATGAAACAGGAAAATGTTATTTGTGTAAATTAAAAAGCCTCTTAAATTTGATCCGGATTTTCTTAGTGCTTTTCAGAATTTTGAAAATTAGAAGGTCATATTGAACTGCTACGTGCTAAAACCATCCGAGGTATGGAATAAGACTTTTTTTTAAAGGTCAGCCACAGTTAACCTCGAGGGAAGCTTAGACTGCTTCACCAGATTAATTTGGCGAAACTAAAGACTTACCCCCGGCCATAGGCAGATGAGGACGCTCCAGTGATTTAGCCGGTAAGAGTCCGGCACACCCCCTCGTCAACCCCCTGACGAGGGCAGTCCATGAGGATTTCCACTGAGTTACAAAAAGAAAAGGTTGGCGAGACTGAAGTTAGGCCTCCAGCCAAGGCACAAAATTATATTAGAGTCAGACAATGAATGCTAAGGGCAATCCCTGCGGGATTTGTACCTCGACTTACCTACTAGGAAATGAGACGTCGCAGCACACTGCGTAGACCGGTGGTTCTCATAACTGCAACTATTTACTTAAGAGGCGTTAGCATCTTGAACGTTTCTCTGTTCCATTTTGCTGAGTGGAGTACCATCCTTTTAAGTTCTACTTAAATCCTCTTTGTGATATCCATATTATTTTTTCTAGCCTTAAGGTAGACTATGAATGTTTTACCAAACTTATGGCGACACTTTAAGAGATACCGGAAATAAAATTTATGAACTACTGTCTTGGTAGTCAAAACCAAAAGTCATTTATTCAAATTGGGCTGCAATGTAACACTTTTTAAACGTCAAGATTTATAAATTATAGACAGCACCCTATCGCCAGCCCTTTGCTGCAGGAGAAGAAACGGCACAACCGTACGTCGCTAGTAGCATGCTGTCTCTCAAATTACATTTATTCTAAGATAAGAACTATTTTGAATTTACATAGGAATCGTGCCAGATAAAAAAATATTTGAGGATAGCTACAAAGTATTATGGTTAAACCAATGTCAGCAGACCGACCGGCCACCGCAAGCAGCAGCAGCAGGACCAGTTCACAGTACACACATGGGCACAGCACGGGAGATTGAACATTAGAGAATCCGGCTAATACGTGACGCACGTAAGTTGTTTGCCGAGATACAAGGAGGAATTTTGAAAGATAATTATCATCTTCAATATGTTAAGCCTTCACGGATGGTCGAGTGTTATTGATAACAACGCTAATTATCTCTGTGCGCGATGAGCAGGGGAGATCCCTGCATCAAACAAATTGCGCAATCCGCAAGTGCTTGTTCGCGGACTGGGTGTCTTTATTTATTTAATTAGGGAAAACAAACAGTGGTATATTACTGGTATACAAAATGTTCTTAAAACTAAACTTAAAGAATACACCATCCACTACATTTTCCACGGATTACTACAAGAGATACTAAATCTTTATGCAGACATTTGCTGTCAAATTGTAATTCAGAGAGAGAGGTAGACAAACATTATGCATGTGTATTGAATGTCTGTGAAACTACCGGGATATTATAGGACTAAATTCCCTAGTACAGGAGTGGATAATAATTATAATAAACCAGGCTGTATACGAACCACTGCTGGGCACAGGTCTCTTCCCATATAAGGGAGGTTTGAGCATTAATCACCACGCTAGCTCACTGCGGGTTGGCGATTTCAAATTCCAATATTTGGAATCCAGGTTTCCTCATGTTTTTCCTTCACCTTTTGTCAGTAGTGTCTAAGAATAATTTAGAAAGTACATATAACTTTGAGAAAGTCACATTGGTATTTGCCAGCGCTGGGGATCGAACACCACAGGAGTGGATTATTTCGAAAACAAAAACAAGATTATTCAACTTTTTAGGGTTTACGTCATCATGCCTAAATGAATAGGGAAGCTGGCATTGACAAACCTATATTACTTCGAATGTTCTCAATAAAGTTTTAGGGCATTGCGTGAGGAGAGTAATAATTTGTTGATATTAGAAAGTCTTTTTATTGTCGGTACGTTACTGGGTCATTAGATTTCGAGATATTTAATAATTTCGATGTCTTTTTGCACCACAATTGGGCTTTGTTTATTACTTTACTTGAAATTCCGTCTTTTTTCAATGTTTAGTTTTACTATTAATTAAATTGTTTACCTTATTTTTTAATACGCTGTATCCGTTGTAGATCGAATAATATAAATTGCAAAATCTTATACATTGTTTTATCTTATTATTATTTGTATTTAATTGCACACATTTTTCCCTCCGGTTGAATTATGAATTACTTACCTATAAGACTATTGTTTTTTAGTGCTAATAAGAAATAATGAATAAAACTAGAACGATCAGTTTGTTTTTTTATTTAAACACAATTTTATTTACAAAGTATATAAATATTAATTAACGAAAACTACATAACAGGGTTTATTCGAGAATTATAAATATTTAATTACACAATAAACTTACTCAATGTTTGATGCACAAAAAAACCATCAAAATCGGTTCATATACGACGAAGTTATCCGCGAACAAACATAAAAAACGCATATAATATACGGTCGAATCAAATTCTCCTTTTTTTAATTCAGTTAAAAAATCGAACCCAAGTCTGTTTGAGCTCATTATATACTTTTTCATTACCTACTGTCAGTGCTCATTCGCCTAATACCTAAATGAATACCGGCTGCAAATTACTAATGTTAATTAATAATTTAAAGCCGGAACACCTGATAAGAATAACATTGCAATATCACCGAACAACGTTTTGTAAATCACTTAATTGACATAAAATACTATAATCATTGTTACAAAAGTTAATACAATCATGTGGTTTACTGATAATCATATATATGAATCTTAATTAATGATACCCCGACATTAGATCATGATTAGGTTAAGTTCTAAAGTATGTAATTACAATAATATATTTTTTACAGTCGCAATAGGCCATCTGGTTCCAAATTACGATGAGTCTGTATTATGGTACCCAGATAACTGATAAATATGTTAAACATACTTATTATTACACAGTTACAAAGACGTTTCCCGCGTCTCTCCGTCCCTATCTATGCTTAAATCTTTAAAACTACGCAATGGATTTTAATGTGGTTTTTTAATATCAAAATTGCAGAGGTACGAAACTGGGGCAGGTCGCTAGTTTACTTGTATTTAGAAATTTATAAGTATGTATATCAGTTGTCTAGTATTCATAATACAAGCTCTCCTAGTGCTACTGCTCTAGTTTGAGACTAGATGGTGTTGTGTGAAAGTCGTAAAGAAAACTAAAACTTAATTTCTTTTAGACTTCAATTTTACTTCACATCTATTCAGTTTAATTAAGGTATGTAACAGACAGAGTAACTTTTGCATTTACTTTACAATATATTCGATTGAATTAAAAATAAATAGGATACCTACTCCGTAGGCACATAACTTTATGGCTTGACACACAAATACATTACTATCTCAACATCTACCTTCCCAAAATCTCCTGTATTTCATTCAAAGTTTTCCCCTTAGTCTCGGGGACAAACTTATACGTGAATAAGAAAGCGACGATACAAGAGAAGGAGAAGATCCAAAAAGTGACGTCACCGCCGAAGAAGTTGACCATGGAGGTGAAGCCTGTTGCTACGCCGAAGCCGATGAGCCAGGCTGTTGTCATGGAGACGGCGGAGCCGGTGCTGCGAGCGTTGCCTCGGAACATCTCGCCGACTAAGGCACTGGGCATTGTGCCGAAACCTGGAATTACAAGATATTAGGATGACATGATAGATGATGAGGTGTTCGGAGTCTACCGTGCAAATTATAAGGCATATATTCTAGGTATAGTTTTTGGAAACCACTGATCTATGAAGCAGCATTCTGCTGACAGCACAGATAGCCGAGTGGTATAGATCATCACGTCAATTAACACTGTGCGCGACGTGTCGCGGGTTTGACCTACGCGTAGGAAAACAATTTGTGCATTCCACAGTTGCTTGTTTTGAGTTTTTTAAATGGCTTGAAAAGGTTATAATAAAAGACGTTATTTTTATCCCTATTTTCTATACATATACTAATATTTTTAATTGCAGAAAAATAATGAGTACCTATATTTAATACAATAGAAATATGATAAAAAATCACTATAAAGCCGTTATCAACGCCTAATACTCTCTACTCACCGATCTCATAGGAGAAGAAGTACATGATTAGAGCCATGAGCGGCACCCAGCGGATGTCAGAGATGATGGGGCTCTGTATCTTGTCCAGGTGGAAGTAGGTGCCGAGGATCGACTGGAAAACAGACAGAATTGATAGAATATGACGTTGTTAAATATTTGTATAACTGTCGTTTAAAAATTCCAGCAAGCTAGGTCGGTTGTGATATTATTATGTCTAACATGTAATTAATAGTAAAAATTAACTGATTAGTACTGAAAACAGCGTCAAAATCCGTCAATTTAGTACTGAACTGTAGCAAATGCAGACCTTAGGTGGATTTTGGTGTAATTTTAAAATTTCTAAGTATCGGAAAGTAATAAGTGAGCATTTTAAATGATTCTCGGCTGATATCGTAGCGTGCGAGGTGACCAGACAATTACTTTTAAATCATCTACATTAGATAAGCAAATTATCTTATACATCTGAAAAAGATAATTTTGTTTTAAACACCTAAAGGCATAGAGCTAGCCAGTAGTCTTAACACAGGCGTCGATTAAAGATCACCAATAAAAGATTTCATGAAAATGTAAGCAACTTCTACATTTAGTTTTTTTGGTTTAGAGAAATGTGACTGCATTAAAGTATATAGTGATAACAATTAGATTTTCTTTTTATTTGAAATTCTATAGCATATTTAATTTCGTATAAAAAGTATTCTTGTTTCATTAATTTACCGCTAGAATTTTCATACAGTATCATTCTTACCAAGCTCATAGCACAAAAGGCGGTGGACGTCAGAAGCAGTATTCTTCGACCAGCTCTCTCCACCACGAAGGGAGCTATCAAACTGGCTATGAGACGAGTTGATCCAATTATTATGGTAGCCAAGTCAGGCCTGAAATGAAAATGTAGGTTTAGGGTTTGTCACAAGATTCATAAGATATGAATACAGGTGAGAATACTTTTAGACATGACCAAAGCATATGACAACGTGCAATTTAAAATACTTTATGAAAAATTACACAGTATAGTGATTTGCGGAATAATGCATAACTGCTTTGAATCGTACTTGTAAGACGAAGAGCAAATAGATTACTTTGACCACGATCGTAAATAAATTACTGAAGTAAGATCCGACAAAAAGATTATTATTACTCAATAGGTACTTAATTAAATAAACATAGCAATCGTCCAGTTAGACAAGAGTGCATGTTAATGCTTCTCTCTTCACACATGACACTTCACACATATAGCCCTTATGTAAAGTCTATCAAAAATATACAACAAATGACCTGATTCTTAAAAAAAACAAGCGAAACACAATTCATTCGCGCACTCAAAAACATTCTCATTAGCAAAGTCACATCATCATCTTCCTGCCCTCATCCCATTTTACTTGGGGCCGGTGCAACACATTTTTTTCTTCCATTTTAACAAAGTCTGCTACTCGATAAACTAATACATTAATGATAACAATATTGTTTATTAGATACACAACACACTACATAACAACACATCACACTTTCCGATCTTGCAGACTTGTATTTTATTCTTTTGTATTCTTAGCGAATACTTGTTATTTAATTATTCAGCTTGTAGCCTAGTTTCATATTTGTTCCTACATGACAAATAAACAAATAGCAGATGTTTTATTATTATTACAATTGTTGGATTTTTATGTTTATATTTTTTCTATAGAAATGATTATTTTAGTTGTAAGATTATTTTTGTTTTGCTGTGCCCTACATAGTAAACAATTGTACTTAGCTCTAAGCCATTGGTAATAACTTCTGTATACATTGCGGAATGTAAATAAATAATACGAATATGAATATGTATGGCGTATGGATATAGAATAGAATACTGTTAATTAAAGTGACATTATAATAATTACAGTTGTGATGTAAATAGGTACAATGGTTGTCTGTTATGCAAAATAATTTCAATGTTATCTTTGGTTTTGGTTTACTTTGGTTTACCTGTAGAATAAATAAGGTACCTTTTTCTTTTTTTAAACGACTCCCTCACTAATTTAATCCTTGTATGTTTAACAGACATTCAATTCACATGCACAGAGATGCCCAGACTCCGAACAAATAATAATTGGGATAAGGGCAGGGGAATAATGATGATGCGCGGTGAATGTAAAAGCGAACACCCCTGGCCATAGGCAGATGAGGACGCTCCAGTGGTTTTAGCCAGTAAGAGTCCGACACACGCCTCTCGTCAACGAGAAAAAGTCGATGAGAATTTAAACTGGGATAAAAATGGGGATGATGATGATGATGAAAGTGTATACTACAAATTACCTTATAGAAGATCCAGCTAACTGAAAGATGGTAGTGGCAAAGAACAGCACAGCAGCAACACCACTGGTCTGCTGTAACGTACAGAGGCTCAGAGTGATGAAGAGAGATCGCCTGTTGGCCTTGACGGTAAAGATCTTGATCCAGGCCTTCCAAGTTATGGCCTCGTTCGGATTGGTGCCCCGGACAGACTCGAAGACGTTGTCCAAGTCTTCGACACGGCCTAGGCGACGTAAGACGTTTTTGGATTCGATTTGTTTGCCTGCAAAATGATTAAAAATGATTTGGGAATTTTGGCATTGTAATGTTTATAGGTAATGGGCCTATTTGTAAGGGAGTGCCAATAGATGATAGTAAGTATATCAATAAGGATATGATGGATAATTAGTTTTTTATTCGTTATAGCAAACTATACAAATTGCAAATGTGGAATTATAAATTATCAGTGTTTCATACAATGGCTATCTTATGGATACCGCAAAATATCTACCGGAAAATCTTTAAATGGTTAGAAATAATTAATACATTATGCTGTGAGAGAGTTGAATAGAGGTCTTTTCGCCGTTACCGATGTGTACCAGGTGTTTGATGGAAATAAATAATAGAAGTTAAGATTTATGACGGTATATACTATGAGCGGTCTTATCGCTAAGAGCGATCTCTAATAGACAACCTTGTTGATGTGCCTACTACTAAATAAATAAATACTTACAAACCTTTAATAGCATAATACACTGGAGACTCAGGTATGAACAGGATGCCGATAACATGGACAATGTTGACCACCAGTGCTATGTACCCGGTCGCGGCATAGGACACGAAGGGCCCAATGCTGTAGGCGGCCAGGGTCCCTGAGATACCCACGATGGAGGTGGAAGTCAGGAGTATGCCGCGAATGTTGGTGGAGCTGGAAGAAATGGATATTGTTAAATTTTCAGTGTGTTAAGTGAGATATTTTAGACGATAAATGGGACGTTTCCTTCGACCAGTCCACCCGAGACCACGGTCGGTGCAACTCGATCGAAACGTCGGGAGAAAAGAAATATCGTTTCATATCGCGGACAAGTCCCGTTTATCGTCTAAAATATGTGTACAAGTCGCAAAAGTTTAAAAATGTTAAATGAGATTTCTTGATTTGCCGTGGTTGGCAAAGTGGACGGGGAAACAAATGAGCATTTTAGACCTCTACGCTTGAGTCGAGAGTTGTCCAAGAATACTTTATAAGGGTTGTTTAGGTCGTGGCATGGAAAAGTATACAATTTTGCAAGACAAAAACTGTATTGAGGAAACTATTTAGGGGTTCTATTATACCTAAATTAGGAAAAAAATGCTGTGAATCGGCTAGAAGTAAAGATATTCGTTTGTACGATAGGGATCTGGCACGGTTGGCTTATTATGCTTATTTTGTCGGCAAATCCATTTATTTAGAAGTCTAAAGTCGAAGGTTGGCCAGTGGAATTGTGTCCGAATTGCCCAAAATGAGAAAAAGCGTCAAAAGCCTCCTCCTTTTACATGTTTTTGCCATATTAAGAGAGTCGCAAAAACTTTTAGTGTGTAGTTAAGTATGTAAATAAAGAAGTATAGTATTTTAGTATCATCACATTTTATAGCTGCGGAATCCATCAGAAGTGTATTTTGGAAGCCATTCAACCGTTAATTCTAACTACTGGTACGCCGATAGCATTCAATATGTTTGTACTATACATCCGTTTTTGATAATGCAAATACTCGTTTATAGTTTCTCATATCTCCTCACTGACAGCGCCGCGGCGCCACAGTAGGTACATGCGCTAGTTCCAGCATTTTTCGATAGATGGCGCTGTGCTTGTGACGTCATGTTTCTGAATGGCGATGTTAAGATTTTCCGCGACTGAATGACCCCCGCCGTTCGTGACTTTATAGTTATCGCTTCTCGGCCTTTTGGCTAAGATCAAAGTGTAGTATCTGTTCTTTTCAGCTTAATATCTGAAAGTTCCCTCACTGAGGGACCAGTATATTAAACTGATTTTTGTAAGCTGACGGGATGTTCGGGGCTCGCTCCACTCCCGTCACGGGTCGGCCCGGCATTGCAGTGCCGCCGGGATCGGCCCACATAATACTCTGACACACAACCAACCCCAAGGCGCAGTACGGGGGTAATCCATCTTGTTCACTTGGACAAAGTTAATAAGATGGATCATAAACCTATGAAAACCTACGGTGCATGGTCTTTATATCGTGTACAGAGTCCTCTGTCATAAGGACTCATAGCAAAACAATAATAGTGTGATTAATCAGGGTACATTCAAAAGGCTAGACGAATCACTTCTTTAAAGATGAAAGGCCAAAATTAAATAATATTACTATTGTAATTAAATATACTCACGCAATCTCACCAACGTAGACCAAATTGCTGACAGTCACCATGCCCATTCCTAGACCGCTTATTATTCTTACTGCGAATACCATAGCGATATTCCTTGTGGTGACGATAAGTAATAAGGCAGTTAGGTTCAGGAAGCTGCCGAAAAACAAACATGGCTTCCTTCCGATAATGTTTGATAGGTAACTCGGGATGTAAGGACCTGGAACATTAAGCATTGGTTAAAAAAGTTACCTAATAGATTTTTTTGTGACAAAATAGTATTAAAAATATAAAATCAAAACTAATAGATAGTATAAAAAAATGTAGGAAAAATATTAAAAAGCAAAAGGCCAACGACACGCGGTATTCCCAGGCGGTCACCCATCCAAGTACTAACCGCGCCCGATGTTGCTTAACTTCGGTGATCGGACGAGAACCGGTGTATTCAACGTGGTATGGACGTTGGCGATATCGAGACTGAATTTAATGTTCAATATAAATTTAAACTCGTCATCACATGATAGTGATATGGTATGATAGTCATAGTTTTTATCACGAGAAAAAAGCATTTTTAGCTGGATTATCCGAAACGCCTATAACTTTTGTATAAGAATCTATACATTTGTTCTATAAAATGATTTCCGCACTAAGTAGTATAAGTTATGAGAATCCTTTAACATACGTACAAGGGGGGCTTAGTTGAGCAAGCGAGACGCCGCTCTACGTCGCAGGCGCTGTCTCGCTTCCACAACAGTCTTATTTTAAGAGCTGTTTGGGGTTGAAACGCTTGGGAAATAGGGACCAGGTACACGAGATCATTACAAAAAACTTTGCAAAACGTTTGGTCGACCCCTAAATCTATATTGATGTATTAAAAACTTTTCTGTCTCCATTTTAACATAAGAATTGCGAAGGTGACGCCATAGTACTAGGAAATAAATAACAGAGTTATACAAGAACGATACTTCGGTACTCGTAAGTAAGATTATAATGTTTAAAATGTTTATTTCTATCCAAATTTCACACATAGATAGCATGACACATAAGAGCGACATGTTGCTATGAGTCTTCATTTTGACGGGCTTGTTGATCTAGTGGTTAGTGACCCTGACTACTATATCGGAGGTCGTGGGTTCGATTCCTACCCAGGACAAATGTTTGTGTGATGAGCACGATCATTTGTTCTGTGTCTGGGTGTAATTTATCTATAGTATGTATGTATTTAGAAATATATAAGTATGTTTATCAGCTGTCTGATTATCATAACACAAGCTCTGCTTAGCTTGGGATCAGATGGCCGTGTGTGGATATTGTCCCAAGATATTTATACGCCTGTTATTCTTCCACTAGATCGGGCCACTAACCACTAGACCAGGGATGGCGAACCTTTATGCACCAACGTGCCATTTTTTCTAAAGAAATATCTAATAATACTGAGGTTACAAACGCGTCTAAAAAAAGCTTAGGGCGCTGAGCAGTTTTGTTCATACCTACTTTACACAGTTTTTGGTAGTGCATAGGAATTTAGTGATTAATTAATTAATGACGTGCCCAAAATATTATGCCGCGTGCCAAAAGTGGCACTCGTGCCATTGGTTCACTATCCCTGCACTAGACCAACAGAGCCGTCTTTATATTAGTAGGGGAAATAAATTCCTTGGTTTACTTACCGACTATAGCTCCGACATACAATAAGGACCCGATCCATGAGGCTTGGAAGTCAGTCACTACATCAGCTAATGGAGTCTCATCCGCATCCTGAAGTTTCGGGATGATGGGAGCTGACCAGCCCACGCTGTACCCATCGATAAACTGGCCTATGTTCACTGGTAACAGAAGATGGGAATTAAATCTTATTGTGTAGTAGTTAAGGTTTAATTTTGCTTGGCATTTTGATGGGACCAGAATTTGTTGACTCTGAAATTGTGTATATTTATTTTGCAGGTATGAAACATTGCTAAAAGCTTTTTGAAATTTGGAATGTGATTTTTTTATTTTGTTCAAAAATAAGTTTATTTGGTTCATAAGTCGCTAGAAATTCTACAAATATTCAAATAACACCTATTGGAAGTAAGCAGGGATCGAACCCACGCTAAGTCGTATCTAGTAGTCATTGGCGTGGCGATCTATACCGTTATTCGTGCAGTCATCAGATAGCTAGTTTCGCACATTTAAATCTTTCACTGTGTTGTTTATTTTGCTTGCATATTTTAGGGTATATTTCTTTACACAGCATAAAATATGCTTTGTTTCTTACAAACCAAAATAGTTGTCACAAAAATCTTGCAAAACCCTAGTGTTTGATGGACTTAATTTTGTATCAAGTGAAACCGCGAGGCCCGACTAGTATCGCTTGACATTTTTATAGTAGTTTATCTTTAACGACGTAGTTATATTAATTCTCCTAGTCAATGTCAATGCCACTACTTTACGTTGTTATCAATGAATTATAGTACTAAAGAATAGTATTTTTATTTGTTATAATCTACTCGGAAAACAGTTGAAATAAAACCAGTTTTATAGATACTAAAATAAATAAGTAGGTACCTATCCAATAAAAAAAATGTATTTCACTGTGTTTTACTATTTCATTTTACTTTATTATTGTTTAAATACAATTTACGGTTTGTTCGGGTAGTGGTTATTTACTTAATTGGAAAATACCCTGCATTTAATTATAAATAAACAAATATGCCGATGCATTGAGTGACTTTACTATGTACAAAAGTAGATATTGACTTTCATAAATTGTGATGAGTACCTCTAGATTGTATACATATAATTATAATTAAAAAAAAAATACTTACCGCATGCCACAATCAAAATTTGTGCTTTAACGTATGCGTGCATCCTTAATAAATTACGTCACTTAATAGATATTAATATAAACACTAAATAACTGATAATTTACACATTCCATTAATTAAATTACGTAAATAAATATCTAAAACTTCACACTTTTAACAAAAATAATTCTTAAATTATAAATACGAAATAATTTTATTATTAATTAATATTTTCTAATTGGTTTATAAATAATTTATTTTATTGATCTACCGTTTTATCTTTATTTCGCCAGATATCATTTTATTTATTGTTATTTAAGCGTTTATAATATTATTTTATTTAATTTAAACGTTTATAAGTTTATTGTAACTTAATTATAAAATACTACTAAGTGTTAATTGTAACGCGGACGGTAAGTAACTAAGTTTAATATTTAATTAAGGTAGGTAAACGGAACCTGCTTTAGTTCATTTTATACCGTTTTAGACATAGAAGGCACGTAAGTAGCAATATAAAGGTGACATGAGCAAAACTCCATAGTCAGGGATATTACTGCAAAGATAAACTAATATTTTTAACACCTTTATTGTGTAGTTGGTCTGAAAGACCTAAGGTTTGAATAATGGATACTCGACTTATAAGTACTTTGATGTTTTACAGAAGTTTAACTTTAAAGTTAAAAAAAATAAAATAAATAAAAACTCGGACGGCTGGATAGGGCTGCCCTGTTTACATTTAGTTAATTACCTGAACAAATGGAGTATACAACATTTCAATTACATCAACAACACATCTCCCGTTTGTTAGCATAACTCGCGTTGCGGCATACTATGCTTAGACACTTACCTCGCGCAAATGTTTATCTGATGTAGGTATCAAAGTTGGTACACGTTCATCAAAGGACAAGAGCTTAAAATACTACCTAGTAAACTTGACTAATCGTCACCCACTGGACGCCGGAGGAAGGACATCGTCGTCGAGGTCGTCCGCGGCGAAGGTGGTGTGATGATCTTGTCAGATATGCAGGTCGCATGTGGCCAGAAATCGCATAAGACAGAGTGGTTTGAAAGGAGAAAGGGGAGGCCTTTGCCCAGCCGTGGGGTCTTATACCTATATAAAAAAACCTAACTAAAACAAAAGAAAAAAAAATCTTCTTTTATTTTAATACAAATAGACTTAATAATAAATTGGAATGTGTTCTAAAGGCCCAACTCGGCATAATAGGATTAAACTCAATAACAAAAATATCATGAATTTGCATGACAAAATAAAAATAACTGTTGTTAAACTAGTTTGCATTACTGCAAGCAGTTTATTGTTTATTAGGTTATTTCGTAAAAGAACGTTAAAGGCGTACCTACAATAAAAGTGAAGCGATAAAAAATAAACAATTATAATTTGTCAAATGGAATCTTTTGATACCTAAATTGAATCAATAAATATGGAAAGTGAGATAAACTAAACGGACAGCAACAAGTTTACTGTTTTATTAATAAGACACTGTGAAACATAGTAACTTCAAAATAACAACTAAAATTGTCTAAAGCTATTTTGACAAATTAATCATCTACATATACATGTAAATAAAAATGAAGCTGTGATAGCCTAGTAGTAAGACCGCAGGACTGCCAAGTCAAAGGTCTCGAGTTCAATCCCCGGTCGGTAGCTGATGTCATAAGGAGTAGGTTAGGCTACAATTATTAAAAAAAAAAAAATAATTTAAAAAATAAGCGATTTATATTATGCACCCGCTAATTTGCTAGTAACTCGAGTAATTTCGAGTATCTCTTCGTAATGAATTTAATCTTTAATTATAGTAGTAAAAGTATTTTTAAGCCAAATATTATAGAAAGCTATCATTAAGCTTGGCTTAATGATAACTTTCATTAACATTTATATTAGAATTGATATAAATGTTATAATATGATGTAGATCATTAGTAACTTGCGGTTCATAATGATCTGCATTATCTTAATTATATCCCATAAAGCTTATACTGTAATTAAATTAAAAATACAGTTGCAGTACCTAATTTATATAGTTTAAATAATAGTATGGAAAAATGACAGACTTTTTTATAATAATGTACACCGGGGGCTTTAATGTATCTTAATAAAACTATTACAATAAATTATTATATCACAATTTAATATCTTACTTATTGACTATATAAATATTACCTACATGACGTTCTATCAATAACATACATTTTAAACTATAACTAGAATTAAAATAAAGCTCTCTAAACGATGCTGCAGCATCATGATTCAATTTAAAATTTAAATAGTCAGTCCCGAAATAATTAAAATTATAAATTAATGATAATGATCTGTGAAAATCCATTACAGTTTATCTTACAATAAAAATGACCTATAACATCAATTGATTTGTTTAACCAAAGGTTCTATCTAGTCACTAATATAATACAATAAACTTAACATTTGAAATTAAAAAAGCGTAATTTCATAAACAATCTTCTTTAGTTTTAAAATGTCTAAAATGCGTTATTACATTTACATTTATGAAGTTTTAATTTGATAGTGTAAAACTTGATATTAATAATTTAATTAATTAATTACTGTTACTAGTTATAACTGTTGCCGTTGTAATTAATAAAAATAAATAAATACTAAACTCGAAAACAAATCTTACGTTTAAGTAAGTTAAAGAGAGAATAAAACATCCTACAAATTAATACAGGATCTCTATAAGATTTTAGTCACCACAACCAATGACCCTAACTCATCATTTCCTGAATCTCATGCAACGTCTTCCCCTTAGTCTCCGGTAAGAAGAAGTACGTGAACAAGAAGGCGACAATACAAGAAGCGCCGAACAGCCAGAAGGTGACGTCACCGCCGAGGGCGTCCAGCATGGTGGTGAAGCTGGTGGTGAGCCCGAAGCCGACCAGCCACGTCAGCGTGATGGCCAGAGCGGAGCCGTTAGCGCGGACGTTGGCGCGAAACATCTCGCCGACAATAGCATTTGGGATTGTGCCGAAACCTATTGGAAAAAGTTTAACATTATGAAAAGTGTAATAATCTATCAATTGCTGTTCGATAGTCTCGCCAAAACTCGAAAACGGCTGAACGGATTTATCTCATTTTGGTCTTGAATTATTCGTGGAGGCCTAGGGAAGGTTCAAAAGGTGAGAAAAAAAACGAATAATTGCCGGGCAAACCCTAAAAACAGCCCTTTTCTTTTCCCTATGCAGAAGTTTAGGTCTTTTATTTATCGATTGGAGCAGTACGAAGTCTGCCAGGTCAGCTAGTATATTATAAAGGTCATAAAATCATCAAAGGTCCAGGCAAAGGTGATACGATCTACATAGGTACGCGGGGCGTTCGTAGCTAGAAATAATAAAAGATAGAAAGGTTTGGAAGAAAATGGAAGGTCTTTGCCCAGCAATGGAATCTCAGACAGGGTACATAAAAAATGTCATAAGCTGTATCGATTCATCATCATGCCCCTGCCCTTATCCCAATTTTTACTTGGGGTCGGCGCAACACGTCCTCTAGACATGTTGCTTAAAGTTTTGGCTATGGTTTTATAGTCGGCCGCCTGCCTGACACTAACCCTCTTTGGGAATGCGATAAGCTGTATCGATTAAAAACCTTTAATCTTGAAGCTACGTTATCAAGGAGTAACTAACGTGTATTTTATTATTGCTTTCCCACCAAATCACGGGGCAACGCCAGTTATTAACAAATCGTGGTAATATTTGAAAAAAAAAAGGACTTATTTACGCGCTTCCCCATCTATTTTTGACTTTCTCGATGGTAAATTATTTTTTTCTTATACCTACATTTCAAACGTAATCGTAATTGATATATTAATTAGTACTTTATAAATATTTATTGCACAGGCGGTTGACGTCATAGTTTGGGCTAAGTTAAGTTTCCTGCCAATTTAGATACTGAAAACGTGTACTTATTCACGCTCATTAGAATTTTAATACGGTTTATCGAATCTATAAGACAAATTACGTTTACAGGAGAAAAGATAATTTTCTTTGCTCTGTTATTTAATTTATTTATTATTAGCTGTTCCCGCGACTTCATTCGCGTGGAACCCAACAAAAAAGATAATTCCGTTATTTGAAGAATAAAAGATTTTTCTAAAATAAAAGTAGATCAAGTTACTCCTTAATATTCTTCAGAGATTATCGAGAACAAATGGACAGACAGACAAACATAAATTTAAAAAATGTTGGATAATTTATTTACAATACTTAAAATGTTTTTTACCATTTTGAACTACGTACAAAACTAGCTTAGCTTAACATAGCTTCTATTAGAAGTTCTTACCTGCTTCATAACAGAAGAAGTAGACGATGAGGGAGACCAGTGGCAGCCAGCCGATGGAGCCCAGCACTGGGCTTGCAATCCTGTCCAGGTAGAAATAAACTCCCAGTAATGACTGAAAAGAGATAAAAAAAAACAATTAGAAAAACGGTGAAGTGAAGACGAATCAAGGACGCACGGAGGGTTTCATATTACCTATAAAAAGGGCAAAGTATCATGTCTGGTGTATAGGTACCCCTCAATCATGTAATTTCTATTTTAGAGTAGGCTAAGAGACACGGATTCGAGTCTTAAGGAGATTTAAATAGCTAAAATAACTTCTTTTTTTACATAAGTCTATTCTGAGAGAAAAGTGGTAGGTTCGTAAACGGAAATTTTCAAATTTGGGATCTTTGATCAACATCTTGACGACATCAGTTTTTAAATGCAATATTGACAAAAAACAATAGCAGCATAGCATAGAGTATGTATGCAAAATCATCGAATTTGAAAACGCACAAACAAATAAAGTAAAGAATCATTAGTACATTAATTGTGTACTTAATTGTTTTTTCGATCACATGTCTATTTTTGCTGACAACATTGGGAAAAACGTGTTAATGTTTGCTTAGTAGGTATTAAATAAAGCCTTGTTTACTTCAACAGTGCCAGTGAGTAGGTCATATAGACCTACACACATTGTGAACACGTGATTTGACCAATATTATGCTTTGTTGATCAAACAGCTGAAATTATTTGGTATGGAGTTAGCTGATCTAGGTTAACACAGGGCTACTTTTTAGGGTTCCATAACCAAAGGGTAAAATTGAACCTTTTTACTAAGCCTCCGCTGTCTGTCTGTCTGTCTCCAGGCTGTATCTCATAGACCGCGATAGCTACAAAGCTGAAATTTTCACAAATGGTGTATTTTAGTTGGCGATATAACAATCTACTAAATATTAAAAAAAAATATATTTGGGGGTCCAAATACAATAAACGTGTTTTTTCGTATTGTGTTGCCCCAATATTAAAAACGGTAACAGGTAGACGCTTCAAATTTTCGTTGTGTGTAGATGATAGTACGGAACCCTTCGGGCACGAGTCCGACTCGCACTTGGCCGGTTTTTGTTGCTATTTCCGACTTTCGCGCAAACGAAGGCGCGGGAAACACCTAGTCTTATTATAAAATAACTTCTTATAGCTATAAAAGTAATTTTAGTTCTCGAAAGTAATTTGTTATCCTTTCTAACAACATTTAAATGAAACTGTCTGTCTGTCCGTAAGTTACGCTTTCACGGTTAAACTGCTGAAACAATTTTGACCGTTAATCCGAGTTTGACGAGACTTTGATAAGCATAACCTTATAAGGGCATTTTTTGTCGTCTTCCGTAGATATATTGATGTCAACGAGGGCAGATCCTCAGGGCAATATCAAGTTGAAATAAATGATTCAACTTTGTATTCTTTATCTAATTTATGATGTGTTACTCCACTAATTGAAGGTGAAAACCGAAAGGTTATCTATAAGTAATTAAATACAAAATATATTGTATCTAATAAATAAAATCAGTAGGCTAGAAGATAAGTTATTTTTTTCCTGCTAAAGCTGATGAATCATAGACTTGTATTTGATTTGTTGACGTAATGATTTAATATTATTTTTTGTTAATCTTTGTAGAGATTTAATTATAAATTGTTTAATATGTCTAAGTTATCGGTTCATTGAACAGATTTTCAGGTGCGAAACCTAACCTTATTTGGCATGTTACTTCTTCAAAGTAATTTTAAGTATCCTGAGAAACCTCTGACAAAACGTAAAGGAAAATAACTTAAGTACACCTGGATTCCAAATATTGGATATCAGAATCACCAACTCACAATTATTGAACAATACTCGTTCCTTCTGTACCTACGTGAGAAACTTTTATACAACGATCCAAATATTAACGACCTAGTTTGATTCAAAGGCTCAAGATTTTAAGTCTAAATCCTGATCTACGATAAACAAGTAGTACTAATTGATCTTATCCACAAATGAACACTAACGTACTAAGCTAATCCTGGCATAAAACAAAAAGAAAAGCTACAAGAAGACTAGTTACTCACCAAGCTGCAAGCACAAGCCGCCATTGAAATCAGCAACAGAATCCTCCTCCCTTTACTCTCAATCAATAGCGGAGCGATCAAACTGGAGAACAACCTCGTTACACCAATAATAATCGTTGCCAGATCGGGCTTAATCGTCGAACCAGCCAATTGGAAGATTGTCGTCGCAAAGAACAGCACGACCGCCACACCACTGGTTTGTTGGAAAGCTCCAAGCAAAAAGGTTATCAAGAGAGATCTTCTGTTTGATTTTATAGTGAAGATTTCCACCCAATCCATGATTTTGCTTGAGGATTCTCGTCCTTTCGCGAATGTGTCGACGACTTTTTCTACGTCTTTCGCACGGCCAAGCATGTTCAGGATCTTTGCTGCTTTATCGTCCTTGTCTGGAAATATATTGATTGGTGGTTAATATAAAATTAAACACAATTTTGCATGCCCATTTTTTTGCCAGTTCTTCACCTTAGTCTCATAGGAGACTACTAGCGGCCTGTTTCAGCTTCGCACGGGTGAAAAACTGATGTAGATATTATACATATAAATCTTCCTTTTGAATCACTCTATCTATTAAAAAAACCGCTTCAAAATCCGTTGCGTAGTTTTAAGATTTAAGCGAACAGACAGATAGCGACAGCGACTTTGTTTTATACCATAGAGTGATACAAACTTACATAAATGTGTTGATTTTGATAACATTATAAAAGTCGCTAAAGGGAACTTCAGTTGAGGTAAAATTTAACTAAACGATTATAAAAAGGAGGTAGTAAAGTTGGTCCAGAGCGCCTACCAAGATTTTCAAAGCAATATTAATGCATTTGTGGAAGCGTGCTACACGGCGTACAGTGGCGTCTCTTTTTCACAAATTCCATGATATTTCTTTACAAAGTTAGCGGTATTAATAATATTAGGTAAAATTACTCGTAGGTTATTATACCTATTTTTAGGGCGGTAAATACTTTTTAATATTGCACTAGTAACCAAAAAGTCATGAGGTAAACATTATTCTATAACAATCAAAACTTTACAGTAATTTTAATACTCAATTATTATTGTGAACTTTTGAATATGTTACGAAAACTTTTGATGAGGGTTCTAAGTTAATGTATCCAGAGTTAATAATTTTCTACGAGTAACCGATATTTCGTGAAGTTCATATTAACTTAAAAGTTTCAAAGAAGATTCGATAAAGAACGAATCAGTATTTTACCGTATGAATAAATTAATATTAAAGTAATCTGAATTGAAGAATAATTTATTTAGGTATAGGTTATTTTCCGTATCGAAATTTGTTACTTGTTAATTTACAAACGGTTACGCGTTTTTTTATGAAAATTAATCTACACACTAAACATCGTGTTAACACAGTAGTTGTGTTTCCAAAAGACCGTTCGAAATATACAATTATGAATACTTTAACAAATTCCCCCTTTAACAGTAAAAGAAGCGAAGCAGCGCACTACACTGCGTCGTGGGTTCGATCCAAGCGAAGGACAATATTTTTTGCTATCCACAAATGCTTGTTCTGAATCTGGGTGTCTTTGAGTAGGTAAGTGAATTTAAAAATGTCTGTTAAACCCCATTCTACTGACACAAGGATGTAATTTCACAATGCCATCTAGTCTCAAATAAAGCACACGAGAGTATTTTGTGTTATGAGTACTAGACAACTGGTAAACATACTTATATATTTCTTAAAAGATACTATAGATAATCTACACCCAGACCCAGAACAAATGATCGTGGTCATCACACAAACATTTGTCCTGGGTTGGAATCGAACCCACGACCTCTGGTATAACAGTCAGGGCCACTAACCACTAGACCAACAGGCAACAGGCTACCTAAATATCTAAGAGTGGGAGTCGTATAAAAAAAAATGTTTGATTTATGATAACAACATTCTTACCTTTCATAGCATAATAGATTGGTGATTCTGGGACCACGAATATGATACCAAGAAGATGAATCAAGCAGATCGATAGAGCTATATAGCCTGTCATCACGTAGGACACGAAGGGCCCGATAGCGTACACTAACAGGGTTCCCGTGATACCGATTATAGATGTAGAAGTCAGTAAAATTCCTCTGATGTGTGTGGATCTGAAAGAAGAAAATGTAAATAAATAAATAAAAAGGTTTGTACAAACTTGTGTCACCAATCTTCACAACAATCTTCCTGCCCTTATCCCATTTCACTTGGGGTCGGCGCAACACGTCTTCTAGACATGTTTTTTAAAGTTTTGGCTATGGTTTTATAGTCGGCCGCCTGCCTGACACTAACCCTCTTTGGGAATGCGGTTGTTGGTTGTTTACCCGCCACCATTCAGGTGACCCAAGGTGGTACAGTGCACTGGGTCTTAAGGTCCATTAGTCGCCATTTACGACACCCAGTGGAGGATATGGGGTGGTGCTATTCTTTATATCCGGACACCACACGGAATTTACACTTTTAACTTAGTCCACTTTTACATTACAGGTAATTAACTCGAGTGATTTAAGTGGCATAAACCCATCCAAAAGTCAGCATTTCAAAATAAATGCCAAGATCAAAAGTGTCACCCGTTTATCATTTGATTAAGATTAAATTAATAAGTCGTGATTTAATATACCAATAATATCCATTAATTTGATTAGATAAATGGTGCATGTAAGTCGGTCATTGACTGGGGTTACGTTTTGAATATCATTTTTAGTTATCTACATAATGCCCTTGGTACCTTAGGTACACATCTAGTTATTTTAATACTAGTTTATGAATTAAGTTAAACTAATTAATTTTACCCCCTGTTTGGTAAAGCATCTACTCATTAAGAGAAGGAACGACCAGCGGTGACCGTTTATAGTCACTTGAAGATTTCCGATTTCAGATTACAATGTTTAACATCAAGTAGGTATATTGTTTGTCAATAGCATTTGAAAATAAATATCCGTTAAGACAGTTTTATAAATACTTGCCTCTTCTTTCTATCAAAAAAGCAAACTACAAAAACAATTTGGACCATTATTTTCGAAATTTTGAGATGACGTCAGATAGGAACGTATGGAAAAAGAAGACATGCTGCGCCGACCGCTAATAACGATTGGAATAAGGGCAGGGGAACGATGATGATGATTATTGAAATTTTGAGAACTCATAGAAGAAACGGCAAGAGTTATAAGAAAATGACATAAATACAAAACAGGCATTTGCTCAGCAGTGGATTGTTCAAGGCTGATGATGATAATGAAAAGTAAAAGAGGGTAGACTTACGCAATTTCTCCTACATAGACAATATTGCTGACCATAGTGATGCCCATGCCAAGACCGCTGACGATCCTGACAGCATATATCATGGCGATGTTATTTGTGGAGACGACGAGGATGTACGCGAGGACGTTTAGCAGTCCACCGATGATGAGGCACGGCTTCCTTCCAATTATATTCGAGAGGATACTCGTCACGTAGGGCCCTGGAAAAGTGTATTGAGAGATGGTAAACTTTTAGGAGTAGGAATAGAAGAAGACAGAAGACTGAAGTATTCTTGGTGGATCACGAGACTTTGTCATCAGAATGTTTAATGTTTTTCATATATTTTTTTTTAAATAAATTCAAAATTTTGACGTATTTGCAATTTTGATTGTCAGGATTAATTCTACGATTAGAGACAAGGTAAGTTTTGAAGATATGGTTAAGTCTACCTAAATTTACTTAAAGACAAGCCAAGAAAGATCAAAACACATAATGAACTACATAATTATACTAAAATAAAGTAACTATCATGCACTTACCGACAACTGACCCAATATACAGGAGGGACCCTATCCATGATGCTTGCAGATCTGTGATGACTTCTGGCAGCGGACTGGTTTCCAAGTCTTGGAGCTTGGGTATGATGGGAGCTGACCATCCTACACTCCATCCAACGATTAACTGGCCTATGTTTACTGTGGAGGAAGATTTAGTTAAGTTTGATCCAAATTCGTTTGAGATAGAATGGAATCATAGTCAAAGTCAGAATTGTATATTTCAAATAGGCCTTTTTAGGCACTTTTGAAACGTTAGGTACAAATCATTACTATTTTTTATAAGACCAGAGAACTTATAAAACTGTTCCAAAATATCATTTTTATGGAGAAAAATTGGCGAGAAACTTCATAAATTAAATGTTAGCTGGTCCATTAGAGCGGAGCGAGAAATATGATCCCAATAGAGCTGAGAATTAAAGCAGTTGTTGTGAGCTGAGAATTTTTGATTACATAGGTTAGAGTGAAAGTGCATGGATCATTAACAAAATGACGTGTTGGAGACCAACGATCGACCCATTTAGTTCGGAAATCCTTGGTCAACAAATATTTTGAGATCATTCACTTAAATAGGGAAACTACTAATGTTATCACTAACAAAACGATGGCTATTTTTATAAAAGTAATAATCTTGTATGAACAAGAGTCTGGCTCGTGACAGAACTATACATGAAAAGAAAAGAAATAATACTTACTACATGTAACAATAAATAACTGCTTCCTAATCGAATTGTCCATTTTCAAAGCACTGTAATCGTATTTTCTTTCTTCCATTGATTTAAATCTATTATGTAACTATAAGCAAAAGTATTTGAGTTAAATTAAGAGACGAAACACAATGAAATTCATTTTTACACCCTTCTGAGGGCAGTGCAAGACTTGAATGCTCACAATTTCTTTTTTGGAGATGCATAGAGCTGATACTAAATTAAATTATCGGTTATCGAGCCTGATGGTTATCAGTTTAATTGCTGACCAATCTATTTATGTATCTATACATGTAATAATGAAAATGGATTGCTGTTTGTTAGTAGTTACATTTGAATTGTACGTAAGCGGAGCAGCAGGGAATAGCTAGTAAAGCTAGTAAGCGATTATCATTGAGTTTTCTAGGCTCACCTATATGAGTCAATGATTCTCGCCCCTTACATCTAATCGGATTAGGAATACAAAACTACTACTGGGAAAAAGGAAGTCAAACTGACATTAATCAATCTTGAAAATGTGACAAAGCATTTTGGGTAATCTTGCCACATGTAAAATAATTATGGTTCAAACATTCTACGAAAACCCGACGCCACGCCACGCCACCAGACGCGTGCCAAAGCTAATCAATGATATACCTTGACAATGGCCAGTTGCACCCTCATCATCATTCCTGCGCTTATCCCAATTATAATTTGGGGTCGGCGCATTATGCCTTCTTCTTCCACACGTTCTTATCTGACGTCATCTCGTAAGTAACACGCTTTGCAGCCATTTCATCTTTCACACAATCCATCCATCGTTTCTTTGGTCGTCCTCATCCCCTATACCCATCCACATTCATGTCCAGCACATCACGTAAACCTATTTCGCACGTGGCATGGCCTGTTGTGATAGTATGTTCGAACCGTTATAAAACATTTAGAAGCTTTGTCAAAACATGTGCAATAGATGATTTTAAACTTTCGCGACTTGAACACACATTTTATAGGACAAAACGGGACTTATTTGCGATATAATTCGATATTTCTTTTCTCCCGACGTTTCGATCGGGTTGCACCGACCGTGGTCACGGGTAGACCATCAGTCCACTCGTGACCACGGACGGTTTTGTCGTCTAAAATATGTGCAATAGCTTCTTATCCAGTAACGTTTGAAGATCAATAAGTTTTGTAACTTTATCAGTCACAAGCTACACTTGTTGACATTGATAACATTTTGTTGATTGCATTACCTGCAAGAACTGCATAGATAACCAAATTGGATAGTTCGGTAGCAAGTTTTCCATAATGTAGAACTGTAAAGTTTTTAATGCTATGTTTATCCTTACGTTGAAATAAAGGACAATTATAGATACTTTCTTATTAATCATCAAAAATATTTTTTTCTGTACTATTATAGAAATCATCAGGTAATAAAAAAGTTTTGAACATTTTTTTGGAAAATTGCGTTTTTCAAAGAGACTAGATTGAAATCACAACATAAAACCTCTTTATTTATCAATTGAAATCGAGTCATTTCTAAACTAGAATATTCCTCAAAAGGTATCAATAATTTTATTTAATGGGTTGCTTTCTATCTAAACATTTCATTTAGATTAGAATGGATAATTTGAATCATTGATAATTATCTAATTCGCATAATATATACCTACCTATTCAACGTGGTAATGCCGCCAGTCTCCTGGACACGTTTCCCGCCATTAACGGAGATGACGATAGTAGTTAATGTACTTTTATATTACAACAATTTTAAAAATAATAATAGTGGTAACAAATACTTACAAAGGTCGTACGTATCACAGTGAAAACACAACAACTCGAAGTAATCCCTCGTGGGAAACCTACAGTCTTTCAAATGCACTTAAAAGCAATGATTGATGACTTAATAGCATCCTGACTTCTACCACTACCTCCTAAAATACAAATATTGCGGGTGTAGAAAAGAGACAGAGCACTTTACGGCGTAGAGCGGCGTCTCTCTTCCACAATCACAGTTTTTCTTTGAGAAATGGTGGTAGGTACCTTGGCTTGCGTAAAAACAGTTATCATAGATGAAAATAACAAGTTATCTGATAAATTACAAATTAATTGATTTTATCACAAGTGGGTGTAGATAGGGCATGTAAAATTAATTAACTTCTTATCGGAGAAAGGGTTCATTGCTAAAGCCGACGCAATTGTCTGATGATATAGTTTCTAAGCAAGTAAACACTTCTTGATGACTTGATCTTTCACAGGTTGTGTTGGATTGCCATCCCATCGGGCTATGAGAGTAAAGGAACAGAGAGTGCACCTACTATGACATGTCCCGCGTAGCTGGCTGGTATCATAGTAACATTAGCCGCCGTGGCTGAAATTGGTCCGGACATTATTATTATTAAACCCTTCTAAAAGTTCGTGGGTCTGTGTTGAAGCCAAAAGTCGGGTATTACATAGATACTTTCATTGCCTCGGGCCCAACAGGGCTTAAGCCTGTAGTTAAATATCAACCATATTAAAACTTGCAATGGTTGTCTAGAATACATACTTACTGAAAGTTTATTGGCGTATTTTGAAATACGCTTTCTGAGTTGGATGCCAAACGTGACGAGTTGATAGCTCAACCACCTGTAGCTATCAACTACACTTTTGTGGCTGGTACCCTGACATGTCCGCAGTGTGTGTGGACTTTTACGCACAAAAAAAGGGTACATCAGTCGTTTACGTACGCCAGTAGAGAGTCGAAACGGTCACTATTACCGAAATCAGTGTGGATTAAAGGCGTACAATAACTTCTTTTGTTTTTTCATGCAATTTATACATACATACATGCATACATAAACGTCACGCCTCTTTCCCTTGGAGGTAGGCAGAGATCACATCTTTCCATTTGCTACGATCCTGGCATACCACTTTAGCTTCAATTCTTCAATGCAATTTATCCTTACATAAAAACTCAAATTAGGGCTAGCAACAAATGTTGTATGAAAACAAGTACTTCGCCTCATAAAGCTACCACTGTATAAATATATGCAGTAGTTTAATTTGTTTTTAAAACAAATGCTTGCTGCCGCACGGTACTTAACAGTGATAGGGCTGCCCACCTACAGCATTTTAGTTTCATCAACAACACACCGTCCATCCTTCACTTACTAGCCTGAGATGTCCCACTGCTGGGCGAAGGTCTCCCTACTCTTCTTCCATTTGTATCTCTCAAAAGCCACGAGTGACCAGTTCGGTAGAAATGAATCCAGATATCTCGCCATCTCCGCCTGGGTTTGCCTCATTGCGCCCCATTATACGAAGACTTCATACTGTGTGTACTATTATACTGTAAAGCTACAATTATAAACTTCTTTTACGCTACATACATAGTCCACTTTATGTTCTACAATGATAAGCAACAATGTATTTAAGGATCCTTCCGCCTTATCTGTGCACGAGCCACTTCACATTGTGGAGTGGAGTACCTATTATGTATAGCTAATATCATTGGTTCCCTAAAAAAGTAAAGACTACAGAATTCTTTCGGAGTTGCATTTCGACACTGAGATTTTATGGTGAGGATGTTCATACAAATTATTATCTTTTATTAATAATTATTTCCGGACCTATTTCGGCTACGGTGGCAATGTTACTATGACACCAGCCAGCTACGCGGGATATAATATAGTGCACAAGCGTGTGCACAAACACAGGTGCATTCTCTATTCCTTTACTCTCATAGCCCTATGGGACGGCAATCCGACACGACCGGAGAGAGATCGGGCGCAGGACCCACATTGTAACGTGCCTTCCGAAACACGGAAACTGTGATATTTATTTCTAAAACGCACACAACTTTCGAAAAGTCGATGCGCGCCATAGGAATCGAACTCGAGACCTCTGACTTTGCAGTCTTACGGTCTTACCACTAGGCTATCATAGCTTCTACAAATTAAATACATGAAAGGAGTACGTGTATCATGCGTAGGTTCTCTGTCACCCTCGATATGAAGCTTATACGGTAGTATGACAATAATATATTTAGACTGTGACTATACATATAAATGTGAAAGCTTGCGAGTTTGAATGCTTGGATGTTGGTACTCTTTCACGCTCAGACGGCTGGATTAAACTTGATAAATTATGGAGTTTGCTGACACTCAGGATTACTTTTAACCAACAGTATCAGAGAGGGGAATGTTTTTGCAGCTATAACCGACATTCGCGCAGACAACAGTTAGTGTCGACTATATGTTGGTATGAACACGGTTTAAAGAAGATTATTTTATCCTTCCTTTAGCTCTCTCCTATGTAGTTTTGATCAGTGTTAGCGTGAAAGACTGCATTGACTACTAAATGATGCCTGCCTTTCATCATTCCCTGCCCTTATCCCAATTATTATTATTTGGGGTTGGCGCAGCATGTCGTCTTCTTCCACACGTTCCTATCTGACGTCATCTCGCAAGTCAACTCTTTGCAGTCATATCATCTTTCACACAATCCATCCATCGTTTCTTTGGTCGTCCTCTTCTCCTATATCCATCCACATTCATGTCCATCACCTTCCTTACCACGTGATCCTCTTTCCTCCGCATGAAATGTCCATACCATGATGCCTGCCTTTACGTCCATTTTATTTGTGCAATAATATCCACGTATCTACAAATTCCTAGCAAACCTTGGGGAATCCAAGGGACAGCTCCTGAACTATACATCCCATTAATATTCGCATCACATTACCTCGTGAACTGACTACTAAGAGACAAGTTAGATTGCCAATCAGACTTACACAATACACACGTTGAAGTTTGATCTTCACTTATTCTGTTCATTGGAGTTTGGAAGTTGATGCCCGAAAATTGTTAGCAGATGTCTTGGCACCAATACAATATATACATTATTATACATGTACTAGTAAACATAGTACCTATAGGTAGTGTTTATTCAAGATAGTTGCTAGAATTCTTTGGCATATGGAACCAAATATTGATTTATTACTATCATTTTTAAAAAGGGTTTCCGAATAGGCGCCGAACTCACATTTTAACGTGCATTACAATCTCCCTTGGGGATCGATTTTGATGCCTTTGACTTTTTTATAAATATATTCCACGACTTGAAAGTTACTACGCCATCTAGTGTCAAACTAAGCAGAGCTTGTCTTATGATCACTAGACAACTGATAAACATATTTATATACTTCTTAATACATACATAAGATATATTGATAAATTACACCCAAACAGAACAATTAATGATCGTGCTCATCACACAAACAACCTGGGTGGGGATCTAACCCACGACCTCTGGTATAGCAGTCAAGGCCACTAACCACTTGCCCAACAGGCCAGTCAAGGCCATTTGACTTGGCAGTCATGTGGTATTACCACAAGACTACCTAGCTCTCTAGGCATATTTTTACCAAATAAGAAGTTGATAAGAAAAGTCAATTATGATCGTTTACAATATATTTATTGTACAGTGGACATTACTTGATGGTCTAAGTACTAACGATGCAACTAGTTACAGTGGGACGGTGCGACCGTTTTGTATCCACGTAGCAGTTTGGCCATTAGGACATTTTTTTTTATTTTAACGGGAAGAGTAATACTTACTAATATAACTCAGCCGACATTTTAATTAACACTAGTATTTGAAAAACTATTATGAAAAATAAGTAATTCTATTGCGATTTTTTCAGTTTCTTCTTGCAGGATTCCCGGGGCAGAAACAGGGTTTAGGGCACATCGACTTTGGTCCTTTCTGAGTACACGCCTTCTGATTACAGGGCGCTTTGGCTGACTTGGGGCAACTACCACCTTTTTCCTTAACTGCTTGTTTCATCCTACACATAAGTTCATTTATTTGTTCCGTCAGCTGGCCGACGGTGTTACACATTTGTTCTACTACATGGAAGGAAGGCATGCTACCCCCCATTGACTGGTATACTCCGACGTCACCACCGACATCGTTGTTTGAGGAGCAGCCTGAGGGGCACTTGTTCAGGTCTGCTTGACTCACGCAAGCGTCGGAAGACGACATCGGCGAAAGACCGTAGCCGCCTCCACCCCCACCGCCACCGCCACCCATTGGAGGCCCACCCATTATACCTCTGGGAGGGACGCAGGGAGGAGCACTCTGAGGCGCGGTGTTGACATTCGGCAACTGTGGGTTACTGAACGTCTTGCATTCAGTGCCACATTTGTTAAGAGCACAAGCTTGCGGTTGCCTCGGCATTGGTGAAGGTATTGTTCCTTGTTTACGTGGGTCGTTAATAGGGCACAAAATGTTATCACACTTAGGCGGTCGATTTGCGGGGCATTGGGTATTGTTACAACTGTACGGCTGGTCGGTTCTGTATTCTTTTGGCATACTCGTCTTGCAGTCTGGACAGGGACATGTTACTTTGATGATGCCTGCCTTTATGTCTTTTATTTTCCCCGGAGTGTAGTTCAGACAGCTGTAGTGTACCCAGCTCTGGCAGGCGCCCTGGCATTGTAGTCCATTCTTATGTGTAACAGTTCCTAAGCATATCTTACATGGGTTTTTTACTTTGTTGCATTTTGACATTGTGATTAGAAGCTTCTGAAATCTTTAATGAAAACAGTTACCATGGTTGGGTTTTTTGGTTCCTTTTTCGGAAAATTCTTGGGTAATTAAGTAAGCATGGTGAATTTTGGATTTGTTTCGGTGGTGACGCTTGATTTTTCTTTCTGTATGTCAGTTGAACGTCTGTCAAACTGCATCATCAGTCATTATTAGTTTGATCTCTTTAGTAAGTGTATGTGTGTACTCCTTAGTGTGTATTCAGATGGCACAGAATAAAGAAAAGCATTTATGATGACAATCTAAGTTTTAAATTCAATTTAAATTCTCATCTATATAGCGTATTTCTAGTTAATACATAGTTACATCAAGTAGAGTAAATAAGTAGACGTTACAAATTTTAATACTTGCCTCACACTTTGCACATATCCTCCTTTTCAAAGCAGGTTCAAAAAGTCTATACACATAACATTAGTCGTTCTTCATTACGATTTACTCGCGTGCACTCCGACGATGAACTTTCTCTATATGGGCACTAAATTTACAGCCGTAAGATTGGCGTACATTTGCACAAACAAACGATGCGGCGGAAATGCGGCGCCGGAGCGATGTCGCTTTGTCAACTTAAATAGTAATACCTGTGGCATGTCACACGACGCGTTCCGGCACCGCACCAGTTTTGCGGACGAGTCTGCGAGGGGTGAATGCTCTGCGACTTCGGCGTGGCATCGCTCGAACGCCCCGAGTACAGCGCCGCTGGTCAAGCCAAGCCGCTGAGACATAACAATGTTAACAATGATACGGAAAACTCTTTGTGGTACGGCGCCGTAAAGTATTCCCCCGATCTCGTAGCATTTTTTGCAAAATCGTAGATTGTTTTTTCGACTTAAAAATCCTACTAATATAATAAATTTGAAAGTTTGAGAGTATTGATGTTTGCAACTCTTTCACGCTCAAACTGGAGGCTGGAACAACTTTGATGAAATTTTGTATAGAGTTAGCTCACCCCTTGGATTAAAACATAGGCTACTTTATGAGCGACGGCGTCAAAAAAGGGTACCTACCTAATATTTTTGCAGCTAGACCCGATATTTGCGCGAACGAAGTCACGGGTTACGGCTAGTCAATAAAACTACAATGCTGGCTGTAACATGTATAATGGGTTGTTAGATATTTTGCATCATTTTACACATAAGTTCCTTTAGCTGTAACGAGAGCTTGCCTACAGTCGTACACATGTCTTGCACGGCGTGCACCATCGACGCGCGTCGTCTCGGATCCGCGCTCATGCGCGACCGACTCGATGAAGTGCACGAGGGTACTTTAGACAATAATTATAATAAATGTGTGGTATATATTAAATAATCTATAAAAGTTCAACTGCTGAGCAAAGGCCTCTTCTCACATCCCCTATACTTACTGTGGCATTCGATTAAAATCCTAGACCCTGCTCGAATCGTTATTTGTCCACACACGGAATCACTTGAAGATGTCTCGGTATCAGATTCCATGAAAAGATCATTTAAATCTGAAAGTGAGCATGTGGCAGCATTGGCAGTGAGCAGTTGCATAGCGAAGGGAAAATTGCATACAAGTGCTACTGGCTAAAGTATCGAACTTAACCAATTCTAGCAGGTCACGAGTTTTGTATTAAGGAATCTTTTCAAAGAAACTTGACAGTGGTTTTTCACTAAAAGGTGTAAAAGGTCCCCGAATCATTGAATTGAACCTACTTCTTAATTTTCAACAAAATTTTGCTCACGTAAGCCTTCGCTTGTTATTTTTTTCTAAAGAACTAACGTGACACTCACCACTGATAATCACCGAATTAGGTACCAAAATCAATTTTAATAGGAATAAAGTAGAATAAGTTATAATAAAAAAGCAGAAATTACCTGCACATAATGAGCTGTTGTCTGTAGTTGTACCCAAAGAACTGGAATCTGATATCGGTGGTGGCTTTCTTGTTGCGCTGGTTTTGTTTTGTTTCTTGTCATATTTGGGTAATTTCTTTTTTTCTTTCTCGCATTCATCTGGGCATGACTTCTGCCCACCTGAATGCGGTCGTTTCGTTTCCTTCGGTTCCCTTTCCTTTCCCTTTTCTTTTTTCGCTGCTTTTTTTTGAGAGTCCTCATAACATTTGTCTTTGTTAACATTGCGACATACACCGCTATTCGAGCGTTTATTTGGTGACTTTGGTTTTTTGCCCGCTTGTGGGGGTGGGGTTGGGGGTGGCGTTGGAGGTCGGGCAGGTTGTCGCGAATGAGATTTTGGCTTAGCCTTAGTGTCCGGGTTGCTATTGGGGCATTCCACAGCGGGACAACGTATTGCCTGATTGGAGCAAGCTTTATTTTGACACTGATTAGGAAAGTCAGTAGGGATTGGTTTACTTGCCTTTCGGTCTGGTGACGGTAAAGCCGACACGTCCGTTCTATTCGCTTCCTTTTTGTTTGAAGGACACTCTTTTGATTGACATTTTGGTATTGAGTTCGCTGGACACTGGTTGTTTGAACACGTAAAGGGTGGATTCGTAAGGAACTCTTTAGGCTGTGTCGTCTCACAGTCTGGACAAGGACAGGTGACTTTGATTAGGCCGGCCTTTATATCGGAGATCTTTCCGGGGGTGTAGTTAAGGCATTTGTAATGCGCCCACTTTTTACAAGCTCCTTGGCATTGTAAGCCATTCTTGTTGGTTACTGCTTGCAGACAGATTTTGCAGGGATTCTTAACTTTGTTGCATGATGTTTTCATCTTACCTATTTGATTTGACCGGTATTGTTAAATGTTTTTTTCATTTTGATTATTTGTGTCTACATTCTTAGGCCAAAATATTGGGTGTACCATGATAGATTTTAGATTTACGTTTTGAAGTTTTTGTCTGGTTTGAAATATGTCACAGACTTAACACATTTATCTGACAGATTGGTAGTGAAAAGGAACAATAGGTTATTTTTTTTTCGAGGTAGGTATGTTTCATTTGGGTCTGAAATGTTTTAATATTGTTGTAATTGTATAATAACTTTAAGAAATATTAAGTTTGGGTAGGGATTTCTACCTGCTACCTATCATGGCGGTATAATAGAAGGCTCTTCTGTAAAACCGGCGAGTCAGCACTGCTATTGAATGGCATTCTAATATATGGAAAAGCACGTGCGATAGATTTAGATAGTTTTACCAACTATCGAAATCTATCGCACGTGCCACGTGGAGGAAAAACTCCCATTTTACAAACCCTATCAATAGCCTAAATTACATTTATCTACATCATTTGTTTAAAATACAGTACTACAGAAGACACATTACACACTTGTACTTATAATACAGTAATATGTACAGCTTTTGTTGGAGGCCCATGAATAATAAATATATAAATTAGTTTTATTACCACTTTGGGCGTCTATGTCTGTTCTTTCATAGAGCAGAGCTGAATGGCCCTTGGTAGGTGCCCCAACAAATTTTAGATTAAAGTGGTCAACAAGGCCTCCGCATGTTAAACCTGTGTCTCCGTGGCATTGGCGTTGGAGTTCTCCCGTACTGCAATTTCTCGGTACATTTCGATATGACCTTATCTATTAATCTACTTGAAATTGGACGAATAAACTGATCAGAAAATAATTTTCGAACGTTAATTTTAACTATAATAACACTTTAAAGCAATTACGAAACGTAAAATTAAAAATTGTGTTTATCTGTAGTTGACAGTGACATCTGACAGCTACTTCGAATATATATTTGAGGTTATATACCTTGGAGGTTATATTTGTAATTATTACCTAAATAATCGAATAATAATAAGCCAAAATGCCGTTCATGAAAGGAAGAGAACCTATCAGACGAACATTAAACTACCTAAATGCTGGCAGACTGGTATTAAAAGACAAAATTAAGATCTTTTCAGTGGCTTACAATATTAACGGTAAAAACAATCTTGGTGCGAAAGAGTTCGTATTTTGGTATCTACCACAGATCCAGTTTAAAAATCCTGATGTGCAAGTAGCTACTTTAAAGAATTTAACGCCTTCCCCATTTATAAAATGCTACTTTGAAGATGGGAGAAAGATTCTAGTTGACGTAGATAATAAATCGAAAGAGGACATTTTGGAGCATTTAATTAACACTGTTGGTAAGTAATTCTAAAGCTTTTCGTATAAAAATGTAAAAGATTTGCTCTACATAGTTAGCATGATAGTTCTAATGGCAGGAATAATAGCATTTGCTTCACAAAAAACAATTCGTACTATTTTTACTTACAAGCACCTAATACTTACTAAAAGGTGAGTGCCATCCAAATATTAGCCATTAAATAAGTAATATAATGTCTTTATTTCATTCTTTCGTAAAGTACACAAATTTTATCCAAATAAAGAGGTTTACTTACTCTCTAACTTTAAAACTTTATGCAACCATTCAGTCTAGATGCTAATACAACTTCTTCTTTTTATATGGTTACTGTATAACCTGATATCAGAGTTTAAAGTACCCATAGACGTCTAACATGGCATTCCTTGAAAAATTCTCAGGTGTACAAATTTTTTTCACACAGCACCATCTAGTCCCAAACTAAGCAGAACTTGTATTATGAATACTAGACAACTGATAAACATACTTATATACTTTACAATACATTCATATTGTAGACAAATGATCGAACTCATTACACAAATATTAGTCCTGGGTGGAAATTGAATCCAAAACCTCTGGTATAGCTGTCATAGCCGCTAACCACTAGACCAAACATGCGTGTTGAATACTAAAAACAATGTTTGTAGCAAGTGATAATATTATTCAATAATACACACAAAAATTTGAAATTACATTGGTTTACACTGGAATTTGAACTTACAACATTCAACTTGGCAATCCAATGGACATACCACTCGGTTATCACTGCTGTATTGATAAAAGTTATGCCCATATAATCTAATAAATATCTGAAACTTAAAATTCCAGGTAAATCAAAGGAAGTACTGGAACAAGAAGCGATTGCTGCTGAAAAGAAGGACAATCCCGCAAACTTTGGTATTGGCTGTGAGCGGCCTTGCATCTGCGAGGTCTACGGACAAGTACCATGTCCCGGTGTGGTCCCACTACCCAAGTTCATGAGAGGAAAGTACAAGAACCAAGTGGATTAGAGTATTGAAATAAGTATGTTGTTGAAAATGTTAATATTGTAAAACGTTTTATTGTTATAACATTCATGAGATGGATTCTATTTATATGTTAATGGTTTGCTGACACATATTAATCGAGATAGCCCAACTAGTTTTAGACTGGAGTCCTTAATAATGAGCTGAGGCTTGAGTAATTCATACAACATGTTAACATATTATAATTATTGTATCAATTTTTGTATCTGTACTTAGTGTGTCTTTATATTATATTCTGATGGTATTATAATTCATCATTCTTCAATGACCCAAAACTGAGCATAAACCTCTCATTGTTTATGCGACTTAATAGTTGCAAGGATTCCATTGTGTATCACTGAATGACTGGTCATTAAACATAACATCATTCTGTCCCATGCCCTTCGCAAAAAAAAAATTGTCTGGAAAAAATATAATACGAAGGAAGTCTTTTTTTTGCATAATGTTATCTTAATTGTAACTAACTAAATATGGATACTGTTTTGTCCCTATTTTCTTGCAATATTAACATTTTCAATTTATCTGTTTGAATATTTAAAATTAAGTAATGTAGATAGTTATTTAGATATTAACTGTAATTTGTTGTAGATATTTAAGGCACTTGAAAGTTTTGTTAAAATGCCTAAACTGAACTATATTAATATGATGAAAGGAAATATTTTCCTGAAAGCATTTCTACCAAAAAAAACCTGTCAATAAAATGGCAATATTAATTTGTGTTTTTTTTTTCTTGATATTTCTTAAAAGTAATGTTTTTTTAGGCATCATTAAGTATTACTTTGTTTAAACAGAAATAATATGTAGGCAAAATGGATATTTATTAGATCCATTTTTCCTAAATATTATTTCAGTTAATTAAATGAAACAATGAACATAAGTACCAATTATTATTTTTTACACAAGTGTTTATTAAACTTATGAACACCAAACTAAATTTAATGTTAAAATGTACTAAAATCGACATTACATCCAATCTTTTGACACCACAGAACAACAGACGGCTTATATACGACGATACAATTTCTTAAACAAATTCCTTTTATTAAGACGAGCCGACCAATACCTTTGGAACAAGATGGTTCACATAACAATGTTATTTACTACCAATTAGGCTCTAGAGAGCAGACTGCATTTCAACTGCAAATTGCAGTTCAAGGGCAACTTGAATGCAGTTGACACGACGCAATCGAACTGCAAATCACACGTGCAGTCCGATTGCAGTTGAATTGCAGTCAGCGTGCAGTCGTGAGCACGATTGCAGTTCTATTTAATTGCAGTCGTGTTTGCATTCAAACTGCAATTTGCAGTTGAATTAATGAGCGCAAGTTGCAAATTGCTTCTAATAGTGAAATTTCAATCCTTGTGCAGCATTAGCCATCAGCGCGGCGGCTATATACTGCATGTTCCGAAACGCGTTGAATGTCCTGGCGTTGGGACCCCAGAACAACTCATCATCCACCTCCTCAGCTCTTGGGCAAGTGTGGTAGAATACCCATTCTTTATCCGCGCATTGTGTTATCACCTAAATAAGAGAGAAGAGAAAATTTTAGTTTTAACGGCTTATGGGCTGGTTGAAAGAATTTACTCTCGCAGAAAGCGTGAGTGTGGAAAGGAACTACTATTTTTTAGCTGTAAAGGTCTTCTGAACTCTACCGCCACGACAGTAATGCGGTTGTGGATGCATGACAGCGTATCGGTGTAAGGGGAGACTAACAGCCGTTCAACTCGATAGAGCTAAAAGAATCCCTCAAGAGGAAGGAGAAGGCAATTGTCTTAGGAAAGATATGTATGCAAAAGGAGTAAATGACACTGTGACGTCTGATAGGGGAGAATGGAAGAAAAAACGTGTTGCGCCGACTCCAAGTAAAAATAGGATAAGGGCAGATGACTATGAGACATATTTGTAGGTCGTGTTGTGTCCACAATGGCGCGCTACGATTGGTTTATGACAACACTGGACGCCAGGATACAGTATGTATTCAGCTTTAGCCGTTTTTATCGCTGCTTACGTCAGAATGACGTCATTTGCCCTTATTTCCACAAGGTTTCTGCACTTAAACAATTTGCGAGGATTAGTAAACTGGAATGCCTTACCTCATCACATAACGAAAAGTCCTTTATTTTTTCCTTGTTAGCTGGAGACGGGCCGGAGATGACGACACACGCTTGGTGCAGCGCAAGTTCCCTTTTCAAGCACTGTACCGATTGCGTGGCTGTTTTCGCCGTTAGCTCTTGACTAGCATTCATTAGAAGTGGACTTACAGGACAATTCTAGAAAAGGATATAATTCAAAAATTAAACTAAACTATAATATTATTCCACGACTTTCACACAACAGCAACTAGTCTCAAACTAAGCAGAGCTTGTATTTTGAATACTAGTCAACTGATTAACATACTTAACATTTGTCCAGGATTGAACTCTGGTATAGCAGTTAGGGCCACTAACCACTAGACCAACAGGCATGTCAACTAACCCATGGGGAAGTAAAAAACAGCTATTTATAACGACGATAAACTTTTGCGGGGTATTTAGAAGTTATGGGGAAATAGAAAAATCATACACATAGAAATCTATACCCAGAAAACATTGTCTAGTTCTGACTGTAAAACTATCTAAATTTAACTCCGTTAGCACCTGAATTGAGCTATTTTGGGGTATGAAAAGATTTAGTCGCTATTGAGACTAAAATCGGTTTTAGGTGAACCTAATCAAACGAAGCTAGTAATTAGGTTTAGGCAGCTATGTAGCGATGTAGCGACTGCTAGTTTAAACTATCAAAGGGTGGCTAAATCTCCACTAAACGGTTACTCAGATGTAGGATCCGTTTTACTCGGTATTATGCAACTAATGAAGTTTTTAGAAATATTAGTCTAGATAGACATCAGAAAAAAAAAATTCCGATAAATTGAGATCATAAGCTTTTTTTGGAATCGGTTAAAAGTGCACTGTTGACTTCACCTGCCTATCAAATGTGAACAGTGCCAATTTATATTTAATATACTTGATTTCGAAATGGCCGTAACGAAAAATATAATTAATGATAGTTACTTACTGGTTTTTGTTCTAATAAATGATTTTTTGAATGATGCTTTAGCAAATTTATTAGAACTTACCGGACAGCAGCACTTGAACTTGATATTAGCACCGAGCATCGGACACAGCAGCAAATAGGAGTTAAGCACAGGATGCGGAGCACCAACGTACGCTATGTTTAATCCTTGTATCGTTCCATGTTCTTCCTGAAATGTAATAAAAATATTACTTGGTGCTTCTTTATAATGTAAAATAGGACTATTTTAACGGGCCTGCTAGTCTAGTGGTATGTGGCCCTGACTGCTATACCGAAGGTCGTGGGTTCGATTCCCACCCAGGACAAATGTTTGTGTGATGAGCACGATCATTGGTTCTGTATCTGGGTGTAATTTATCTATAATATGTATGTATTTAGAAGTACATAAGTATGTTTAACAGTTGTCCAGTACTCATAATACAAGTTACTTCATTTGAGACTAGATGGCGTTGTATGAATGTTGTGGAATATTCTTTATCACGTAAAATAGGACTATTTAAGCCCAAAATATTTACCATGATGGACATTATAGTAGCCAAGGCTTGCAAACTAGCGTGGGTTCTGGATATAACACATAGGACTGGCACAGTTGATCTTGTAGCGAAACGCTGGATACACATGTGGGTCTTTGTGCACACGAATATTACGTCTGCCATATCTGAGAATATTCTAGAAATAAAATATATGTGTATTTGTTAAAGAAAATTTATATTGAAAAGGCGCTAGGATAGGTGTAGCATCTGTTTCTGGTCAAAATATATAGGTACTATTAATACTTAGTGTCTACTTCTAGGGTTAGTTATAAAAGATGTAAGTGCAATTTTTATTTGGTTGAAACTGCAACCAGGCCTGTGGGCCTCGGAAAAATCTTTAAAAATTAGCCTAGACGGCTTTCTCACGATGTTTTTGCTCTTTTGAACGTTACACGTTTTATTCTTCCATTCTCCTCTATCAGACGTCACACTATCCTCTTTTATTCATATCGTTCCTTATACAAGCCATCCATCTTTTCTTTGGCCTTCCCCTTCCTCTCCATCCATCAACATTCATACTCATTACTCAGATTAAACCCGTACTACTTACTTGCCATTGTAATCTTTCTCCCACATCAAAGCATCTGTCACATTGACTTCTGCCGCACCCAAGAGTGATGCAGCCTTTGACACGGCGAGGTTCAGAATAGGCTCGTTCACTTCTTGAAGTAACAGTATTTTGGTAGACGGTAGTATATCCTAGAATATAATAATAATATAATATTCCTCAACATTCACACAACGCCATCTAGTCTCAAGTTAAGTATTCTAAGTGGCTTGTGTTTTAAGTACTGGAAAACCGATAAACATAGTTATAGATTTCTGAATACATACTATATATAAATTGCACTAAGACACAGAACAACTTCCTGTTCATCACACAAACATATTTTGTCCTGGGTGGGGATCGAACCCACGACCTCCGGTATAGCAGTCAGGGTCACTAACCACTAGACCAACAAGCCAGAATAATATATGGATTTTGGAAACCTCTTTGTTCGATGACATAAACGGAATTTTGCAGAACTTGGATTGCATTATAAGCTCTTTGGCAGGAGGTATACGTATACCACGACCTCTTTACGTATTCGCAAACGAGACAGCGTACGACTCCTAGTGGACTTGAATTCATCGCGCACTCCATTTAAAATACGTAGACAGCGCCTGTACGCAGGATTAAGTAGGCAGTTGTAAGCAGAATTATTGAAAGTGTGCAAAAGAGTCTACCTAGCAAACAAAAGGCAGGTACGAAAAATAATTCTCATAATAATTATGCTAGCTAAAACTAGGTTCTTTCTCAGAATTAGCCTGAAGCAAGCTCCTTAAGTATTTAAACGTACACGTGGAAGCTTTTTCAATGAAACTATTTATGAATAACCGCCGCCTTATTTTCTTTTTGAATAGAAATCCGTGAAAGGTGGGTTTATTTTAGGATGCCGACAACAATATGACTGATTCCGAATGCTGATTTGAAATATCATACATGAATATCGATGTCTTCAAATCAATTGACAAAAGTTACTAATTAGCTCACCTGCCAATTTTGTCAATTTTATGATAGGTCTGTTGGTCTAGTGGTTAGTGGCCTTGATTACTCTACCAGAGGTTATGGGTTCGATCCCCACCCAGGACAAATGTGTGGTAAGCAATTTTTTCCCGTGTTTGCCTAGGTTAGCTAGATTGCGTTGTGTCAAAGTCGTGAAATATTATTATTATCAGAAGACCCACGACCACATTTTAAAGTAATAACGTTACAGTTGTGTAAAAGATACACCGCTGTACGTCGAATAGTACACTGTGTTAGTAGACTTAGTAGATATCGAACAAAACAGAAAAGTATTCACCTATATCATCAAGAAGAAAATGATGCCTGAATAATATCAACCCCTTGAAAGCTGAACATAATCCCGTATTGATGCCCATTGTTATTCGATTCCCCTTACAATACGCGGTTCCTGATTGCCACATAAGATACAGTTGTTTCTTAACGCACCCTACTTGTAGGCAGTCGAGGGCTATCGAGCTACAAAAGGCACCAGTCCATATGTTGAGGAGTTAGGACTAAGAATCAAAGGTTCCGGAAAATCACGGGTTTTTGGCAGTTGATTCGTGTTTGAGGACAAAACTTGTCTATGCTGTATGCTGAAGGCTATTGTTAACTATGGCATAGGTAATAGACTATCCCTGCTCAAATGTAAGTGGACGATGTCTCGTGTTCAAATCCCGGGTTAGACTAAAAAGGGAAAGTGAAATTTCTATTTATATTAAAGTTCCGATTAAAAAAGATAAGGTGTTTAGATAAGTTTTAGAAGCTTTCGGGTTTACGTCTGATCTGTTGTTTTTTTTTTACATCCGCACTTAGGAATTGAATCTTTGTGTCGCAAGGGGTTCCACAGATATTTAATTCTCATGCACAAAGTCACCCAGACTCAGAACAAGCATCTGTATAGCATCTGATAGCACAAAGTCTTGTCCTGCGCGCGTATCGAACCGTGATACTAGTAACTAGTGGAGAACTAGTGGTTCGTGGCTCTGACTGTTATTCCGGAAGTCACGGGTTCGATTCCCACCCAATACAAATGTTTGTATGATGAGCACGATCATTCTGGGTCTGAGTGTAATTTAACCATAGTAGGTAGGTATATTTATCAGTTGTCTAGTACTCATAATACAAGCTACTTTAGTATACTTAATTAGAGACTATATGGCGTTGTCTGAACGTTGAGTAATATTATAAGGGTGGTTTACTTACCAGTCTTTGATGATGCGTATCTCTGTACATGCACTTTAGATGCATGGCACTCATTAATATATCGTTCACCATCTTCTCGTTCCATTGTCTGAAGCATATTAGATGCTTTGTCGTTTCTCTAAGATGTAAAAAATGTTAATGTACAAGAGAAGCTGTTATTTATATTGGTTTTGTATTCCTAACATCCGGTTATTTAGCCATTAGTCCACCTAGTAACATGAGCCTATAAATGTTCTACTGCTAGGCATCGGCCTCTTACTATATAATAACGTCCATGACCGATTTCGGCCACGGCCGGCGTCTAGATTTTTAGTCTAAGTTGGCTGGTGTCTAAGATTTAGACACCAGCCAACTGTGCGGTACACATTATAATGCACTAGCGTGTGCGCAAACAAAGGTACTTTCTCTGTTCCCTTACTCTTATAGCCCGATAGGACATCAACATTTACGTATCCTATTATTATTATTTGTATCTCTTTCAATTCACGGGATAACTTCTAGGGAAGAAACCCGGTCCTTTTTAAAGGCTTACACGGGGACACAGGTCCAACATGCAGAGGCCTTGTTGAGAACTTTAATCTAAAATGTGATGGGGCACCTACCAAGGGCCATCCACCCCTGCTCTATAAAAGAACAGACATGGACGGCCCAAGGTAGCTACAAAACTATTGCAAATTATGGATGAAACGAATTTGGGCTATGGATAGGATATGTTAGATGTTTTTCCTTCTCTAACTATGGAAAACTATGGCACCTGCCTTTCAATACATAAAAATGCAATTAAAATTGGCAGGCGGTGACTCGCCGGCTCCAAGATGGGCCCCCTATCATACCGCCACGATAGGCAGCAGGTGGGCAACACCAGAGAGTAAGGCTAAGGGGTGTAGAGAGGTGCGACACCGATTTCGCCATCGCGGGTCACAGACCCGGAGCGGGTTTCCTCGTTATTACGCCATTAGACACTTCCACCCCCGAGCATATAGCTCTTGCGACCCCCCTCTAGCCAGCCAGTTAAGGCAAGAAAGAGCTGGGAGTCCTCATGAAGAGTGACCCCCTGGGGCATTCAGGTTCCGTTGTGTCGCCACTCACAAACAGCTCGCCACAAGCTGCCCTGCGGATGTATGCTCCTACATAGACCTTCAGATACATTTTTTATTTATACCTCAAGGATTGAAAAAGCATGCTAATATGCCCTCAGGTCTTGCGTTATCCCCATGTTGAGGTAACGACTTGCCCCGAGGGGTTTATTGGTTTATTTTATTTATTATTATTATTATTACTAGCCGTTAGTGTCCCACTGCAGGGCAAAGGCCTCCCTTCCCTCTTTCCACCTATCCCGGTCTATGGCTAACTGGGGCCAGTTTTGAACAAATGAGTCGAGCTCATCGCGCCATCTCCTCCTGGGTCTACCGCGAGGTCTCCTTCTGTTGTTTGGCACCCAATGTGTGGTTGATTTTGCCCAGAACTCATTTGGCATTCGGCAGATGTGGCCTGCCCAATTCCATTTAAGCTTGGCAGCCGTTTGCCCTACGTCAGCTATTTGGGTTTTGGAGCGCAGTACCGAGTTTTTGATACGATCGATAAGCTTTACTCCTAGGATACTGCGTTCCATCGCTCGTTGGCAGACCCCGAGAGCGGACTTTTGAAGTTGTGTTAGTGACCATGTTTGCGCTCCATAGGTGAGGGTGGGAAGAATGCACATGTCCATGAGTTTTCTCTTAAGAGAAAGTGGTAGCGGTCCTTTCATGATGTGTTTCATCGACCAATAGCTCTTCCAGGCATTTTCAGTGCGTCTCGCGATTTCTTTATCTTGTCTTGCCTGGAAAGAGACTATTTGGCCGAGGTATATGTACTCATGGACATATTCAATTCCGACACCCTCAATGGTAATGTTGCGCTTAGTGCTGTTGGTCATCACCTTGGTCTTACACATATTCATCGCAAGTCCGACCTCGAGGCTTGCGGTGCTCAGTTGTTCGAGCATCAGGCTTAGTTCGGCTGCTGATGAAGAGAAGAGGACTATGTCGTCGGCGAAACGAAGATTCGTTAGTTTCCTCTCGCCCACGGCAATGCCCAATCCACTCCAATCCAATTACGTATCCTACGAACAAATAATTCAAAAATTCAGTGTACGCCTTGGAATTGAACTCGAGATCTTGGAGTCCGGCAGTCTTACCACTAGCCTTAATACCATCCTATAACTGTCCCACTGGACACAAGCCTCTTCCCATGTATGTTCCCATGGTTTGACCTCTCTTGCTCACCGGGGGTTGACGTAGTTCCAGATTCTAGTTTTTAGAATGTAAGTTTTCTCTCAATATTTTTAATCACCGATCGTCAGTTTGTGTCTTCAAAAAATTAAGAAAGTTATATACCTTTTAAAAAATACTTTGAACCTACATCTCGTGCATAATATGTGGAACCAAAAGGCCACCGCGAAATACAACTAATATAAATATGTATATTAATATCCTAAAAAAATAAAAATTCCACTTACTCATAACATTCATCCCTGGACTCATATCGTCTCGGTAAAAAAACAATATTTCTTAAATATTTACGAAGATCAATTTTTGGAAAAGCTTTGTATAAAACTGGTTTAGTTAAATATTTCGACATTTTTAATTAAACATACAAATTTTTCATTATATTTACGTAAAACCAAATTTATAAACCTAATGTTTATTTTATTATGACATCAATGGAAATCTTGTCAAAATTTGTTGACTTTTTATTTCTTAAAATTATTTAGGCATAGATAATAATATAGACTAATATCGATACTATTTTATTTCTTTAACTTTTAACAATCGTTTTTTCTTATTTGTTTTTAGTCAGAAACGATTCATAAATAGATTAATTAAACTAACACTGCATATAAACTTCCAATTGAAAAAACCTCGACCTCGTGAACTGTGTGCGAGTTTTCAGAATTAGTTAACTAAATAAATTGTGCGGCTCTACTATGGGTATATTTACTGCCACAATGTGGGTATATAAAGTAGTACCACGATGGTCTAGTAACCGAAAGACTATGATACGACTATTATTAATATATATAACTATAAGAATCTTTTGGCACGCAGCTGAATTTGAAACTAATGTCATCACAATATGAAACACCTAAAAAACGTCCTCCATATTGTAAATTTGATCAAATGGTTTCATTTCTCATATTTCATGAGATGGTTGATTTCATGAAATACACAAGCTGGGTAACTGAACTTGATCAAATCATTAAATCGTCTACTTATATTTCTCAATTTTTAACCATATCATAACATGCAACATTTCGTGAAATACACGGGCATTTTCTGAAGTGACCAGTAATGCAATGGCCACGACAGTGACACCGTTGATACCTACTCACCTAACTATAAATACCTACGTTTTGTTGTTACGTTAAGAACCTTTTGACAAAATCCTGACTTTTACTTCTGCGTTACCTACGATTTGGCCCTAATTCAAAGTTTACATCGTTAGCGCTTAAAACCGTGGCTCCTATCCATCATTGAAGCGGCCGTCAAATGTGTGACACTATGTTTTTAACCCGGATTGTAACAGCAAACTGTTGGTAAACTACGAGTGTGTTTACTTTGTTACATTTTTATTTGTAGAATAAAGTGTATGGAAATGTTAAGTGAAAGTTTTTAAACGTGTTTTAGTGTATGAAGGGCAGATTATGGATTTCTGGTTTGCTTAAAGAAATAATAATAATAAAGTTTTATTGACATAAAAAGAGTGTTACATTTTAGTTTGAAGCTCCGACTCCTGAGCTAGGTGGTTCCTGTGTTACAGGAATTAGTGTCTTCGCCCGTTTATGGAGCATATAATGTTTATATTATAATATTAAAATAACAGAAAATTAAAAACAATGTAAAAAAAAATGGTTATCTGCTTTTCGTGGATTAAAACGTAAAATTCCCGTTCCTACCGACTTCTTAGGACAAAAAATATTTATCTTGTTTTTTACTAAATAAAAATAGGGTTCAAACGCAGCTCCACGAAGTAACCACCCGAGGTCATTGACCGAGAGTACAAACCGATTCATTTCACTTGTTACACGTTTTATGGCGACAAATTGTCTAGTTTAATTTAGTTTGTTTTACCGTAAGATACTGTTGTCTAGCATTTATTTTTAACAGTAGTAAACCATGTAGATCATATGCTATATAAAAATATGAATGAGGAAAATCATCATAATAATTGCCATTACCTGTCTTTGTTGGTATGGTATCTTTTGTGTATTTTTTATTTACCGTTATTTATAAGTATGACAAAATATTGGTATGGATTCACATTATTGAAATCCTATGCAAGATGTGTAGGTTTTACACAATTATACGATGTTTATAGAAGTGGTAGACATAGCACTAGCACACGCGATTTAAGGGGCGTAAAAATAAATAATGAATAGGTATCTAAAATAGTTAGCTATATAATTTTGTATGCCATGTTATCCATCGCAGGCGTATTTAAAAAAAAATGTCAATTGTTTTAAAACATTTATAACAACAACGCACGCTTTGATTGAATACAATATAAGGGATGTCGGAAGAATACAGAAGATAAAAAAACAAAATACTGATACGGAGAAAGAAAGCACGATAATTTGTCCTGTGTTTGCCTAGGTTAGCTAGATGGCGTTGTGTGAAAGTCGTGAAATATTATTATCAGAAGACTCACCACCACAGTTTAAAGTAATAACGTTATTACGTTACAGTTGTGGAAAATATACGACGCTGTACATCGAATAGTACATTGTGTTAGTAGACTTAGTAGATATCTAACAAAACAGAAAAGTATTGACCTATATCATCAAGAAGAAAATGATGCCTGAATAATATCAACCCCTTGAAAGCTGAACATAATCCCGTATTGATGCCCATTGTTATTCGATCCCCCTTACAATCGCGGTTCCTGATTGCCACATAAGATACAGTTGTTTCTTAACGCACCCCACTTGTGAGCATTTGAGGGCTATCGAGCTACAAAAGGCACCAGTCCATATGTTGAGGAGTTAGGACTAAGAATCAAAGATTCCGGAAAATCACGGGTTTTTGGCCGTTGATTCGTCTTTGAGGACAAAATTTGTCTATGCAGTGTGCTGAAGGATATTGTTATCTATTGCAGAAGTAATAGATTGGCTCTGCTCAAATGTAAATGGACGATGTCTGGTGTTCAAATCCCGGGTTAGACTAAAAAGGAAAGTGAGATTCCTATTTATATTAAAGCTCCGAAGCTTTTAGTTTTCCGTCTGATTTTTCTATTCCCGCACTAGGGAATTCTATCCTTGTGCCGCGGACTGATTCACAGACATTCAAATCACATGCACAAAGGCACTTAGACCCAGAACAAGCATCTGTGGATCGCATAAAGTCGTTCTGCGCGGAGATCAAACCTGCGACACGTCGCGCACAATAGTAATTGGTGTGGTGACTTTTACCACACAGATATCTGTGCAGTGTTGCGGTTCCACAAAGGGATGGAATAGAAAACGCACAATTATTGTGCTTGCTTAGGCAATATAGCATTCTGCACTGCCTGAAGTTATGTTATTGCATTTGTAGAATATAGATTACGCTGTACGCCGTTTAGTTCACCATCGCGTTTCCACAACTGCAATTATACTTTTTGACGTAAACCTTTAAAGCTTCTATGACTGAAAATGAATTGTTTCATTATGACGAGTCTGTCTAGTGGTTAGTGGCCCTGACTGCTTTGATTCCCACCCAATACAAATGTTTGTGTGATGAGCACGATCATTCTGGGTCTAGGTGTAATGTAATTTAACCATAGTAGGTAGGTATATTTGTCAGTTGTCTAGTACTCATAGTACAAGCTACTTTAGTATACTTAGTTGGAGACTAGATGGCGTTGTGTGAATGTTGAGGAATATTATAAGGGTGGTTTATCACTTACCAGTCTTTGATGATGCGTATCTCTGTACATGCACTTTAGATGCATGGCACTCATTAATATATCGTTCACCATCTTCTCGTTCCATTGTCTGAAGCATATTAGATGCTTTGTCGTTTCTCTAAGGTGTAACAAATGTTAATGTACAAGAGAAGCTGTTATTTATATTGGTTTTGTATTCCTAACATCCGTTTACTAAGCCATTAGTCCACCTAATAACATGAGCCTATAAATGTTCTACTGCTAGGCACTGGCCTCTTACCCTATAATAATGTCCATGACCCATTTCGGCCAAGGCGTCTAATTTCTTAGTCTAAGTTGGCTAGTGTCTAAGACTTAGACACCAGCCAACTGGTCTTACACATTATAGTGCACTAGCGTGTACGCAAACAAAGGTACTTTCTCTGTTCCCTTACTCTTATAGCCCGATGGGACAGCAATATGATACGACCGGAGATAGATCAGCCACAGTTTTATGCCTCCTACGCATAAATAATTCGAAAATTCAGTGTACGCCTTGGAATTGAACTCGAAATCTTGGAGTGCGACAGTCTTACCACTAGCCTTAATACCATCCTATAACTGTCCTACTGGACACAAACCTCTTCCCATGTAGGGAAGGTTCGACCTCTTTTGTTCACCGGGGGTTGACAAAGTTCCAGATTCTAGTTTTTAGAATGTAAGTTTTCTCTCAATATTTTCAATCAGCAATAGTCAGTTTGTGTCTTTAAAAAATTAAGAATCTATATAACTTTTAAAAAATACCTTGAACCTGCATCTCATGCATATGTGGAACCAAAAGGCCACCGCGAAATACAACTAATATACAACGTTGATAAAAGCGAGAGGCATTAAATGAAACCACATATTCTGTATATCATTATAAGGCTACACAACGAAAATCAAATCAATGTAAGCAATAGTTTAGTCACAGGATATTTTTTTAGTTTTTTTTTAGTTTGAACATGCTGTATCTTCCTGATTAGGTAACTAAGTTTTATAGGCATAGTTATCTAGTTGGCTCCGGTTGGGTCCGAAACTAGTCGGGCTATCCCGATAAATACGCGTGAGTAAACCGTTATAACGTTTTAAGTATGAATCATCCTCACGAAAGTTATTATAAAAATATTGCTTACATTGATTTGATTTTTGTTGTGTAGCCTTATAATGATATACAGAATATGTGGTTTCATTTAATGCCTCTCGCTTTTATCAACGTTGTATATTAATATCCTAAAAAAAATAGAAATTACACTTACTCATAACATTCATCCCTGGACTCATATCGTCTCGGTATAAAAAAAATATTTCTTAAATATTTTTTAAGTTCAATTTTTGGAAAAGCTTTGTATAAAACTGGTTTAGTTAAATATTTCGACATTTTTAATTAAACATACAAATTTTTCATTATATTTACGTAAAACCAAATTTATAAACCTAATGTTTATTTTAAGTTTGACATCAACAGAAATGTTGTCAAAATTTGTTGACTTTTTATTTCTTAAAATTATTTAGGCATAGATATTATTATAGACTAGTATTACTATTTTTTTTCTCTTTAACCTTTAACAATCGTTTTTTCTTTTTTGTTTTGAGTCAGCCAACGATTCATAAATAGATTAATTAAACTAACACTGCATATAAAGTTCCAATTGAAAAAACCTCGTGAACTGTGTGCGAGTTTTCAGAATTAGTTAACTAAATAAATTGTGCGGCTCTACTATGGGTATATTTACTGCCACAATGCTGATATACAAAGTAGTACCACAATAATGTAGTAACCGAAAGACTATGAGGCGACTATTCACTAGTCATCACATATGAGATACGTGAAAAACGTCCTCTAAAAACCATCCCTTTTGACACAGTTGGGTTGATTCCCTAGTAATCTAGTAGGATCTTGAATTCCCCAACACGCAAAGTACGACTAAGCACGAACAATTTTTATCGTATAGATCATTAAATCGTCTACATTTCTCGATTTTTGTCCACTAATGAAATACACGATCATTTTATGAATTCTTCAAATTTACAATTTATTTTCATGCCACTGACATCGTTGATGAATACTTACGTTTTGTTGTTACTATAAAATTATTTTGTCAATATCCTGACTTGTACTTCTGCGTTACCTGCTATATGGTCCCAGTTCAAAGTTTACATCGTTAGCGCTTAAAACCGTGGCTCCTATCCATCATTGAAGCGGCCGTCAAATGTGTGACACTATGTTTTTGTCCCGGATTGTAACAGCAAACTGTTGGTAAACTACGAGTGTGTTGCGAAGCTTTGTTACATTTTTATTTGTAGAATAAAATGTATGGAAATGTTGGGTGAAAGTTTTTAAACGTGTTTTAGTGTATAAAGGGCAGATTATGGATTTCTGGTTTGCTTAAACAAATAAATCATGGTTATCTGCTTTTAGTGGATTAAAACGTGAAAATCCCGTTCCTATCGACTTCTCACGACGAAAAATCATATTTATCTTATTTTTTACTGAATAAAAATATTGTTCAAACGCAGCTCCACAAACTAACCACCCGAGGTCATTGACCGAGAGTACAAACGCATTCATTTTACTTGTTACACGTTTTATAGCGACAAGTTGTCTAGTCTAGTTTAATTTGTTTCACCGTAAGATACTGTTGTATAGCATTTATTTTTACAGTTGTAAAACAGGTAGGTAGATAATATGTTATATAAAAATATGAATGAGGAAAATCATCATTATAATTGCCATTACCTGAATTGGTCGGTATGGTTTCCTTTGTGTATTTTTTTTATCCACCGTTATTTATAAGTATGACAAAATATTGGTATGGATTCACATTATTGAATATTAATGCAAGATGTGTAGGTTGTACACAATTATACGATGTTTATAGAAATGATAGACATGGCATGAACACGTGCGATTTAAGAGGCGTAAAAATAAATTATATCTATAATGGCTAGCTACGAATATCTAGTTTAGTATGCCGTATGCCTTGATATCCATTGTAGGCGTAGAAAAGTATCTTAACACATTTTTGCAGCTACATTTATAACAACAACGCACGCTTTAAGATTGAATACAATATAAGGCATGTCGAAGAATACAGAAAGATGAAAAAGCAAAAACAAAATACTGCTCATTATAAACGTAGCGTATCCCATAAAATGACATCATTACGTCTTGTGCATGACAACTAAGTCATTAAAAATACGGAAGCATAATCTCGTTCATAATTCTCCATCATTTAATTAAAGGTGACAAAAGACCAAAGATATGGACCAACTACAAAAGGAGCCCAAAATACCAGCACATAATATTTTAATTTGACAGAAAAATATATAATTCACTTGAGTTTCCTTTTTCCTCAATCCTGAGATCGGCAAGCAAAAGCTTATCCGGGAATTAATTCGATCCTTTCCTCGACAATTTAAAGAATGAAACTTTTTGATCTTTGAGTATAAATTATACTAACTCCTGGTACTAGGAATAAATGCCAACTGTCGTTGTATCCAGGAAAAGCATTGAGTTAGAAATGCCCTTTATTGTGTCATGCTGTGTTTGTTAAATTAAATGTAGTGACAGACATTAAATAACGTTTCTTAGGCAGGTGTCGTTGTTTCATTGACTGGCTTGTTGGTCTAGTGGTTAATAGCCCTGACTGCTATGCCGGGTTCGATTCGAGTATGTTCATTTGTTCTGTGTTATGTTACATACATATTATAGATACAAATAAGTGTGTTTATCAGTTGTCTAGTACCACAGTGCTGGTACTAAGCTCCGCGTAGCTTAGATTGAGACTAGATGGCGTTGTGTGAAAGTCGTGGAATACTATAGGACATAGCAAGCAAATAGGACTTTGTCTTATAAATACTTGAAGGTGAACCAAATCCAAATAATTTTGCTCTAGGAATAAAAATATTAGGGCCCTAATGAAATAAAATAACATTTTTTCTTCGTTCCGGATATACTTGAATATTAAAATGCGTATTTTTGTTCCGTCTCGCAACTTAAAGAAGATTGTTCTTTTCGTATTATAAGGGAGACGGTGTATTTGAAAAGCTTTTTATAAACCTTTGTGAAATCAATTATATTTAGAGGACTCTGTATTTCGGGCAATCTGTTTTCCTTGGTTTCAGGCATAGGGATTGTTGTTTTGTTCTACATGTAAAATCTGGAATATTTTTTTTACGAATTTCACACAAAGCCATCTAGTGTCAAACTAAGCAAAGCTTGTATTATAAGTACTAGATAATTGATAAACATACTTCTAAATACATTCATAATTTAGATAAATTAGACCTAGACATAGAACAAATGATTGTGCTCATCACACAGACAATTGCTCTGGGTGGGAATCGAACCCACGACCTCTGGTATAGCAGTCAGGGCCACTAACCACCTAGACCAACAGGCACGTCCTTATTATTTTTTATAAAATATACACCGTGTAACATAATTAACGCACATCCTGAAACTACTTTGTTCAGAATCGATAACAGAATCCATTTCATTAATAAAAATAAATATTTTTTTTTACCAAAAAATTATTTAGAAATAATTAAATTGTAGACACTATTTTCATAAAGCACTCGAAGTAAACGAAAATGAGCCTTAAGTCGATGCAATAAGGCTTTAGCAATTCACAGCGGTTCACACTTTCAAACACTAACAAAGATACATAAAAAGGACCGCCGAAATACGTAATACAATAGGAAAGAGCGAGACAGCCGCACGCGGCGCCCGCGTGGCTCGACGTTCGCGCTTCCTTGTCATTAGTCATCGGCCGATCGTTATCAGTGAATGTTTGTCATTATTTGTCAAAACAAAACTTTCGCGCGCGATGTCTTTCCGGTATACTAACGTACAGTACACCGAGATGGTGAGGACTCTAGCACAGTGTGGTGATAACGTAGCATTAGCGTGTAGAACATTTAATGATAGGCACGGCACGAGTGTTGACCGCAGGACTATGCTAGGCGCTACCCAGCGGCTTCGAGACTTCGGAACATTTCGACCGAATACGGCCATCGACAGGGGGAGAAACGTGCAGGCATCTACTCGTCTACAAGATGAAATACTCGACTACTTTAGCGAGAATCCTCAGCAAAGTACCAGAGAAGCCGCACCACGCTTTAACGTCAGTCACATGTACGTGTGGCGAACGCTTCATGCTGACCGCCAACACCAGTTTCATCTTAGACGGTGCCAGGAATTAACAGTGCCAGTGCTTTTGAAACAGTGAAAAGGGACATTCTAGTGTTAAGTGAATTGCGACAACAATTGCGTAAACGAGCTTTTAAGTGCATAGAACAAGGTGGTGGACATTTTGAAAGTGTTTTAAAAACAGGACGCCGTCGTATGAGTGCCGATTAATTTTAAACATGTAAGTTTCTCATTGTTTAATTATTATGATTAATATCTTTTAAACACGCCGCCTTTGTTTAGGTACCTATCAAGTTCATCTCTATCAGCATTTCAATAACAATAACTTACGGTTATTAAAATCATTCATACTAAACAATTCTAATAATAAACATAAACAATTTTATGCAAAGACGTCATAGTATCTACGTACATAAGAATGTAGATAATCTCTTTAGGTTTTCAAATTGGTTTTAAGGGTTTTACTTTTCGTATGTTATGATTTTATGAACTTATGATAGTAGGTATTGGAGAAGCCGCGCGGGCTGCGAGACCTCCACTTTTGTGCGTCTGTGTGCGCGCGTAACGTATTGAGCAATAGGGCGCCCACGCGTTTTGCCAATTATTTGTACAAATTATTCTGACAATTTGTAATAAAAACAAATATCTAAGAAAATGATAAAAATGTTTCAATACATTAATTGTGGATAAAAAAGGATATTCTTTTTGGGGTGTCTGTGGATGTGCGTTATTTCCGTTACACGTTGTATAAACTGCATTCTTGAGACCTTACTGTAACTGTAGGATGTGGGGGAATATATAGGTACTACTAATACATTACGTCAGCAGTGTGTCCCTATAATGAGTGTGTATAAAATCATTAAATAGAATAGAATTCATTTATTTATTTGGTTAGTATGTAGGTAACATTGAGATGTTATAACATGATAAGCCTTATACTTTTTGCTTTACGGCATGCAAAATTTTTATGTTTTTACAACTAAATGTTTTTAGTACACATCGTATTTAAATAATCAATATAATATAAACAAATCGGAACGAACAAAAGGAAAAAAAGAAAAATTGCTAATCAGAAGTGGTTTAACCTGTGTCGTCAATTGTTTGCCAGTAGACGCATAAGGCACTCATTAGTTTATCTTCTTTACCCAATTTTCAAAGTAATGACGGTTGTTCTACATCTGTACTTCAAACAAAACACATACATTTGTATGTATGTCATGTCAGGAACAATAGAAAAACCCTGACAAAAGGGTACCCGTTTTGTTTATTAAATACTTTTATGACGTTTATGTTAATTTTCATGGGACATTAAATGGGCAGTATCTCAGAGTTGCACGATTTAACGTCAATGGCGGACGTAAATGTGATGAAATGTTTATAATGTTAGGGACCTACCACCTCTTGAAGTAGGGTTGTTGCTGTTGTGGAAAAGAGATGGCGCCCTACAATCCGTGTACTGGCGTCCTTCTCTAATATTGAGAAAAAGAACGCTCTCAGCTTAGACTGATTAAAGATAAAGTATTAATTAGATTGACATGTATTTTAATAGTTATACAGCTACACATAGATAGGAACGTGTGGAAGAAGAGGACATGCTGCGCCGACCCCAAATAATAATAATTGGCATTGGGAATGATGATGATACAGCTGCACATATCTTTTGGCACGTAATCGAAAACGAAAATGCTTAAAGATCCTTGAAACATAATTTTGGCATTTTTGTAACATTTTAATGGTTTAATTTTTTATCGCGCCTTACCTCATTTATAAACGCATCAAAGAATTTAAATATTTTGGTTTACATTTAAAACTTACTCGTAGGTACAACCTACATCTATGAGGTTCTAAATTAAATTATATAGAAATGAATAATTCAACTTTCAATAAAACACCTGACTCGCCAAAATTTAAACAAATTAATATACTTAAAACTATCTTTATCATTTAATTTATTCATACATTTATGTCTTAATTTCTATGCATATTTTTTAAAATAAATATTCAAACGCCTGACTGAATTATTTAGGCAATTAAAAGTCTAGTTGCTTGAAAATCGATTAATAAAATAATTTTAATAACAATAAAACGGTCTTGTAATCTCTTTTATGGCTATGTCTAGCAATTATAAAGACTTGAAAACGATTGTAATTTCTAGTTGAAAACTGTATTTTAGGCGAATACAATTCTAATTGTGAAATCTTTCATATTTATAGCATTATTCAATATTGTTAATAGATATGTAGCTTAACTATCTATGCCTTGCGGTGTGACCCGCGATTCGTGTTACTGTTTCTTATGCTAATATAACGATATTTTTCTTTTAATAATTATAATATAAGCAGGTTGTCAGCTAGTACTATACATGATTTTGTAGTAATCCTTTAAGGCGTTGCAGCGTGAAGAAATGACAGACAACATTCAAAGATTTACAAGGCATTTCTTGTAAGACATAGTCTGACATACCAACACCGTTTCAACAAGTAATAGTACATAATATCTCTAACTTAATACAACAAACGAAATCCTACAAAAATTACACTGAATCTATTCACAAACAGGTAAAATACCTAATGGATTAGATTGTATCGAAGCTAGCACTTAAATTAAAGACTTTACCACCGTTCTAAAAGTTCTCTCTTCTCTCTTGTGGAAGAGAGACGCCGCTCTACGCCGTGTAGCGCGCCGTCTCTCTCTTTCACAACAGTCATAGTTTAAGAGGTGGTAGGGTTATGTGGCTATCGGTACCAGCTGATCCATTTGTTGGTGTAATCTTAGGTATTGATGCTCAAACAGATTTGATAGGAGTGTATTGACTTGTGTATTTCATTGTCTTGTGTTTGCATCTGTCTGGGATTGGATTGGTGCGTTGGAGTTATGAGATAAAGTTGAGGTTAAAGAAAACATTGTATGTCGGAGAATTAATAATTTAACTGACTATATATAGTAATAAGAAACCAGCTATACACGTCCCACTGCTTGGCACAGACCTTTTCCCATATAAGAAAGATTTGAGCATTGATCACCACGTTAGTTTATTGCAAATTGGCGATTACATATTACAATATTTGAACTCCAGGGCTCCTCACGATGTTTTTTTTCTCCGTTGTCAGTAGTGTCTTAAAATAATTAAGAAATTACATATAACTTTGGAAAAATCATATTGGTAGTTGCCTGCGCCAGGGATAAAACTTGCAGGTGCACATAAATCCATACATATAACCACAAAGCCACCACGACTTAAATGGAAATGGTGTGGAATTAAAAAAGGTAAAAATTACTAAGTTAAAGTCACAGTCTAGTGCCACTTAGAGAAAATGAAATTAACAATGCGTTAGAGCTACAGCAAAATCTATCCAAATCTTTAGGCGACAGAGCGAGTCAAAAAATAAGGCATGGTTGGCAATACAATGTTTTCCACAATTACATGTTAATTCAGTTGCCTATTATTGTTAAGTCTACTCCACGTATTTCTTAGCTATATATACCAGTATTATAAACTTAAATTTAATCAATATCTTAATAAGAGTGCGACTTGCGAGATGACGTCAGATAGGAACGTCTGGAAGAAGAAGACATGCTGCGCCCACCTCAAATAATAATTGGGATAAGGGCAATGATGATTATAAACTTAAATTTATATCCAATTTTCAGTATACAGAACCCGCGGGCCGGCACCATATTGCTGGCGTGGTTGACCGCGTTTTACGGCCATTTAACGCAAGAGCTAATTCATACGTGTTTCGTACATTTAGCTCTGTGGCGCCATCTAGCCATCGCCACCTAAAATATATTTGCAGCCGAATATTTGGGTGGTAAAAGCTTATTTGGTACCATCGAATCGCGGCTGTTGTTCAATTTGAAATGAAATTTCAGTAAATATTTATAGAGAATTATTCCCTTATAGGGGAAACCTAAAATAATAGTCTGTGAAAGAACTATGTGAAGGTTCTACTAGTAATTTTGTATGACATGTTTGTTACTCAAATACTGGTCATTAAAAAGATGACTAACATTATAATTGTGGCAAAAGTTATAAAAGCACTTAAACTTCACTACGTAGTATAAAACAAAGTCGCTTCCCACCGTCTGTCCCTATGTAACCTTAGATCTTAAAAACTACACAATAAATAATTGTGATGCATTTTTTATAAATATACTGTTTTAAGAGGAAACGTTATATGTATAATACAATAGTATTTCCACCGATACGTACAGTTTAAAATATAAATCCCAAACTAAACCTTTTCATTATACCTAATCAAAAACACAATTGAGGCTGTAAATGAATAAGGATTCAACATCACTTCAAGGGTTAAAGCCCTAAAAAAGAGATAAGGTTTTCCAGACAGCTATTTTTCTACATCAGATTGAAATTGTCCACTCTTCGCCAAGGGAAATCAGGGCTGGCAATCGGGGAGTTAAAATGGTTTAGTCAAAGGTAACGCTAAAGCGATTTCTAGTGTATGTCATAATGTGGTTACGTTTATACTCCCTGGAGGTTCCGTTGTAAGGTGTGATCTGGAATCTTCTGTTTGTTAAAACTTAGTAATTGAAGTAAGAGAGCTGAGTTTGGTATGATTGCAATTTATCTTTCTCTAAAAGGATACCTATGCTGTGGATAAGCTCAGACAAACTTTCAGCATGTCTAAAATATGAGGGTCGGGCTATCGCTAGCTCTCCTCTAGCAATATATTTATTAACTTTAGATTTATTTCTGAAGTCATAGCCTAAGTCAAAGGATTTATTTGCTAATTACAGTTGTATAAAAGGTGTTACAAAATGAAACTCACACAACATTCGATAAGTCGGTGCGTGCCTAAACAGCGAACTCGAGACATTTGACTTAGTAATCCTGCAGTCTTACCACTAGGCTTCTGTTTGCGCACACGCATATGCACTATAATGACTACCAGTACGTAGTTGGCTGGTATCTAGTGACACTAGCCACCAATGCTCGAATCGGTCAAGAACACATTATTATTATAACTTTAGAAAATCGTATGGGATTGTCATTGTCAAATTTCCGTGTGGTGTCCGGATATAAAGAATAGCACCACCCCATATCCTCCACTGGGTGTCGTAAAAGGCGACTAATGGACCTTAAGACCCAGTGCACAGTACCAAGCACCTTGGGTCACCCGAATGGTGGCGGGTAAACAACCAACAATCGCATTCCCAAAGAGGGTTAGTGTCAGGCAGGCGGCCGACTATAAAACCATAGCCAAATCCATTAGCAACATGGTTAGAAAAAAAAAACATGTTGCGCCGACCCCAAGTGAAATGGGATAAGGGCAGGAAGATGATGATGTATGGGATTGTCAATTTTCAACAACAAAAAAAATATATTTGCAACGAATAGGTGTTGAAGCTGTCCCGCATTCAGATATAAAATATTTAGTTTAATTATTATTTATTTGTAAATTATCAAGTTACTTAAGCAACTGTTTAAAAGGCAGCCAAAAATGAAAATAGTACCTAGGTAAGGAGTATTGCTAAAACTTTTCCCGATCGACTTCCACTTTTATTTCAGCACCTTTTCTTCCGTATCTTCACAAAGAATAAAGAATATTTTCCTTTGCAATGTTTACTTAGAGGTAAATATAAATGTCGCACTGCTGTAACTATAAATCTTCTGTCGGTGTTGTTCACTTAATTTGTATAAATGCTTGATGCTGGCTCAAATGAAACCTCTTGACTTTGTCGTTAAGACTCACTTCTTTTAATTTATCTGTGACGTTTTTATTTAGCTTTTTGCTAACATTATTACGTTAGTAGTATAACTAAGTTCGAAATTAGGTCTTATCACTTTTGTTAATTGAAACTCATCATCTTCCTGACCTTATCCTATTTTATTTGAGGTCGGTTTTATTAATTGAAACTAATAAAAGTAATTACTTTACCTACGTCAAATTTAGCAGACTCTTCTAAAGTTAACAATAGAACAAGTATAAAAATAAACTTATTCAAAGTTCAGTCTTGAAGACGTGACTAATTAACATAGGGTAAGGATCTTGTATTTTTGTTTTAATACTTTAATTATTGTAAAGTTTATTTATTACTACTATACATGACAGACATATACAGTGACTCTACTATCAACATACAAAGTAATATTAATGCAGTTGTGAAACAGAGACGCCGCTCTTCGCCGAGTAACGCGTCACACTTCCACTATACTGCAATAACCTCACTTCCAGGCGTAGCGGTGGAGGTGCAGGGGTCTAGGTTCTTACATCATACACATCATTGGAAACTAATTCGTTATCAGGGGTTACGTCATCTCGTGAACCATAAATCTTGTATTTACACTGTCTTATATCTATATAGAAGCGCCTTATTAATTTGACATGGTATGGAAAAGGTTCGTGGTCAGTGTGCAATGATTTGCTCTGCACGCACCGACCAAATGTGGGAGATTTTAATAATAAATAAATATTCCTCAACATCTGGTCTCAAACTAACCAACGCTTGTGTTATGAGTACTAGACAACTGATAAACATACTTATACATTAATTCCATATAATAGATAAATTACACCCAGATAGCACAAACCATTGTGCTCATCACACAAACATTTGTCCTGGGTGGGAACCGAACCCACGACCTCCGGTATAGCAGTCAGGACTCAGGGTCACCGACCTCTAGACCAACAGTCCCGTCATATTCCATAGATATGGTATCACACAAGTATTTAATTTTATCCGAGTAACAAAACCGCAGTGCGTTGACACTGCACAGTATTACGTGGTCTGCAATCCAGGGAGCCTTCTACCACCTTTTAAAGTGAGACCGTTGCAGGTGTGGAAACGAGACGCCGTTATACACTGAGTAGAGCGCTATCTCTCTTTCACAAGTCTTACTAAGACCCCTGTTCTTCTTGAATTCTATGCTAACATAACAATTGTGTTTATTATTGTAGTTTGCAGTACATACAATTTCGTCTCATTGCAACTTGCTAGACTCTTAATATGTTTCTTAACTTGCAATAATGGAGACTAAATTAAAATCCAGACAAGCACGTTTTAAATAAAACTTAATTAAATATATTAAGCTTGCTTTGTATCTATTTTGTGTATGTAATTAAATGTTGTATAATAACATTATGCTTGTTAAAATGTTAGCTATGATAAATAGAATTCCAATAATCCACATTAAAACATTGATTGAGTTAAGTTTAATGTTATCATTTTAATGACCAATCTCATATTGAATAACCTCTCAAAATTAATAATACTAATTTATTCTAATTAAACTAAGCTTTGCATTGGTCTTTGATTTTTGAAAACCTTTTGTGTTTTGTGTGATTTTAATTCTTGTTTACATGCACAAAGATACAAGATACAAGATTTCAATGAAAAGTAAAAATCTAACGAATCCATTAGATAGATAATTAAAAATATTAGACACGTATTTTTAAGTTTACCTGAACAATAAAAAAAAAATCAAAGATAAGTTGTTTTAAAGTTTAGGAGAAGACACTTGTGACGTAACGAACTCGCAAAATTTACACGAAAGAGTGACGTCACGCGAATGTTACATTTACGTACAGTAGTTAGGTTTAGATTAGTTATGATAAAAAGAGAGATTATGAGTTTAGAGAATAGGTTAATTTGTGTTTGCGAGGTAAATGAAAATATACGTATCCTATATTATTAATTAAATTACATGACGTAGAATAAAAAAAAAATATTATCTTCCCTATAATTGTACTTGTCTTAAAACAATATCTTCATATTTTTAATAATTCTACTTCTTTTCAAAGAGAGGAAGAATCGTGACCCACTTGGCTCAGTGGTTGAATGTTTTGTTTTCAGTGCCAACGTTGCCGTCTGTATCCAGTTAATGCATTGCCTGGAAACCTTGAGAACATTGTTTTCATGAAATGATTTAGTATGGTACTAATTGCGTTGAAGAGATAATTGTTATTACGAGTATTTATGAAAATCTATACGTATAAATACTGCACAAATATGTTTTACTATACGTTCTTTATTTTACTAACTAATTTTTGTTTTCGTAAAAAGGAACATGAATAACAATTGAAATAACACTTTTTCTTTCTGTCACTTAAACGCTTAAAACCTTCAATATTAGATTGTTTTAATTTTGTTATAATACGAAATATTTACTTATTTCAGAAAATTAAATTATTAACAAAAAAAAACACTTTTTTTAAGCTCAAATTGTGGAAAGCTTTTTTAAACCAAATAAAATAACTACTACCACCATAATAATCTCGTATAATAATAAAAACAAATGCCTATTCACATAAACCACACGGGGTTAACGACAGAACTAGTCGAAGTTTGTATTGGAACCTGAAACTTCCTTTCAATCGCGTCTTTTCAGTATATTCAAGCCAGTACCATTTCAGCTTCGCACGGGGTAGGGCGTCGCGTCGCTCTCGATGCAAAACCGTTACGAACACGATCCGAAATTAAATTCAAAATAAATCGAATGCCAGTGAATGTTGCAAAAAAATAATTGATTTGAATTGTCAATTGTTTTTTTTTTTTGTAAAAAGTGTTGTAAAAAGTTTGTGATTATAAATTGTAGTTATTGTAACAGTGGGTTTAAAGTTGTGAAAGTTTAGTTATAACATTTAGTTAAATTGAGCAGTAAGGTGAGTTTAATTGTGATTGATAAAGGTTTGGGTTATAATTAGTTTTATTGTTTTGATTGGACTTATTAATTGGTGTTGGTAGGTTTAAATGTATGATGAGTTTGGGTGGAATTAAATGGTGTCCTCAGCAGTATAAATCTTTTTTTATTAAGTGATTTTGTGACTAAATAAATAATTATTAAAAGATATACGGACTTGGGTGAAAAAGAGAAACAATTAATTAACAAATACTACCTAATACAATGAAATATTGATTTAATGTTATTAAAAAATATACTCAATTAAACCTCTTTCATAAATAAAATAAGATGTATATTTCGATATGACAAAAAATAAGTAGAAAACCAAAAACAGCTTTTCTAAACGCTTTTATAAAAAAACATAAATAATTTCATTAATTAATTTATAAAAAATAGCTTTTTTTTTATTTCAAATTTAATTAATTAGAAATGCATATCATTAATTAATTTGGTATTCATCGTAATTGATTGTACAAAATATTAAGTCTAACAATAAAACATTTTTTTGGCCTTTTTACGAAATTTTGTAAGCCGTAAAACTGAATTAGGAGTTGTGAATTACAAAGTCTGGCGTAAGTTTAGCTTATGCTAGACTTTGAAATTTTCAGAAACATGAAGGTATTTATTATAAATCTATTAAATTTTCTATGAGAATGAATTGTAGGTATCCACTGTTCCTATTGATTTATTGTTACAACCTAGATTTTTGCTCAACTTATGACGACTTTATCCGCCGGAAAATTGGCTATCTTTGCAAAAAGTAACTTATAGGTAAAACAGATTTCAGTTTATTCCAAAGTCTTCGTCTAGATGTTTCAGTGAAAATAAAATGCAAATTCACGAAAACTTTCGGCTTTATAATATTATTTAAATCCTTAACAAGCAATTACAACATTTTTTCCCTAATATAATATTAGTGTTTCAGGTTGAAAAATTTATGAACAATACAGTATTCAAAATTTCCGTAGATTGTGTTCAATTTTTCTTGTCTGCCCTTAAGAGGGGTCGCTGTACGTGCTTAAGCTTCAAGTATAATGACGTAATAACGGACTTAGATGCTTCAGTTTTTGTCAAGGACTCGCTTCAAGACTTGTATAGTTACATACATAATATAGTTATGTGCATAACAGCGGTTTGAAAAGTAGAGCTTATAAGCAAAATTGTAGGTCAGAGAAAAACGATTATTAGACACAAAATCCATAAAAAACCAAAAGATGTATATTATTTCAATTTGTTCACCACACCAGGAAGGATATTCTTGTTTTCTTATTTTATTTCTGACTTAATCACTCATTATTACTCTCAAATATACATACGACATCCTGTCCCCTTAGACAAGGTTTTCCCAACATGCTATTTGAATATCTATAATTATTAACGTACAAATATAGTCCTACGTCTTATTAAAAAGGAAATATCACTTCCATATTTTTCCAACAATTTCTCAAAATATTGACAAAAATAGTTATGGCACTTATCTATTATCCTATTCTCTACTTTACCGATTGACTCTCCTTTTAAACACCTATCCAAGTAATTCTTTAAACCAACTAACGATAGTAGAAATACCTTTTGTCCAAAGAGTACTATCTCAACAAAGACCAAATACTAACAGAAATAGTAATATCCCATATTCACAAAGATTAAAAACGAAACACAACTGCATCGCAATTCCAACGTTACATGTAAATATTCGAGCTAACAAAGATTCCCAATAAAAGCGAAAATTCTAACGTCTGCATTTCCATTTACTTTCAGCAAAATACTTGATATATTTAGCTTTCAATTCAGACAATGGCTGTACGCCCAGTAGGCAAATGTCTGCATATAGCTTACCTATTCCATATATCCATTAAATGTTGCATCATTTTTAGATTAAAAGGCTTTCGCATGTTGGGAACTCGAACAATTATAGTCGTGTTTTACGAAAACGTGAACACGTTTTAATATTTGTAGTTCTTTGTATGAGCTTCGTATGGATTTTTACTCTGTGAAAAAGTGAAATCGGAATAGTTTCGAATGAAACGTAAGTGCGGATCATGACCTTTTCAAGTGTGGTAGTAGGGAATTATTTTAAAGATGTGTTAATTTGTAGGTAAAGTATATTTGAGCATATTAGTTTCTGAAGGGTCCCTTAGAAGGCTGGAAAATACTGGATGCAGGCCGCTTCCAACCGGTCTTTCTATAAATCTTTGGAGGAGGTCTATAAATAAGGCAGTGGACGTCCTTCGGCTGAGACAACTTGATGATTAGATTATGCCTACCCAAATCGATAAGCGCGATTTCTAAAAGCGGTAACTCTCAAATGTGTTGAAATGTCAAATCATAATACGTTTAAAAAAGAATGCTACTTTCATAAATTTGAGCTATTTAATCAGTGCTAACTCTTTAAAATGTAACTTGCTCATAGAGACCAAGTTACAGTGGTAAAACCTATTTTTTATAATAGAATGTCCACAGGAATGTGGTAATGAAATAATTCCACAGAATGCTACTAGTTTTGTATAAAGCGTGGGATGAAATGCGTTCTCTGTAACTGTTAATTGAGTAATGCTAATTAAGCCTGTTTTCCCCGAATATGTGGGCACATAGAAGTACTAATTTAGGTATTTCTGGTAGTCGTAATGTATTTCTAATTATAGTATAATTATTTGACGTTTGTGTTTATCGTTGCACTATTTATTTGAATTGCATTGCCTCTTTTCACATGACGAAACTTGTATGTAAAGTCTCAAGTATCAAGTTCTGGTCTCCCACCACTTTTTTGTGTAAGACTGTCATCTTTTTTTTTTTAATATGCAACCTCATTAGTGTATTTAATTTCTGTATCACGGAAAGTTTCACAGACATTTAATTCACATGCACAAAGACACATCATCTTCCTGCCCTTATCCCATTTTACTTGGGGTCGGCGCAACATGTTTTTTTTTTCTCAACATGTTGCTAATAGATTTGGCTATGGTTTTATAGTCGGCCGCCTGCCTGACACTAACCCTCTTTGGGAATGCGATTGTTGGTGGCTTACCCGCCACCATTCGGGTGACCCAAGGTGTTTGGTACAATGCACTGGGTCTTAAGGTCCATTAGTCGCCTTTTACGACACCCAGTGGAGGATATGGGGTGGCGCTATTCTTTATATCCGGACACCACACGGAATGCACAAAGACACCCAGACTCATAAAAAGTCTTTGTAGGTCACACAAATTCTTGTCCTATGCGGGGACCGAACCCGCGACACGTCGCGGTCAGTGGTAATTGGCTTGGTGACCTGTACCAACTCGGTTATCCATGTAGTCATAAGTCTTTTCAATTTAAGACGAACAACAAAACAAACAGTTTAATAACACGCAATCTAAACCAAAATAAAAACTATATCTGAACAAAATTCGCAACGAATTTCGCAAGATCAATAATGTTACGTTCACCTCATTAACCTCAAAAATCTCTTGGAAATCAGTTTTAAATCCATTTATTATAAGTTGGTATTGCCTTTCAGTACCTCTAATATGAACTCTTAAAGCAAGACTGTTATTGTGGGAGCAAGATGGCGTACTACGTAATGTAGAGCACTATCTCACTTGCACAATAGTTTGATTTTTAAAGTAACATGGTAAGAGAATCAGTTCTGCCCAAAATAATACTATTTGCAATATTATGGCGTTCTGGCTTATCCAAGTTTTGAAAGCCACTTTACTTGAAGTGGTCTTTAACTGTATTACTTTAAACTTTTAATTAGCGTAGTGCCTTTCTTGCTCTATTAGTGTTTTTAACTTAGTTTGGGCAATTGTAAAGTTTGGAATCAGTAAGTAAAATTAATGACGTTAACAAAAATGGATAGAGACTTTTGACGAGGCATTGAGGTAAATAACATATTTTCTAGCCTAGCTTAGAAAATCCCCTAAGTCCTTCCACGTTTTTCTGTCCTGTGCCACCTCAAACCAGTCCTTGCGGTCTACGTTCAAATCATCCCGCCACCGCTTTTTGGACTGGCCTTGGTGACTGTCCATCTGTTGGCTCCCATTGTGTGGTGACCTTCACCCAGCGATCACTAAACATAAACATTACTAAAGAATAAAGATTCTGATAAAATGTAGAGTTAGAGGCTAATCTACTACTTTATCTTAAAGATAATGAAGTGAGACACCGCTCATCATTGTGTTGAGCGCCGTCTCTCTTCCACACCTGCAACAACCTACTTTAAAAAGTGATGGAACCTTTTGGTGTACACACTGATGGATATTATCATTTTAATATGAAGTGGTTTTAAACCAAAATCGCCATTATACGCTTCCACCATTAAACCGCAAATGTACGGGTTTATCACTAAAATTGCTAATAGATTTTTAATGGATGGAAACAATTAACAGAACGGATTAATCATGGTTATTGTATGTATAGGTATGTTGTTTGAAATGCCCTGTAGGTACAATGACCTTAATTATGAAATAAAATATTTCCTAGTAATAGGAAAAGTAATATGACTCACTTGTATTCCTAGAATTATTATAATGTATCTCAACATTTACACAACGTCATGTAGCCTCAAATTAGTATACGAGAGTAATTTATGTCAGAGTAGGCAACGATAAACATAGTTATGTGTTATTTTCTTAATACATAAATGTTATAGATAATTACACACAGAGTCAGAACAAATTATCGTGCTCATCATACAAACATTTGTCCTGGGTGGGGATCGAACCTACGACTTACGGTACAGCAATCAGGGCTATTATCCACTAGACCAACAAGCAGTCCAAAGTTTTTCATTTTTATCACAATAATATTATACAGTCAAGTTTCTTGGTGTGTGTTACCTCATTACGCTCATTCGGCGAAAATTTCAATAATTTGTGTGAAGAAGTTAAGCCTTTGGATTTTCACATAGGCTGTATTTTATTCGTGTGTTATACATTATGTGTGTTCTAAATAGATATTTTTATTGGTCTAAAATAGACGTACCTATAAAAAACTAGTTATTTATGCCTCAGTTTATTTCAGTTCCTGTATACAATCATCACCCGATTTTTTTAGGTCAAATGTATTGAAATGACATATCGTTCGACACAAGTCACGTGATTCGTTGAGTGTACTCACTTGTAGAAATGTCGCCTTTCGAAGAAATACGAGTACATTTCATCCGAATTTTATTAAACGTACGTAAAATTGTAAGAACTATACAGAGCTTTGGAGTGGTCACGTTGGTATGACCCACGTTTTTAAGCACGTTTCTTTCTAAAACAGGGTGTCACGTTGTATCTAAAATTAGGCTTTATGTGTTAAACTGAAGGACTCTTGTAATTGTTGTAGGTGTCGATTTTATATTCAAACTAAAACGTGCTTGAAAAGTTACAAAATTATCTAGCTATTTGAACTTTACTGACGAGACTCCACATATTTTTGTCTTAACTTTGAATGAGTACATACAATGCTTTCCTTTTTCAGCCATATAAGTCATTGTGTGTGCTAAATTAGAAACAAATATTAATTCACGTTTGTAGAGTAAGTAGGTCATAAGTTTTAAGATAAGGATTAGTCAGTAAGTAATCATACATGTAATAATAAATGGATGGAGGGATGGATGTTTGTTATTCCTTTACGCTTGAATGGCTAAACCAATTTGATTGAAATTTGGTATGGTATTAGTTGACACCAAAGATAAGATTGGTTAGAAGGTTGACACCCTGGATTCACGCAGGCAATGATATTAACACATCCCGGCTGCGTAAAAAAAGGTTATAACTTGTAAGGTATGAAGAAAACTATTCTGATATAATGGTAAAAGGAAGTTTCTTACGGCAGAGAAAAACTGTTGCTTTGTGTACACAAGGCTTAAGCCTATTATTTAGTATTCAGTACAAGACCGTATGAGTCTGAATGAAGTCGTATTATGTATTTCTTTGTCTTTGCTTACAAGACAAAGAAAACCTAACAAAATTTCATCCCAAAGTTAGTGACAAAACTTATTTATTAATGTACGTGACCAGAAGATATTTGTTCTTTCTGAATACGTAACCTGCCTTCTACTAGAAACTGTTAAAAAACTGTTGTTGTTGTGTGAGCGAGACGACGCTCTACATTTATGTATTGCCGTCTTTCTCCCACAACGATAATCGTTTTGCTTCAAGGTTTCATAGTACAGAGTCTGGTTAGGGTTATGGAAAAAGTTACATAATTTTATGAGTTAAGTAAAGCGACCGTTTAGTAATATGGCTAACTGTCAAAGTTTATCTATTTATTAGTTGTGAGCCTTATTATGTTCATGTAATGGCTTCTCTATTGCGATGTGTTTAAGGAAATACTTAGTTAGAAAGAATATTTTTGTATTGTACTATTGAAAGCATATTATACGCTGGTTTTAATATTTTACTTTTACTGAGTAGAAGTTCTACACACTCTAAAGTTACTTGTCTAGATACAAAGTATCAAAAGATAGGAAAACACCTAAAATAGTACTTCCACTCAATTTAGCTAAACTCCCATGTAGTCAGCTTAATTCTACAAAAACCAATCACAAAACTTTTATTTCGTACAACCGACTAATCGTTTAAATACTACAGTACTCTCTACTAATGTAAAAGAATGATAAATGAACGCCAAAGACAGATTCTAGATTGTAATTCTAAGATATATAAATGATCTAGACCTTGTACTACAAGGTCTAAAAACTGACCTATTGGAATTGTAGAAGTAAGACACGCTACGATGCTACGTGCTACGCAGCTACGCGCTACCTGGCTACGCGCTATAGTGCCGTCTTCCTTTTACAATGGCAATAGATTTCACAGTAGGATTAGATTAGAACTTAGAAAATCTTTTCACTGGTCGATAATTTTTTCTAGGTTCCAAATGTCTTTTGTTCAAGATGGTATTATCTTTTTGGAGATGAATGAGCATTGATTGGTAGGGTTGGTCGGAAACGTATGTTGATTTGTACCTATTCATTTGTTTTTTTGGTTTTGTGGCTATGATGATTCTATTCCGTATTATTAGTCGGAATTCCGTATGCCCAGCTGTGTCTATCAGCTAAATATTATTATGTGTTTTGGGTAGTTTTGTAATATGACTTATAATTGTGTCAATCTGGGTAAACCTGTTATGTAACAGAGTTAAATAGCAAAAGATAAATTTTACAATTTGCCTTTTCTTGTTGCTCCATTGTTCCAATATGATTAACCACTAATTAATGTATAATAACAAACTTCTGCCAGGACATGACCAATATCAGTCTTTAATTAAAAACCTCAAGACTGATACAGCAATCTACTTGAAAAATACGTCTGTCAATTAAGCCCAGCCTCCTCATCGACATCCCAGCTCTCCTAATCCATCCCAAACCGATATTGAGAACAAAGACCGAACCAAAACGGATTACTATTATTTTTGTCTCAAACCAAAAAGGATTAATCACTGACCAGAACTCTACAATCGATTCTCAACTCTATCTCAACGGTATAAAGGTTAATTTTGTTTGTATGTAAGAGGGTAAGTTTATTTAGGGTTCAGGTCCACGCAAGCACTCAAAAAGCGTTGCTACTTGCCTAGGTATTGAATTGGATGGGTCAGCGATTTTCTGATTTACGGATTTCTGTTCGGATTCAAGGTGAAATGTTTCCTAAATAAATATTTGTAGAGTTCTTTTTTGTTGGTCTAATTTAAATGTAGAATTGAATGTTTTAAGAGTAGTAATTAATTGTTTGATGTTATCCTAGTATGACCAAAGATATTATTATACAGATTTGTATTTCCTGAAACAATTTCTGTAATAAACGTGGATAGTGATAGCGAAACATGCATTTACCGTTAATGGCTTAACGTCAAACAGGTTGCAGAGCTTAAATAAACGTACCAATTTCAGTAATTATAGTTGTTCTGAACTCCTCGCACGAACATTATCGACAGAGTACTCGTAAATGTTACTATTAATATGGAAAACGTGCAATTAGGGCACTGTTATCCATTATTACATTAAAAAAGGAATACATTTTCACCACCAAATAAAACCAGCCAATTACAAAATCACAAAAAGCAAAAAACAAATGTTTAATGTGTGGGAATGTTCTTATTTTTTTTCTAGTTTTGAGTATCCGACGTTGTAGCGGGCCGAATGTGGAAATATTAACTGTTTATCTATCATAGCTCATGACATACAGTTTAGTAGGGGACCAACAGTTTTAGTAATAGAGTCTTTTACCCTTTCGTCACGGAACCCAAAAAATAGGAAAACCTCTTGATTTGAAGAAACTATTTATCAGCCTATGTGTTTTGACCATCGATCACAAGTATATCAGGCCATTCCGCGTGATGGAACTGTTTGCGTGCTTACAAACACTTTTTACGACCTGCATTTATCGTTAAATCGTAGCCATTTACTAACGATGCCCCATTAAAATAGAAAAATAACGACGTGTTGATTTTGTGATGAAAATATCGAAGTGGCACAGTGGCCTACTGGTTAGGAGGGTACAGGGACATTCTGGTTTGAAAATAGGTTTCGACAAACAACTTTTCGACCCACGCGAGGGCGATTTCCGTCAAGAGAAAAACATAAAGGTCAAGCTTGTCGGGGTTATAAACAAAACCTTGATCAGTGCAATCTCATTTAGATCTTGTTTACTGCGTAATACCAATTTCCCAATGAGCCAATATGAGCAACAAATATTACAATGAACAACAAATCACGTGTCGGCGAGTCGAGCTGTCAGTACAAATCGTGATACCACCGCGTCAGCTCTTGATTAAGGATTCCGGTTGGGTCGGAAACTAGTCGGCCTATCCCGATAAATAGAGGTGAGTATAACTATTAATATAATTATGAATCCGTCTCAACGAAGTTATTATAATTAAAAATCCAAACATGTAATTGAAAGGGGCCTTCTTTTTTTGTGCTTTTAATACATGATTTCCTCGTAAATCTGCAAGAACACGTAACCATTGTTTTCTAAACATAAGATGCTATTAGGAAACAATATGCAATTCTACAGGATATCCTACTTACTCAAAATAATTTTAACCAGAATACGTTGTCGAAGTGCCAGAAATCCATCATGCCAATATTTTGAAATGTACATAGTCTGGCATTGTAGGATTTGCCATGCGGGTGACATTGCCAGATGGTTTTGGCACGAGACTACCTTTGTCTTGCTCAGGCCGTAGCTTGATATCCCTCAAATCGCATTTTCCTCTTTGACATACCTGTCTACGTAGCTAAGAACGCTTGATCGAACTCAAACAATTCGATAGATAAATTGTCACGTGTTTTGATAGGCTATGTGGGTCTTTTCGTTCTAGTTTGTAAGTTTTGAAAAACGTTACTTAAGTTTTAAATAGTCTGAGTTTGGATCAGTTATTAAAAGCTTTGGCTTTTTTTAGAACTGATTGACTCTATCAAATGTTTAAGAATTTGACTTAATCGTTATTGTAAAGCTATGGGAATTCATCCTATATGTACGTCCGACGGTCTGTTAGCCAACGATGTGTATCTCACAAAACAATTCAGTCGTATTCATTACAGAGATTAAAGGTTACGGTTATGACAAAAAACATAAAGTATCATAGTCTATGATGCACTGACACGCGAGAGTCCAACTTACACTCATGGCCGGATTATAAGTCACATACATATATTTCCACATAGTTAATTCCAAACCTTTTCGTATCTTGTCTCCAACATTTCACCTTTTACCGTATTTAAGCCTTTGTGCACACACATTAACAGACATTATCTAGCCTGAAGCATGCATGCTTTATTTAGCATATGTGTAAATCTTTATGTATACAAAATAACTTAGTTACTATTAAATGGGTCATAAAATTGTCATAAATAGCTGACATGGGGTAAGTTTCAGTATTTTATGGTACCCCAAAGAGTTGTTACTCATGTTAAAGGTTCGGGATCGAATTTTTCTTTGAATTTTTTGCCGGATCTACATTTTTTGTTTTCTTTGTGATGTGGTCCCTTTTTTGGTTGGTTGATGTGGAATTTATGCTGTTTATTTTAACATATTGTTTGTGTTATAATATCTGATGTATAACGATGTTGTAGCTAGGATCTTAGCACTTTAGCATGTACTTAAGGTGACGTGATCGACTTGGCTTATAAGTCATTATTTGTGTAAATTTTGTAATGCATACTTTGATTAAATAGAATAGAGCATTTTTTATTGTGTACCAAAATTACAACAGTGATATAAATTACTTACAGTAAGGGCGTAATATTCATTTTACTTTAATAGTTTATCTTATCCATTTAACTTTTTTACTTTATAGTAAAAACTTATTTGTCTTAATAAAAAGTGTATTTCCATTTTAAGTTCCCATGTTTGACAAATTCACGTACATTCAAAATATCAAATCACTTGTTTAGTTCTTCTCCCAATTTATGAAACTATCGAGACTGCAACACAGCAATATTAAAACCCACCCTTGCGTTGCACAATCGGGTAAAAATACATTTCCTACTTCTACAAAATTATATTAAAGTTTCGACACAAAATATCATATATTTTTAGCCCCGAGATGCGGTTTCCTAATCTAAAATTGGAAGAAAATAAAGCCGGTATTATCTGTTTGTTGTTTCTAATACAAGTAGTTGGGAGGCAATTGAAAATTGTAGCTTTTCTTGTATTTATATGTTAGAGTTTGTAACTTCAACAGTATAGAGAGAATAGAAAATGTAAACACTCTTTTTGGTATTTTAGTGGAAATTTTCCTAAACTATCCTCCGTCAGGGAGTGATGGGGGGATTTTGTTATCAAGGGGTTGCTGGGAGGGGGGTTGCTGCATTTTTTTTGTGGAATTAACAAATATCTTCGAGAATTAAATGCCAGAGTATTCTTTAAAAAGGGGCATTCACCTTATACAATTAAAATCAAATGACCCAAAGTTTTTGGTCGAGTAGACCAAATTGCACTGTCTATCAGAAAGTTATTTATTACCCTACACAGAAGATATATTATATTAACAAGTAATACACCCGGATTTCGCCGAAACACACAATACATAATCCTAATTATAATCTCCGAAGAAATACAGTTCAATAACGTGTCGTCCTAAATTGCGTATTTCCTTAATAATAGGCAGCATTTGAATGGAAAACAATTACTGTAAACGAAATACTATTATACTCAATATTCGCCACAAACTGTCTCGGAGGATTTACGAAATTGCTATTAATTTCGGTTTCAGTGTATTTTAAACCTTATTACCTTGCGATACGGTTTGGAATATAAATTGCTGGTTATAAGGAAATATATCTTATCCGGATTGGATTGAAAGATGTTTTTTGTGTGGAATATGAAAGCTGCCTCCGTTCCTTGTCTTGGAACGTTGTGGCTTCGTTCGATGGGTACAGCCATTTTGTTTTTTATTTGCCGCGTTCGATAAATCAAGCTGCTCTCGAGATTCGAATAGAATTTTTATTTTTTGCTCCGTTTCCAGGTATCTACAAGAAGTTGGTTATAATTTTCAGATGGATGGATTGTATGAGGAATGGTATTAATGAAAAAGGAGTAAATTATAGTGTGACGTCTGATAGGGAAGAATGGTAGAAAAAAACATGTTGCACCGATCCCAAGTAAAATGGGATAAGGGCAGAAAGAAGATGATGATGATGATGGTTGCAATTTTCAGCACCTGGAATATATTTCCAACATTGGTATCTAATAATGAAGTGACTATTTGTAAAATTATCCTCTTAGGCCTGAGTATTAGGGAGACATTATTATTATAGTATCATCTACTGATTTTGGTTTGTACAGAGTACTAACTGTTGCCCATGACTCCGTTTGCACGAATTTAAGTTATAGCTTACACTCTCTGACGTACCTAGTCGGTTAAAATACCAAATTTAGTCAAAATTGATCCAACCGTTTGAGCGTTAAAGACTAATAAATATTAGTTACTAATAAAATATATTTTCATTTTGTAGGAAGGTACCAAAAACTGGATGGATACCCATCCATCCATCCATCCATACTTACAAACTTTTGCTTTTATAAAATTAATGAGATAGTACCGGAAAAACTATAGTTTTTGGCACCTTCCTACAAAATGAAAGTATATTTTCTTATACTACTTTAAGTAGCCTAAAAATAAATTTAGATAAAAAGCTTTTCCAGTTCCTATTTTAGTTTCAGGCGTATTATCATGTTATAGGAAGCTTATTCCTCTTCATCCTTGCGTAGGTTCTATTGTAATAAACAAGGTTATTACAGCTTTGATCACACCTTCACGGGGTTCAAAATGTGTGTAGGTTTATGCTAAGCTCTGGTTATGACGTCACAATACATGTTTGTGATTAAATTCAGCTGATTTTGGTTACGATAGTCTGTTTAGACAAACTGAGGTAGTTTATGGAGTGTTTATGGGTTAAATCGTAAATGTTTTTATAGGTACAGTCACGAGTACAAAACATGTATACTCGATTAAACAATAATTGATGTTTAAGTCCTAGTAAAATGATTTACAAAATCGTGAATTTTCTTTTTAAATTAAACATATTTTTATGCTTAGCTTACAATATCAGGAATATTCTAAAAAAACTTGAGAAATCTACTGCATATGTTTGGGGAAGTATACATGCTTTTGTTTTTGACTGTATGTCAGGAAGATTTGGAGACTAGCTGTAAATTGGAATACCAAGTGGGGCAACACCTTTTTGATTATAGAGTCACACTGTTGAGGTATTAGATCGTATGTAAGGCGCACGTTGCTAATAGCGCGGCGTAGCAGTCATCTCCCTGTATCATCACAGTTAGGTCGCCTTCATAAAGAAAAAACATTCTTAAGAAAATCTGTATTTTTTTACATCAGCTAACCAAAATTAAAATTATAGCAACAAAATATTATATTGAGTTAAGTACCTTGTAGTAATCTACCATGTCTTTGTAAAAGTTTCATGTGTACATAATAATAAAATATTTATTAAGGAAGACAATTTTCGACTCGGAAAGTTTTATATATCCTCGGTTTAACTTATTACACGTGCAAACCATTCACTTTTATACGTTTAAACAACAACTGTGACATGAAAACTATTAATTTGTTCGTAAACCTTGTTTCCTCTAAACGTTCTTTGTTCTAATCTGAGAAAATCTGTTTGACTAACCCAGGGACAGCATGAAACGCTTCAAAGTAATAAAACTCTATGTCATAAAACAAGATAAAGTGCATTCATCATTATAGCATCCGTTTATCTAAAGACGTATAAATCCTTAGTACCGACGACTTTAGAATGACTCAGAAAGACTTTCAAAACAAAGAAAGAAAGAAATAATTATTTACATAAAATAATTGCACACAGTTTTATAAATTTCTGTTATTGTAACGAAAGAGGTTTGATACCTAGTTAAGTATAGTTAAAACATACTAAACACCAAATTCAGACAGGCCCATTGGTCTAGTGGTTAGTGACCCTGACTGCTATATCTGAGGTCGTGGGTTCGATTCCCACCCAGGACAAATGTTTGTGTGATGAGCACGATCATTTGATATGTGTCTGGGTGTAATTTATCTATAATATGTATGTATTTAAAAATATGTAAGTATGTTTATCGATCGTTTAGTACTTATAACAAAAGCTACTAATTTCTAAATGTCAATAAAAACTGGCACTTTGTAAATATGTTGACCGACTTCTGTTGCTAACTGTACGTAGTTACATACCTAACCGATGCATTTAGTGCGTTTACGAAGCAAGCTGGCACCGAACGCGTCGTGAATATTTTAGTTATGTGAAATGTAGAGCACGCTTCGTGAATGCGCCCGTTTTTGTATGTGTTGAATCGTTTGACGATATTTTTGGAGTTTGTGTACGTGATGTTTGAGTAGTTGCAGTTTAGTAGGTAGACTAGCATTGTAAAAGTAGGTTAAGGGTATGTTCCAATCGATATTTTTAGACATAATTTTTAAGAATCTACTGAATTAGAAATGCTACATTTATAACTTTAGAAACTACGAACTAACACCGCCTAGTGTGTATGATATGGGATAAGGCTTTGCTTATCTATTGCCATTAAATTTAGCTGATAACTAGGAGTTTAACATTACTAGACTATTTCAAAATTAGAGAGAAAGACGCCGTTTTATGCCGCGTAAAGCGCTGTTCTCTCTCTTGTCTCATCGTATGGTTGGTTTACGACCTGGTGTCAGAGCTTTAAAGTCATTCAAAGGCCTCTAACGTGGTCTTACATAAAAATATAGGTTTGTAAAATTTTGGTTTAGTAGGTTTTTGACAGAAATTGACAAAATTTTACATTAATGATTTTAGTTATTCGACTCTACTTTAGAAGTAGTTGTCACCTAGTCATTTATATTTTAACACTAGCAATACTGTACACTACACGTGTATTATACATAATTATAAAACTTCCTCTTGAATCACTCTATCTATCTTCAAAATCAGTTGCGTAGTCTTAATGATTTAAGCGGACATATAGATAGACAGCGACAGCGATTTTATTTTATTCCTCGAAAACCACTCTAATTGGTGAAAACAGCATGAAAATTGATGCAGTAGCTTTTGAGTTTATCGTGAACAGACAGACACGGCGTAGGATTTTATTTTATAAAAAGTAGTGATGACATAAGGTAAATGTTATCTTTTGTAACCCAAAGTCTGCTATATCTATTCATTCATTGCATTACCTTTATATGACCTATATAAAGGTAATGCAATGAATGAATAGATATTGATAGGTGATTTTGAACGCATGGCGGACCCGCGTGGGCTTGTAAAGAGCACGTGCAACCCATCTGCTTCGCAGGAAGCCAGTGAACGTTATTGAGGAAAAAAGATGGCGATGATTTACGATACGGCGAGGCCTTGCTAATATTAGTTTTGGAAGGGAAGTGGTGAAGTAAATAGGTAATGGGAAATAGAGGACGAGTAAATGAGTTTTGTGACTGAACAGATGTGAATGAAATTAGGTTTGTAATTAATAGAAAGTGGAAATCGATTGAAATTAATACATTATTTTATTGTTGATCCGCAGACTATCTACTCTGCAATCATAGTCGTAGTTAGACGTTTGGTAAAGGAGATAAGTTGTAAAAATCATTATATCTTGAATCTGATATGAACGCAATTACAGATAGTCAAAATATTGATTTTCTTTGCTTATAGATAAAATAATAGAAAAAAATCATACTCTAGTTAACGCTGTTTTTTTAATAGTGTAGTTTTAACATATCCTGAGCATTTATTTAAATTTTGTCGTACCCAGAAAGTACCTTGCAATTTCATTTAAGTGGTCTCTTCAAAAATTCACTTCATTTTAGCAAAATCAAGGCACTCACAAAATACCTCCACTTTCAACTAAAAATACATATCCCAACAATTTCTCATACTTTCACTTTTACTGACACGTACCAATTACAGGCTGTTAAAGTAACAAGATACCAGGAAATTTAATATCGTTCACATGTGCCCGAGGGTTTAACATAAACGGGTTAGCCATGATTAAATAAGAAGATCAAAGATTTATCGGCCGGCCTAGAAATGCGCAGTTTGTAAATCTTTACAAGGAGGTTTTACTTATAAATTTTATTTTTAGCTAACCTTGTACGATATTTTGTTAACGTACTTTACGTTGTATCGTATTTCCTAGATTTGTAAACAACGTAATAAGGGGAAAGTCGTTTATTATTTTTAAATTCTGCCTCTGCACGGTTTTAAATAGCTTTCTCTAAGGAAGTAGCTTTTTTCAAGAAATAATTTGCTCTTTCCTTACTTCTTTTGGTTGTTTAATAATGATTTTGTGTTATAGCCTTAATTTACTTTTTAATATTTGATTACAGGTTTTAAGGGTTTTGTAGCCAAATGGCAATAACGAAACCCTTGTATATTCGTCAAGTCTGTCGGTCTGTCTGTATGTGCAGCCACTTTTTTCTGATACTGAAAGGACTATACGTTATTTTTGCCTTCAATTCTCAGCTACTAATGGATAGGTAAGACCATGGTTTTATTTACAGACTAGATAAAATAAACTATAAATTGTATTCTCTTACATCATTTGTTTGTCAGCAAAGCGAGAGGGTCGACACTCAATACATTACGTTTATCCCATTTCAATTGGTACAAGGACAGTGGCAAGACAGTTCTGAGTCGATTACTTAACATTTATCTATATATAGGTAGAATATTCTTATTTGTATCGTCAAATTATTTTTAGCTATTACGTGAAGTTGTGAACACTGATGAAGCTTGCATTAGTGTTCCACTGTAACACAAATAAAGCTCCAGTTGAATTATTTTTTATTTATTTATAATTCTTTTACGAACAATGTACAATGGCGGACTGTACATTGTTTGTAATGCCTGAGGCTCTACCAGTCAACCATAGGGTGGTGCAGGGAAAACAAGAAGTAGTTGCATAATAGGAAAATAGTGTGAAAAATATTCGAAAAGGAAAAGGATGAGAAAATATGAAATGAAAAATAAAGATATATAAAACTACCTTACTAAAAATATATAAACCCTACCTATATAAATGCAGAGGAAGAAATAATTCTAATACATCTACTATCTAGACTGAATCCTGAATTAATTAATGACTAAAGCTAGCGACAGAGAATGGCATAAAGAAAGGGAGGCCTATGGTTGTAGGCCGTGGGCCATCCAGTGCTGCTGATGCTGATAGCGAAACGTTGTCGAAATTACGGCAGTGAAAGTATTTATCTTCATTTTCTCTTAAAAACCAAATCTTTCAATAGTTCATTAACACCTTTTCTCCTAATATGTTCTGGAATCTCCCAGTAATTTGTATTCAGTAAGTTACCCGACACGACCGAACGTAGCAAGGTAATAATTTACCTGTCCCATACATTTGTCGCTTTGACGTGTTCTAATAAAATTACTTCTTCAGTTATTGGAAAAGATATTTTCAATTTCCGATGATCTTTTAAAGTGGGTCGTTTTGAGAGTGTTTGGGAGTTCGTTGCTTTAAGTTATGATCAAATATTGATTGGTTCGTGAATGTTGCTTTAGTGGTATTATTTTGTTATATTACGCAAATAAATCTTCTGTAACTTATTTGTTCACTTTGCTTTATTTTTGACCTCATTACTGCTAATATAATAATATGTATTTGTATTAATATTTTTAAATTATTAATTTTAATTATTAAATTAAATTAAATGTAATGCTAACATCGTAACTTTTGATTGCACAGACAGCCGAGTGGTAGGTCACTACATCAATTATATTATCACTCTAAGCGACATGTTGCGGTTTCGATGCAAGCGTAGGGCAAAAATCTGTCTTATTGCATGTGAAGTGAATGTCTGTGAAACCCTCCCAGATTCAAGGATTTAATTCCTTAGTGTGGGAAACATTAAAAAAAAAACTACCAAAATTTGCATTTATTTCAACTTTTCATTCTTGTATTCATCCCGACGTTATTCAAAGACTAAACCAACTTCATGCTTCAAATAATTTCAAATCAATCTACCCTTTCTATAATAAACAGCGTGATTATATTGATTTACACTCCATCAACCAAACCAATTGGTAGTCGAAGCACGTAGCAGATTACCGGCGTACAGCCTGATGTACCTGCACACGACTTGTTTACATAACTATTGAAATTATTCCGTAGGCACCATCTGCTATTGTTGCAGTTGTGGATGATGAAGATCTATGGATATTATATCTCTATGTGCGTATTTCGGCTGTGCATGTGAGAAGCTGAGATAGCCTGGTGGCAAGACCATAGGGCTGCCAAGTCAAAGGTCTCGAGTTCGATCCCCACGTGGCATACCGATGTTCCAAAGTTGTGTGCGGTTGTAGAAATAAATATCACAGCTTCCGTGTTTCGGAAGGCACGTAAAAATATGGGTCCTGCGCCTGATCTCTCTCAGGTCGTGTCGGATTGCCGTCTCATTGGGCTAAGGAACAGAGAGTGCACCTGTGTTTGCGCACACGCTTGTGCACTATTTAATTATATTATGTCCTGCGTAGCTGGCTGGTGTCATAATAACACTAGCCGCTGTGGCCGAAATCGGATAGGAGACACATTACTTACCTATTAGAAGCTTATATGAGCCAATTTTATGACATGTCAAACAAGTCTACACATCTACCAGCAACATAAAATGATTAATTAAAGCTTTACGTGTCTACAAATTAATTAAAAACATGTATAAAAATAACATACAAACACGTACATTTTATCTTTTACGATATAAACTGGCTTACACGTTTTATCTATTTTCCTTTTACGAGCCGTGCTTTATTTTTAAAAGGCACTCCAAATTAATTACGAAAATATTGCTTCATAATTTATGAATAGGAGGGTTGTATGACGAGATTTTACGCTTTTTAAAAACTCTTTTAGTATCTACTTTACTACGTACACGTTTTATATGATAACCCTTTTAAAAAGAGGAAAAGATTCGGCTTGGTTCGTTAGTAATTAATTTTCTCATATTTGGAGTGCATGAAATGACGCAATATATTGATAATATGTGTGGATTAAGATCTAGTGGTTAGTGTCCCTGTCCGATATACCGGAGGTCGTGGGTTTGATACCCACCCAGGACAAATGTTTGTGTGATGGACAATCATTTGTTTTGTATCTGGGTCTATTTTTTAATGCAAAATTAATATCAGTTTGTAGCGATGTAAAGATTCTATACTCCTTACACCACACATTAAATGTGAATTTTATAAACATTAAAAAAAACATTATGGCGGTATCAAAAAGTTTGGATACTCAAACAACTCATTTTTTCAGGAAGTCGTGTAAAATTTCCGTTCATAAAAAATATTGCAAAGGAATAATTCACAGAAAATGCTTAATTAAAAATCCGAACCGCGAAGATACCTCGATACTTCTCAATTGAGGAGTAAAAATAAAGGAATATTGAGAACACACCCAAGGGCGATGGAAATACGACGGAATCTGCCACAGGACGCCAACGCGTTTTCTTCTTTAAAATAAAACGTAAATTTTGTAGGAAATCTTAGATGTTTCAATAAATAGCAATAGGTAAAAACGCTGTGTCATGTTTTGATCTGAGAAATTATGAACTTTTTTGAAAGCAGTATACATTTTAATCTATTGGTCAAAGTAATAACTAAGAATAAGTCAATGCCTTATTATATTCACACGCAGGTACTTATTTTTCGTTCTCCGTCGCCAAATGGCAAAAAACGGAACACTTATAGATTCCTCATTACTGTCTGTCCGTCCGTATGTCATGCCTGTGTATGCCTATAGTTCTTTTGATTTCGAAAAAAAGAAACGAAATTAAAAGAACTAGGTATACTTTAGAAACTTGGTAAATAGTTTCTGTGAACCGCATAAAAAAATTATTTCGCATTAAATATAAGATTTTTGCTTTTGTCTAAATAAATACTAAGTAATTAACGTGATAAAAACAAATTAGAATTTTGCATGTGTGGTGTGTATGTGTAACTTTGCAATCCACACACACAAACCCTAATAATATTCACATAACGTTCCTGTTTTGGAAAGTCCAGTTAAAATGATAACAATGCGAAAGCTACTCAAAGCTACTACATTATAATTTAACCAGCGCTGAATTTTAAATAAAGCAGAACCTCCACTAGCCGGTAGTACAGTCACAAGCAAAAACATGTATGCACGACCAAACAGTTGCAGTAGATTTCTTATGTGAAATTTCTGGAATATTCCTGAATGTTTTATAGTAACTTTCATGAGGATGATTCATACTTAAATTATATAACATGTACTTATCGGGATAGCTCGACTTATTTTGGACTCAACCAAAGTCCTGAACTATTTGACTCGCAACCTCGCCGCCTCAGCTCATGATTAAGGACTCCGGTTGGGTCCGAAACTAGTCGGGCTATCCCGATAAATACGCGTGAGTAAACCGTTATATCATTTAAGTAGGTATTCCTGATATTGTAAGCTAAACATAAAATGTTTAATTTAAAAGAAAATTTTACGATTACATACATTACCTGACTAGAACTTAAGCATCAGTTTTTAATTGAGCAAATATACATGTTTTTGCTCGTGACTGTACAGTAAAATAAAAACTGCAACAAAAAACATTTAGTTGTTTCCGTTTCATTACTTGAATAAATTAAATTCATTTAACAGTTGAAACAAAAGCAATGGGAAAATGTATTTAAAAAATCGATTTCATTGAAATGTAATTTCCTTATTCGCCGCGGTAAACTCTGGCATATTTCAAACGGGCTTATTTTGGTAGTACATTTCCAAATAAGTGAGATTTATTTTATGTAGTTCATCGATGCAGAAAAAATGTCTGTAATGTTAATTTTGTTCGCGAAAGGTATTTAAATGCCTCACTGAATCAATGACGTTGTAGGGGCCGCTGACGCATTATTTTGATTTTTAAGGCGTAAGTCGCCATTAGCGTGACGCAGCAGTTGTCTCCCTGCATCCAGACACCTTTGCAAGACGTTCAGGATTAGTCAGTAAGAGTCTGACACTACCCATTTTCTCCCCCGAGGAGATGCGTGTCCAAAAGACTCCTCCATCTTACCTTGACTGAAAAAAAACGTGCAAGTCTTACTGGATGTCATCTGAGTATCTTACTTTACATGTTACGTCTGCCTACCTAAAATTTGTAATTATGTACAGATCGATTTCGACCAAGGCGGCTAGTGTTACTAAGACACCAGCCAGCTGCGCGCGGAAGCTGTGATATTTATTTCTAAACAGCACACAACATTCAAAAAGTCGGTGCGCATCGTGGAAAAGGAACTCTAGAACTTTAACTTGGCAGTCCTATGGTCTATATGTATGGTATCTTTTTTTCTATAGATTTAATAGTTATTATTTTAGCTGTAAGTTTAATTTTAATTTTGAGTTTAATTTTATTTTGCTGTGCCCTACAGGGTCCACAATTGTACCTAGCTCTAAACCAAATTGTAACACCTACTCTATACATTGTGGAATGCAAATAAATAATATGAATATGAATATGAATATCTTTGGTATGATAACTCTAGGCTATCACATCTTGAAATGAATCAACCTTCACTTCACTTTAATAACCCAGTAGTTGCTAAAAAATCTTAAAGATTAACAAAAAATCGGGACTAATATAACGGTAAAAGACACGATTTAAATTTTCTCAATACCATTTGAAGCCCACGAGAAAACATTATATTAAAAACTAACCAACAAAAAAAAAATACTCATTTACTGAAACCTAAACTGAAATACTAAGAAACTGATTGCAAATTTCCATATACCTTTGAAGAGCATACAGTTACTTGGTCAAACGTCGACCGTTACCACTTACCACGAACTCTTAAACTTACACTAGTCCCGCTGTGTGAGTGAGACAACACTACGCTATGTATAGCGCTGTCTCTCTTCCACAATACGAACAGTTTTACTTTAAAGGCTCATGGTAAAGGTGTTGAACACACAAACGCCTGTGTGCTTTCAGTTCAGGCTTTGACGGTCGGCCCTTACCACAATGTGTGGATTGTTTCGAGAAATTGCAATCAACAAAGAACCACATTTGTCGGTATAAGTCAGAATACGAAGCTACTTAGAATTTATTAGTTTCACGTGTGACTCGTGGGCGTATTATTAAGTTGCAATGTTGTTGGATATTACAATAATTGTATTGCAGAATTTCTGAAACATTCTCTTGGTACCATCTATACCTTTGTACAGCTGTTTCCTTCATCTTCTTCATCATCTTCATCTATAAAATGTTTAACTAAATTAATTAATTAGTAAATTATGTTTTAGACACTGTGAATATGATACTATTACCACAGAATAATAATAGATAGAGTATGAAGTCTATTTATTTATTTTTTATTTATTTAATTAAGTCTTCATATAAACGGGCGCAACGCGACTTATGGCTACGCTATCCGATCGTGGCATGATACAGTCGCAAGCGTGTCGCAGTGATGAATGGAAGGTGTGTTGTTGATGTAATTAAAACGCTGCAGGTGGGCGGCCCTAACGCTTTTACGTACCGCGCGACTTTAGGCATTTTATTTTCAAAAGGAGTCAAGTTTAACTACTATTACTCAGTTAACGATGGACCTTTAGAGATGCAACTGACATTATTTTATACGTATTCTTTTCACACACATAAATCTACTTTAATTCAATTAACGAGCCCATACACTAAAGGTTTGAGCATTAAAAACACCACGCTAGCTCACAGCGGATTGGCGATAACAGATTCCAATATTTGAAATTCAGGTTTCCGCACGATGTTTTCCTTCATCGTTTGTCAATAGTTTCTTAAAACAATTAAGAAAGTACATATACCCAAATTTGAAAAAGTACTGGTACTTACCAACGCTGGGGATCGAACTTGCACCTCGTGCACACAAATCCATACATAGAACCACAAGGCCACCACGACATCATTACAAATATCTACTAAATACTTATATTTAAAAACATACCTGCTTTTTCTGTCGTACGCATTGGTACAGACTTACTACTACTACTACTACTAGTCTACAAAATTGTATTGTGTCCTTTATAAATAGTAGCTTATTAATGTGAATTAGACAATATTTAACTAAATCTTTTGGCAAAAAAACATATCTACAACCACAACATTGAAACAAATCGAAGGACAATTTCTGTAACCTTTTTTAGTCACTCGATAGCAAATTAAGGACATGAGCGGTCGCTAAAACTAAGTCAGCTGTGAGTGCTCATTTTATATTTATCGTCTCGTAAAGGTAAAGTGAATTGTATAAATTGTACTTGAATACTTCAAGGGTATTAGGTAGGGTTGCTACAAGGAATAAACTAAACCAGAAAAAGACATTGACAAGGTTCGGACAATGTGAAGCCCAAAATAAAGTCAGCGACTGTACGGATAGCCGAGTGGTATAGGTCACCACACCAATTACCACTGTGCGCGACGTGTCGCGGCTTCAATCCCCGCGTTGGATAAGAATTTGTGCGTTCCACAAATGCTTATTCTGAGTTTGGGTGTCTCTGTGCATGTGAATTGAATTTCTTTCTCTATGTATGTAAATTGAATTAATTGTTTTTTTATAAACTATGTCTGTCTGTTAAGCGTCTTTGGGACTTATTATACTTCGGGAAATTTAGTTGAAACAATTGCCAATCATTGAAACAAATGCAAATTTATGCAGTTTTACTCGTAGTACCTGCCAAACTTTCTTTCGAACTAAATTACACGATTCTTGCGAAGCCTTGCCAACCCTAAAGTGCCCACTACTGTATCTATAACAGTGGATACTATTATAGTAAACTATAATAGTATTTCTACTTCAGAACACCCTAGTATTATAGTCAAGATACTACAGCTTAAAATTTGTTCTTGAAAATTATAAAATATTGAAAGAGGAAATTGAAAAAATCCAACTAATATTATAAACGCGAAAAATACGCGAATTATAAATAAAATTCGTTGCGCCAGTATTAATTTTCTCGTGTATGCGTTGCCCTGAATAAGACCTACTTAAATTTTACCTGACAAAATGAATACGACACTTCTTTACTTTGTATATCTCTTATACGCGGCGAGAGTATCGTATAAGTAGTAATACATTGCGTAATCACGCAGCGGTCATACAAAAAGTGGTGTTCTATCGCGGCAATGAATCGCAACTTGGTTATTTGTCGCTTCGTTGTAATGAGCTTTAAAATATGCAGGCAAACCACTCAATGTGTTTTAAGGAACATGTTTTTGTAATTCTGCAACAGATTTGGGTTTTAGACGTGGTTTTTGGAGATACGTGTTTCCTGCTTTTATTGACTTATTTATACATGTTGTGTGTCTTTTTTGCTAGAAAAATGAGCTTGTCTAAAATAATATTTAAAATGTGGAATTGTCTCTATTCTCGTCTTGACAATAATAAAGACACCATGACACCTTTCATCGTGGGAAACTAAGCACTGTTTGTTTTATGAGTACTAGTTTTAGATAACTATCATACTAGATAATAATATAGTATACACATGTCATAGATAAATTACGCCCAGACACAACAAATTATCGTGCTCAACATACAAACATTTGACCTGGGTGTGAATCGAACCCACGGTTTTTGGCATAGCAGTCAGGGTCACTAACCACTAGACTAACAGGCTTGTAATTTTTTTCATTCTTATTCATGTTTCATAACTCAGATTGTGGGACCATCATTTTCGAAATCTATTTCCAGTTCCCGATCAAAAACTCATATTTAGAGCTCATTGATATCATAAACTCTTCTTTTTATCGAGTCTATTTTTGTATTGAATACCAAAGAGTTAAATTCAGGGTTCAAATGAAATATCGTTAACTTTTCACGTAAATATCAGTTCCATAAATGGCTGACATTTGAATATCATTTTAGAGTTGATTTGAATATTGTGGGGTTAGGCTTAAGGGCCCCTTATTCGAAATTTACGTTTCTAGATCGAGTTTTTTTCAGAGAAATCACCATATTTAAATTCTTAAAAAAAATATATAGTACAGATACATGCTTTATCTAGTGACTTTTTTGGATAGAAACGAATTATTTAACATTTTGCTCGATAAAAAAAATTTCAGAAGTAAGGTCGATTTTAAAAGTATTTTTAGTTTTATAAGACTTGGACTGAACGTAATTTTATATAAATTTAACATTTCATTTACTAATCGGATTTGCCAGGGATATTATTGGATACAATTTTAATATGGCGTTTATTTTTTTTTAAATAAAATAAATACGTAAAAAGTGCTCGCGCGCGCCGCGCGCTCGGTGCCAGTGTCCGGCCGGACGCCATCGAGGTGGGACCTATGCAACTTTTGCTCGCGACCACAAATTTACGTAAGTGATTGAAATGGTAAATAAAAAAATCAAAATTAAGAAAAGAAGGGTGTCTGAAGTGAAGATAATCCGAAAGTGTATTGCGTAAGTACTTATTCTATAAATACGTCACAATATGATTACTTCTATACACAGAGCAACGAGAAGTCAGTATGTATAGAATTTAAAATCTATAATGGGAATATTCACCTTTATAAGGTGCAGATTTCCATCCTGGTCAAATTCAAGGAGATGTACTTACTAATATTGTGTTTTGATTTTATTATTACATTATTTTATTACGTATAAGAAGCCCGCTAGTCGTAGGTAAGTTATTTGATGAATGAACTTTCGCACAGAGTGATCACAATTTGAGATAGATGTTTATTATTTAGTTTGTTTGAAAAAAAAAGTCTTTCAGTTTACGTAATATCAAAACGTATCATGATTCAAATGATTCATGGTTACTAGTCCTAACCGTGTTAAATTAATGTCGGGGTGGTAGCGCCACGCTGTATAGTACTCACCAAATCTTCTACAACCATTCTTTAAATTCTATAGAATGATCATCGCTTTCCTTAGTCACACATTCATAACATATTAGTGTTGACAATCAATAGTTTAGTGGATAGCACATCAAGCTAAGTATATTATTATGTTTTTGTTGCAAACTACTACTTATTACTAGCACAATATATATATGAACTACTGATTTATTTATTTATACTGTGGCGTGCCCGCCCGCCGCCATAGGTCACCGGAGTTCAAATCGCGACGGCTCCTGGGCAACGCGGGCGCAAGCCGTTTCGGTGCGTTAAATGCCTAAACTTTCGGAATAAGGGGCCCTTAATCAACTGAATAGTAGCATGATGTTTGATTAAACCGCAATGTGTAGTACATGTACGCTTTTCCCGTGACTTTGCTCGTTTAATGACTGTTAAGACTGCAAAAATATTACCCACCTTTGACGTAGTCGAGTAAGGGCTACTTGTCTACATACAAATTTAGGGTGTAGGCTAACTCCATACCAAATTTCATCAAAATTGGACCAGCTTTTTGACGCAATTAGGTGGATTATAACCCATGTATTAATCCAGGGTTTAGCCAACTCCATTTTCAATTTCATTTGGATTAGTTTAGCCGTTTGAGCGAGAAAGGGTAACAAACAAACATGCAGACACATACTTTCGCCTTTACAATTTTAGTTTGAAGTGTGATTACACATTTGTATTTGATCAGTTATTTATTACCAGATAATAATAATATTGTATGGTAACGTCAATTTTTCATCAGTATTGGCCATAAACGTTTCTTCGAAGAAAGCGGTTCACTACAACTGATTGAAGCAGTTGATAAAATATGCAAAACGCTTTTCCGAGAATACGTAACAAAAACAGTTACTTATTACATTTATAGTTAGCACACTTTATACCTTGCTACTAGACTGACTAAATATTTCTTTTGATTCACGCTTTTTTATAAAATTATCAAGTTAATTTAGCAATAGTTACAAAATGAATTCAAAAACCTATAATTAATTGCTGTAAAAATGGACTGACCAATTTGGCTAATGTTAGTGAAATATTTGTGGAAGTACAGGGAAGGTTTAAACATAAATAATAAGTAAAAACACTAAAAAGTACAATTTGATTTTCCAATATAGGCTGTTCTTAACCATATTTTTTGCCGTGTTTAGTTTTATCAGTTAGATGATTGTCAGTTGGTTATACATTTTTATTGGATTCAGATATTTGTGTGATTGGCACGATGGTCTGCGTGTAATTTATGCATACGTAATATGTAAGTATTTTATCAGTTATCTAGTATTTATAATACAAGTTCTGCTTAGTTTGACACTAGATGGCGTTGTGTGAAAGGCGTGGCGTTGTATACGTAAATCGTCAAAGTAAAATAAATTGTAATAACTAATGACGATGATGAACTAGCCATAAAGTATAAAACCAATTGGAAAAACCTATTTAGGTACTGACAAGAAAATCATTTATCATTTACAATACCAAAGTGAGTCTACAGATATAATTTCTAGTACAAAAAACCTTTTCAAGGGAATCGGACTGCGAAAGCATGATTTATTGTAGCCGTTGTAAAGGTCAGAAGTTTTAAATTTATTAAACTTTAACATTAAATACTTTACAGAATTCAGAAATTAAGTTTGAAACGAATATTTTTTAGTAAAAGTATGAAAAGTCCTTACTAAGATTGTAGCCACTGTAGAAGAGGAATAGAGCTCTACTTCGTGACTAGCAGTTTCTCGCTTCCACAACGACTGGCCTCCACGACTGGCCTGTTGGTCTAGTGGTTAGTGACCCTGACTGCTATACCAGAGGTCGTGGGTTCGATTCCCACCCAGGACAAAATTAAATGTTTGTGTGATGAGCTCGATCATTTCTTCTATGTCTGGGTGTAATTTATCTATAGTATGTATATATCAGTTATCTAGTACTCATAATACAAGCTCTGCTTTGTTTGAGACTAGATGGCATTGTGTGAAAGTTGTGGAAAGAAAACAACGGTAGCTTCTAAGTTTATTAACTATCTGGTATTTTAAGCTAAGAATACTTTCTTTAAAATTGTTTGTTCTAAAGACGGATGAAACTTAACACTGGAACCCAATTTAGGGTCGACCAAAGCAGTATTTTGTGAACTTTATTTAAGTAAGTAAGGAATAATAAGAAAAATCTGGATTGTCTTAAGTTGTTAAAGAAATTTAAATGAATTGGAGGTTTGTTTGCTTTTTATTTGAATAAATCACGAGAAGAAGGCGCTTGTTATATAGTTAAATAATATATAGGTAAATATTGTTCGTAGTGACCGTGTGGTGTCCGGATATAAAGAATAGCACCACCCCATATCCTCCACTGGGTGTCGTAAAAGGCGACTAATGGACCTTAAGACCCAGTGCACTGTACCAAGCACCTTGGGTCACCCGAATGGTGGCGGGTAAACAACCAACAATCGCATTCCCAAAGAGGGTTAGTGTCAGGTAGGCGGCCGACTATAAAACCATAGTCAAATCCATTAGCAACATGTTTAGAAAAGAAACATGTTGCGCCGACCCCAAGTAAAATGGGATAAGGGCAGGAAGATGATGATTGTTCGTAGTGACGTCGGTGTAGATCAGTTCTTGCTAAACAGGTACAGAAAGGCTAAAAGTTTCTAATTAGGTAGTAGAAAATTAACAGGCTGATATTATTTGAAAAATTTATCGCTAAGAGTCTAAAAAAATCTTTTAATTCAAAAGAGCTCTTAATTTACGGTACCATAAAAAGACCAACATTTTTCGCAAAACATCAGCTTACTTAATTTAAAAGAAAAACTTTCAATTTACGGCAAATTCTCTTATTAAAAAAATAAGTAAAAGTATCTGAAATATAAAACCAGCTTTTAATCAGTGGCTGAGCAGGAAACCGTCAATGAAATAAGGTTGTTTATTTAACGTCAATAAATTACTTGCCTACGAGGTTTTCGCGTGGACGAAGCGAAAAATTAAAAACGCGTGTCGACGCCACGGCGTGGAAAAACGTAGTTACAAAACCGTCCATGTTTCTGTATATTTATTCTTTTAATTTGTGTATCTTTTTAGTGGTGTTTGTGAATGTTGAGGTAATTAAAATATTGTAGAGGTAATGTGGATAATTATTGTAGCTTTTCAGGTGTAGCATTTATAATCACTAACTCTATTGATCATCGCCAATGACAAACGTTTTAATTTCATTCAAATTTTCATTTCTGTAAGAAACGTTATCAGATACTGCGAATTAAAAAGGGATTTGGGCTATGAAGTATAAGATAATTGTCCAGCAGTGGGATGTAGAGCTAGTAGTCTAAACTCTATATCCTAGTCAATTCTAGCCCATTACTTGTTTCTTCCTTTAAGAACAAAAGCTATTCGGCCAATATTTCGTGAACGTTTCGGTTATTTCGTATTCTAGGTAACATTTGTCGTGTTCACCTGCCATTCTATTGTCTATACGTGATGGAAATTTATTCGCTTGCCATCAATAACGCCAGTTTTTTCTTTCTTGCGAAATTTAGCAACAAAATGTTACAAAAGGTATATTTTCCAAGTATTGTTTGTAGATTCAATAAAAACGTCTCATTCGTAGAAATTCTGTCGTTATTTAAGGCTATAAGAAACGTAATTTGTGAAAGCTAAGAAAGTACTAATCTTTATTTATATAACATTTTCGTGTAACAATGTTAGTTAACGTACTCGTCCGAAACGGCTGGACCGATTCTTTTGAAATTTTGCGTGCATACTAGGTAGGTCTGAGAATCAGCTACTATTTTTTTAATGTGGACGAAGTTGCGGGCAACGGCTAGTAATAAATAAAAACTCTAAACAAAAAAATACTCGTAAATCACATCGTTAGAAGCAAAAATGCTAATCATTAGATACTAGTCAATGATAAATTAAAAGATATGGAAGCTAAAATATTAGGTCTATCCTACTAAATTACTGACAATAAAGATATGCAAAATAAAGATGAAGATAAAACAATAATTAACATTGGAGACAATACAAATGCAGAGCTATAAATAAAAGGAACAAAAGAAAAGCAGAACAAACTGATTGGAACGAATTGTGATCATCTAAATACATTAGTAGGGATTATAGACCCGAAAGCGAAGATTGCGATGAGGGAAAAGACGAATCGGTTGGTGATTTAATGGTTTTACATGGTATTTATTATGCTATCTTATTCGATGCTTTAGATTTTTGAATAATTTATGAAACCACGGTCAAGAGTTAGTTTTGGTAGACGATAATAGCCCAGGGGGTCTTGACAACAATAGATGATGTTAAAATTGAAAGTAACTTCAAAATACTGGAGTAACATTCTGTTTTGATAAGTGACGTGACGTTAAAAACACTTGAGCACGATAGGCTGTAGTGCGGCTGTAAGTCATTTTTTGTTGGATGTAGATCTAGACGATTACAAGTCATCGGGATGTCTTAATTTCTAATGATGTAACTTAATTCATCTATGATAAATTAAACCTATCTTATTAAATTTCCGTTCATGGCTAATAATTATAATGGATCATCATTCCCCTGCCTTTATCCCAAGTATTACTTAGGGTCGGCGCAGCATGTCTTCTTCCACACGTTCCTATCTGACGTTATCTCGCAAGTAACAATCTTTGCAGCCTTTCATCTTTCACACAATCCATTTTTCGTATCTTTGGTCGTCCTCTTTCCTTATATCCATCCACATTTATATCCAGCATTTGTTTTAAAACATTTACATAAAATGAGTATCCGTCACAGTTTTAATTTAAATGATAATACAGGGATTTCTTTGACTCAATAATCCTGATTCTTTTCTTTCATTATATTCTTTTATTTGCCCCTAAACTACAGCCATTCAAATGATAAAACTTTTTATAAAGATTACCCCATTATGTACTCAACAATAAAGACGAAAGACTTTTTCAATTTCGGCTCTATTATGAAATTCTTTGCTTTGGTTTCCAATAATAATATTATGCTTTTGAAAACACTTCGAAACTTTGAAAAGTCTGTTAATATTTTATTGAGGAAGAACCGCTTTTAAAGGGTTTACAGATGTTATTATACCTACATTTTATATTGGTTAAGGGTTATTAAAATATTTCATGGTAGAAAGGTACCGTATAAAGTGTAGACCACTACTAAAGACGGTAGTTTAGTAACGTATATATACTCTCGCGTATAACTGTTGAATTACGAGTATAATTATGCTGTAACAAATCCACCGCACGAATGTTCTTTTAAGAAAGCGATAGTTAGTTCAGTAACAGTCTAAAATGTAATTATGTCTCTATTTGACAGTGTTCTAATGTTAAGACACTTCTTTTCAAGCATGTCAAGACATTTATGGGCGACTTTTAAGTGTAATTTTTTAAATAACGCTGTTACTTTCTTACCTAAATATCGGCCTGAATATGTGTAACACAACACATTTAACCATTTGAAACCTCAAAAACTTACCAACCAGAAGAAACATAAAATTTAACGAGCGCCTTGATAGCGGAATCTCACTTTTGGGTAACTTAAACTGAAGAGATCAGTTAAAATGATAAGGCTGGTTACTCGCTGAAATTATAAGAATTTTCCAAATTTCAAATTGGTTTTTCTGAACAAAGAAATAGGAATTTGGAATTGTTATATTATGTATTTTACACCAGAAAATTCTTTGCATTCAGATTTTACCTAAAAGCTTTTTTTTGTGTTGGTAAAATGTGCTGGTTACGGTTCCAAATCATAAAAACAGATACTAAGTATTAAAAAATAATTACTACTTAGATTAGTAATTTTACATTAAAGATGATATGAGGAAGAAAGTGTTAATTATGCTGAAATGACCACTGCAGAGATGAATGTAAGAAAATTACGCAGGGCATTGACCCCATATAATTGGAAGTCGGCCAAAGAAATGATGAGTCTGTTAATATTAGTTAGGTTTGATAGATTGTTGTCCTCACTAAGGTCATTGGCCTACATGTTTGTATTAACATGAGTGTTTTTTTTCAGAAAAGTACTTAGGTTTTGCGCTACAGGTGTAAATTCTAACAATTTACCTTAATAATAGTTCCGAACGCGCGCCGTGGGAATCGAACTCGAAACCTTTGTCTTGGCAGTCCTACAGTCTTACCACTAGGCTATCACAGCTTCAATTTACTTTGGATATAAATAGCTAGGTGTTTATCCGATCGAGATATTATACTTTCGTGTTTACACAATAAATTCAACCCCAATCTTAACAGCAGGCATTTTTATTACAAAATGGAAACCTATTATATTACTTAGAAGAATACATTATTCGAGAATAAGCGCCGCTGAAAAACGGCTTTAGGCATCTTATGAAAAAATATTGGGGTAGAAAATTGGTATATAATGGATTTTATCAACGACTTAAGCTTTTTTACGCTTTTCAAAATTACGTTTTATCTAAATACTGAGAGAATAGTCGTTTTTATTTATGGATACTTGATTTATGTTGCTGCACTGATACTTTGAGTGAAATTGGTTCGGATGAAATTTCATGCGGGTGGTAGATAATAAATTTCGGGAGTAGAGAAGACCCTGATATACGAGTATCTTACTAATATTATAAGCGCAAAAATTTGCAAGTATGGATGATACTTACTCTTTCATGCACAAATTTCATTATACCTACCCTAGAAGAACTTTAGTGAAATTTGGTATGGAGTTAGCTGTTACCCTGAATTCATATTTAGGCTACTTCACAACCGAATACGTCAGAGGAGGGGATATTTTTGCTGCTATAACCGATATTAGAGCGAGCGAAGTCGCGGGTGACAGTTAGGTGAATATAATTTAGTTAAAATCTAAAATAAATTAGGTTTCAGCGCTGCTAAATTTTATTATTATTAAACGCCTAAGGCGTTCAAATTAGCACTCAATTTGAAAGACACTTAAAGTGCCAACTTCCGAGAGTGTTATTGGTAGGATCCTGGCACTAAATTAACGAAAACTTTTTCTTTTTGGTGACAAATAAGTATCTAAATAGGTATTTAATTATCATTTAATTATTTTTTCCTGGATTTCCTGAAGTCACGACATATTATAAAACAAAATCCTCCACCGTATCTATAGTAGTAGTTGGGTGAATAAATGAGTTTATGACTATTAAAATAACCGACATTCGCGCGGGCGAAGTCGTGGGTAACAGTTAATTTCTAATAAACAAATATTATCGTCAGCTTATAGCAGCTGTGGTGATCGTGTCACATCTACTGCAGCGTTCGTAGCACATTTCGTTTTATATAAAACCTCCCTTGTTTTTCTTCACTGTCTTCAGTTCTAACCTACGAGTTGTTCGTAGTAATGTGTTTCCTTTTTAAAAAATGTTTTTTTTTTGTATCGCATTATCAAATCCACTTCCTTAAGTGCTGTAATAATTACGGATTAAATTAAACAAACCGCATTTCGTCCTACATGAAAACATTTCTTTGTTAAGTATAATTTGGGAACCACCAGATGTTGTTAATGGCACTTCATAATCTTTGGGAACATCCAAACTTAGTTAAGGTGTTGTTATTTATTGCATGCTTATAGTTAATTTTCTTAAACATTATAAGCAGTTAGTAAGTTTTGTTCGTAAGGACATCCACAATTAAAACGGATCATAAGTTTTCCATGTAAAATTACGTCACGGTTTTCTTTTATTAGCATAAGCGTTTATGTGTGTATTTTAAAATTTTGTAAAATTTTTGCACTACTCTCCAAAGTATTAGGATATCATGTATGTTTGTAACTTTATGTGACGTAACTCCTGAAAGCCTAAACAGAATATATTTTAAGGGATAGGTATATTATAGACTGCCTTTTTATCAAACGACGTAGTCTTAAAGACCAATAGAATCGTATCATAAACCTAGGTTTACAACCACTTTTATTGATGAAGTGATTCCATTGATTCTCTAAAGGATTCAATGGTATCAAATAATCCAGTCTTCAATTCCAAAACCGATAGCCTACCTAAGAAGGTACACAAGAGATAAATAATATTAATTACAAACGGGTATCGTGCCCACGTCCCTTGAGTCCTGAAGCCTGACATGTGACCACTGTACCTACCAAGTAGGTCATCTTATTTAGGCCAGCACCCAGACAGCTGTAATCGAGTGAGCAGTAATATCCTGTGAGCCGTCAAGGGATGTAATTATTAGATTTGTTTTGACATGACTCTACTTTGCCCTAGATAAGTGTCTCTACGAGCCTAGAGAGAAACGAATCTCCTAAAGAAATGCAAAATACTCGGAACGCATTGAAAACGAATATGCAGCGTTAAGTAAGGCGTTTATCAAGCGTTACTAGTCTATACTTGGCTGACTCTCCATTTTTGTGAATTTCCACTCTATACGAGAGCGCGTGTATAAATGTACGACAAATTGCGCGCGGCTGCCGCCTTACTAACGGCTTTTGAACGCAAATCTCAAAGCGCACGTCCAACACGTGCTTGATCAGAAACGTGCGTTTGCACGTCTTCACCTTAATACGAACTACTGGTTCAGTACGGTGAAGGGTGGGCGATAGCGTGCTGTCTATTATCATTTTGACGTTCAAAAAGTGCTACATTGTTGCCTAATTTGAATAAATGACTATTTGATTTTGATTCTCAAAATATGCGTTACCAAAGCACGTTTCAAAACGCCTTACGTTACTTGCTCTCAATATACCCCTGCAGCAGTCCAGTGACGCTCCCTCAGTTGACGCTAAATAACAGTTTAAAATATGTGTGTAAATGACATTTCGTTTCAATCAGTCTATAGTTGCATGATTTACACAGTCATCTCCAAACATTCAAGTGTTTTCTGTCAACGTTATTTTTTTTTATGTCACTTGATTATATTATTCTTCTTTGGAAAATGCATGTAAGTTAGTTAAGACAAGTCTACGTTACTTAGGGTGATTTAAGGTTTACTTTGGGAGCCTCCTTACGTAAGGCATTGCGAGTTTTCACCTAAGGCAATGTGTGTTACGAATAGGTGCTTTAAATGTTTTATACTATTTTCACTACATATTTCATTTGTACCAAGTTTGAAATAGCCCAATACAGACTTTTTTTCATAAGTAAAATAATATGTGGCGGAATGATTTGAACATACACCGCGAGGACTGGTTCGAGGTGGCAAAAAGATGTGGAAGGATTTGGTGGAGGCCTTTGCTCAGCAGTGGGGCACATTAGGATAGGAAAAAAAAATAGTAAAAGAATATTCAAATAAAAGGGCCTAATTAGCTTTTTTGTAGTACATAGGGATTAAATCTACTAGCCTGTAGGTCATGTAGTCTTATCCTACAAAACATCTACAATTATACTTTTACTAAATTCATAGAAAAACAATAGATCCAGGCAATCATACAAACTCAATACGAGCATTCAAATCTGTTGTACCCTCTGGAGTAAGCTAAAATCTAGACCGAAATCCAGATGGTATTTGTCAAGACTACGTACACATATTCGCAATGCGAACAAAACCACAGTCACTAACTAGTTTACAGTCAATCGTAGACCGTATGAGCATATGGAGTAAGCAACCAAGCTCCACCTGTAAGGTAATTCCTACCTTAAGACGATATACTTAAGGTTCATATTTGAGGTTGAAAAATTTAAAGGCCAGGAGACGCGAATTGTTATCCTCTTTTTTAGTGCTCATGGTTTTATTTACATTTTTATGAAGAAGATTGGAAGTCAGATATTGTGTCGTGGCATAGATATTGGCTCTTGCTCTAATATATACATACAATATTATTCATGACACTAAGACCGTAGTACCGAAGTATTACTCTTACGGTAATAAGCTTTACTATAAACTTAACGACATCACAGACTTACTATGCGTAAAATTTATAGTAACATTTGGTACCGTGAAACAGTAAATTTTAGTTAATGTACTGTAACATTTCAAACCAGATTTCGGTTACCTCAATATCAAGTTTTGACGAACTATGAATTTTTGGTTATTTAAATAACATTTTTTATATTTACTTTCAGTTTTAACAGACCGAACCAAATGATGGTTTTAACAAAATTATATGATAGAACTAAAACTTACTCTACCAAAGGAAAAATTATAAAAAGTTTAACCACCGTAAGATATTGCGTTAAAATACATATAGAAAAACTGCAGTCTAATAAAAATCTTCTTTTTTAATTTCGCTTAATATCAGCTCTGTCCAGTTAAGCAAAAGAAAGAAAAATAAATAATTATTATTATTTTTTTATTCACCTACAATTGTAATGCATTGTTATAAAAAGGTTACACCAGGGATCTTTTACAATATCTATGGCATGCAAGAGAAACAATTTAAATAGATATGGATAACTAACTACTAGTCAAAAAAATGAAAACAATTTCCAAAAATTTTATACATATATGAGTATCTAAATACTTGTCAACAAAGAAAAACAATGGCCGAAAATCAATGAAAAATACTATTAAAGTAAAATGAAAAAGCAATACTTACTACATAATATATTATTAAAAACGTAGCATTTTTCCTCATGACTCTACATTAACACAATAGTTTCTAGAAGCACACAGTTGCGTGAATATGTTTATCATTGTAAATGTATTCCTTCGTACCACCTCTTAAAATAAAACAATTGCAGTTGTGGAAGCGAGACAGCGCACTACGCGGTATAGAGCGGCGTCTCTTTTCCACACCTGCAATAATATGACTTTGTGAAATGGCGGTGTATCATAATTATGGTTAAATGAAAACCGCATTTCACAAATAGGTATTACAGGAATACTTGTGTGAGACTCGTGTTGTGGTACTGCTAAATAGTTCTGCAACAGAGTCTACTTTTCAGAAAATGGATATAGTTTTATAGGATTTGATACTAAATGATATGTGTTGTAGAGTTTCTTCACTGGACGTGCGTAAGCAAATTAAAGACTGAGGAAACATATTTATAGGTAATTCTGTTAAATTAAACAGTACTGAGTTACATTGTAAATAGCGCTTTCTAGATGTATAGAAACAAAAAAAGTTTCCTAAGAATAATCTGCACAAAAAAAAAACACACAAAAAATCACATCTGATGACAATTTTGCAAGAGCAACTCAGGTTTATTTTTTGCTTTCGTCGGAATATTTTAAAGAGTTTTTTCTTTCCTTGAAAAAATAGTATTTGAAATCTTTTACCTATACCCAAAAACAAATTAATCTCTACCCAATAACTGCGAATATACATATTAATTTTACATACATCGAATTTAATATGATAACAGCAGAAAATCGAATTTCTCACCTATCTGTGAACCAAACACGAACCTTAGAATAATAAATAGATAATTGCATCCCATCCACCCTCATCTCCTAAACAATATACTGAATACAGTACAACAGATTACACCTCCCAGTATACAGGGTGGTTTAATTTGACAAGTTTATCGTGTACAGTCACGAGCTAAAACATGTGTACATGACTAAACAGGTGCAGTAGATTTCTGATGCGAAATTCCTGAAGCTGTTATGGAATATTCCTGATATTGTAAGCTAAATATAAAATGGTTAGTTGAAAGTTTAATGGTTTCACAAGTCATTTGACTAGAACTGAGTACAGGGTGTTGCTAAATAACAGACTAAGTTACCTAGCTAGGGTTCGTTTTATAACAAATTCTGCTAAAATGTTTAAAAGGTTTTCGAAATATTTTTAATTAAGCGCGCTTTTTGCTCTCGTTTCTGGTTTTAATCGTCTATAAACGAGAAAACAACTGTTTATTTTGTTTGATCCTTTAAAACATCTCGAAAACATGGTATTTACGTTTTAAATTTGCGTGGGGATCCCTGAGGCTTTTTCAATTTATGAATATGATTATTTTATTTAAATCTTTATTCTAAAGATTCTTTTAGCGTTAATAATTTGAATTTATTTATAACAATAATTATCTGAGAAATAGCAGCTAGATGCTTTTTCACCGATTAAATACGACCAACTTGTGCTTCTTTTACATATCTGATCTATTATAACTTGAGAAAAAGTGGTACATTTGAGTTAAATAGCTAAAGAATTATGATTGTTATACATACAACCCCGTCCATATTAACCTGGTCGAAATGTCAAGCTATTAAACGCAAATGCATATGTTAACGTTGGCGTGTTAATCCTCGTTGCGCAATTTTATTATTTAATACAATGTTATAGCTTCTAATGAAACAAATCTTATTAATATGGCTGTGAACGGTAAATCATATAACTGTACAAAATATTGATATATTAGCTGTTGCCCGCGACTTTGTCTGCGTGAATGTCGGTTATAGCTGTAAAACCATTACTCTCGTCTTCCGCAGTCACTTAAAAACTAAACCTACATGTTAATCCAGGGTTTCAATTTTACCTAACCAAACCTCAAAATTTGTCCAATCGTTTGAGAGTGAAAGAGTAACAAATTTATCCTTATTTATCCATTCGTCTATCCATACTTACAAATTTTTCGTTTACACTATTAGTAGTATACCGAGAATACTATTTGGCAGTATTTGGTATATTTTGGAAAGGATATACACTAAGCGTCTGCTCACAAGTATTACTATAAACACTGTTAATAGTAACTATCTCTCCTCGCATTTAAGTTCAATGCTCTCCACATATTTCAATCCAAACTAAACCTATTTTAGAAAACAAAACAAAATCTAAAACTCATCACATAGAATAAATTTGTAGAGTAACAGGTAAAATCGCCTCTGGATTCGGGAAGGAATGCATTCAGTACAACTACGCCGGGTTTAACGAATCAATTGTTTTAAATGAAATTCTAAACACTAACTTTTGGTTGGTCTGCTGAAGTTTTGCAAAAGCTAGTTCTAAACGAAAGCTAACACTGGGAGCTTTTTTAAAAGCTTTTTGGTATTCGTGGATAGTTAAAAGTCGTTTTAGTAGAGTTCTGGTAGTATGAATGTATTTTTGGCAACTTTTTGACTCGGGATTTTTTACCCTAGCGTCACATTAAATTGCTTTATCGTATCTCTAAGTTTAATAAGGATAAGGTTTTTCAAACGAGCGAATTTTCTGAGGGTTTATGCATTTAGCATTATATAAACCCTTCTGAGGGTTTATATAATGCTAAATGCATTCGCTCTTTAATTTTGAGCATCTATACTCCAGATAAAAGAGGAGGAACATCATAAATAGTTAATGAATCCTTTTTCAGTACCTTTACCACGGACGCTCTTTAGCAGAACTGTTGCGATTATGAAAGTGAGATAGCGCACTATATTATGCGAGGTGGCATCTCGCTCTCACTTAACAAGAGCTCTACCGTAAAAGCACGCTTAACGTCTCTGTATGTTTACCAACCCTAAAACATTCATTAGTACACTCATTCATTCAGCGCAATGCAGTTGTTTTAATTCACATTTGTTCCACAAATACAAAAGATTGTTCTTTTCTACAGAAAATTGCAATGACGAGATTATTCTTTTCAGAACGGAATGGAATAACATACTGTACGTAGAATCATTTGCATGCGAGCTCCAGCCGTTGTTATTCTTATTAATATTATATCTGTCCCAGTTTATGAAATAAAAGAATGTATTTTCATATGCACAAGGAATGAGAATGAAATCTTTACACATTGCTTGGAGATTCCTAGCTTTGCTTAAGGTTATTCGCCTGTTGAGTTTTGTAATATACATATGTGTAAATAGTCGTAACAATGCCTAAAAATACCGTGGTAACTTAGCAGTCCAATGTATGCATTTATGCGCAGGTTTGATCCCAAGACAGGCAAAATGTCAATATTACTTTTTCAAAGTTTTATGTATTTTCCTAATTACTCTGAGACACAACTGACAAACTGTAAAGGCAAACGCAATGCTCAAATTTTGCCTGTATAGGAAAATGCCTGTTTCCAGCAGTAGGGAATTGTATGCTGGTATTATTATAAATAGTTCATAAAACTCAATTCCGTGTGGTGTCCGGATATAAAGAATAGCACCACCCCATATCCTCCACTGGGTGTCGTAAATGGCGACTAATGGACCTTAAAACCCAGTGCACTGTACCAAGCGCCTTGGGTCACCCGAATGGTGGCGGGTAAACAACCAACAATCGCATTCTCAAAGAGGGTTAGTGTCAGGCAGGCGGCCGACTACAAAACCATAGCCAAAACTTTAAGCAACATGTCTAGAAGACGTGTTGCACCGACCCCAAGTGAAATGGGATAAGGGCAGGAAGATGATGACTTCATAAAACTCATATAAAATCGTCAAAATATCAAATGCATAGAAGTGGATGTCCGCCAGATCTAACAGAAGTAAAACGATGGCTAAATTTTAATGTGCAGAATAATTCAATTATTGTTGCCCTCAAAATGATATTTCGCAGTACATATCGCAATAACGTCATTGAAATTAAAATACGAGTAGTCATTATTTAATTTGCTCCATTAATTTCTGTCATAGCTATTGTTCATTTTGGGAAAACGATGAAAATTATGTCTGGTATCTGAATTGATGATCATAAATCTGGATTAAGAACATTTTGCCAAGCACCCACGCTGATGAATCACTCAAATGTATTGGACAAACTCAAGCCACTAGTCAGAAAGAAAATTTCCATAGATGTGATGGACTATCACTCTTGTTTCTTTCAAATGCATTGGGCATTGTTCAAACCTAAATCATCAAATGCCCCCTAACTCAAACCCCGCCCGTTGTGAGAGCAGCGGGAGAGAGTGTCTGCCTTTACTGGCTAAAACCCACATGTTTCATCTGGAGCCCTTTGAGTGCTAGGGTCGCGTAACTCTCACGAACATCCCGCAGCCCCGGCAAATTGTCCAGACCTTTAAATCGTTTTTTTTCCTCACTACAACAGAAGAATTATTATTTTTGCCATCGCTACATCTCTTAAAATTTCCCACCACAAATTCAGAACTACCTAACCTGAAAATACAATCTTGTTGTACATGATAATTATGCAATCTACCTGACATAAGCGAATTAAGGTTTCAGATAATAGTAATTAGGCTAAGGCGGTAATTGCTATGTGGTTTGGAGTTGTAAGCCTGTGGGTGGATAGGCGTAATCAGTTGGTTGGAATATTGCCCAAATTGCTAAGCAGAATGTATGCTGTGGTGTGCAAAAATTATGATGCAGTGTATCGTAGTTTGGACTTAATTATTTTGTTTTCTAGGGTTAATTGTGTAGTGAAATGTTTGAGATTCTGGTTTAGGAGGAAACTTTCCATATTGTGCAAGAGCAATCCATGCAGCAATCCATGTGCTGTGCTGCAAGTGAATAAATATGAGTTTTTGTCATGCAGTCCTAAACATTGTTTGATAAAGCCTGATATGGCTTAAAAGTAAATAAACATGTATTTTATTTAATTTTAACAAAAAATAAAAACGGAATTACAAAACTACAGCACTAAAAACTGAAAAATAAACCGATATTATCATATTAGCTAGAATATTACTGAAGTCGGTGCACAAACATATAAAAGCATATATACGGTCAAATTGAAAAACCTCTTTCTTTTTGAAGTCGATAAATACTTATCATTAGTACTCTTTCAGTCCTTGATAGTAAGCACTTTTGTTTCCTATCTGAAATAGTGTTAAATTCAGCCAAGCCTTAAATTGCTGACATTGCTTGGATCCTTGTAACACTGATGGAGTTCCATTCGACATTTTGTCTATAATTTAGATAGACATCTTTGATGATCCGTTCCCTTTAAATTTCCCTTTAAATCAATCAGTTTATGAATCTAGGTTTCTTTATTTAGATATTTTTCGTTATTGTTGCTAAGGTGTAACATAAAAAATAACTTTTCTTTTCTATTGGCAAGAAGTTTGTTTAAAAACTTGATTCCTTTTGATGGGCCATCGGCAACATTCGTAAATGTTAATAGGATAAAACGTTCAACTGTGGCACTTATGAAAACGAGAGATAGTTACATAAATATTTATCGATGAAATTCATTGAAATTAATATTTTACGGAACAAAGTCTCAGTTCAACAAAAATAGATGTTATACTTGAAGAAAATGAAAATTTGGATAGGTACGTTTTCTTCTTTTATCGCATAAACAAAAAACGTCTCGTTTCAATGCATCTTTTAACTACCAATAACTTTATTAGCCCCTCTTCCTTGTGATTCACCATCATTGAATTGTTATATTTTCGTCTTTCTTTATTGATTTCATATAAGAAAAAATATAGGTATATCGCATCTTTTTGGAAATCTATCTGACGGTTAAATTCGTTTTTTTTTCGTGTATCGTTAAAAATCCAAATATTCAATGGTATTGGATATTTATTAAGAGAAAGGAGTTTAACTGTTATAAGAGCCATCTAAGCTTCATGAGCTTCCTACATTTTTACGAGAAAATTGGTATTGATTTTTTTAGCCTGGATTCTATCTTTGGCATAAGTTTCAGCCTACTTCGTGAACACATCTGCCTCTGTTTTTGAGACGCCTCACGTGACAAATTCGTGCCTAGAATAAATTTCTCTTTTGGGATACAATTTTATAAGTTTGTTTTGGGTTTTGAATATAATACTTTGTTTTCTAGTAGGTCTTTGAGATAAGTTTCAACATATTAGGTATTCTTTTTTTTTGCGATAGATGTTCTTTATTGAATAATATTTTTAGATAAGTCTCAATTTTTTTTGGAAATAGAAGTTCTTAATTGAATAATATTTTATCAAATATCTATGGATTTTCTCTTATATTGTACTTAATCACAACAAAAATGGTGATTGTCTCTTCATCCATTTTTTTCGTATTAATACCAAATTTTTACTCAACCTTGCAAAAAAGCAAAATGTTTTCTATATTACTTTTAAAATTTAGCCCATCACATAATATATCTTCCGAATCTGTTTCCCGGGTTTAAAATGCTATTACAAATTTCCCACAATTTCATATAAACGCTGAGTTTACCTAAACACATATTGTGATGCCAATAACTTCAAGCTTCCGAGGGCACGGCATTGACAAATGGATACTATGACCTGCATCGCCTAATGATAAAATTCCGTTTCCTGAACACTTTCTACCAATTTCACCCATCATTAGCGTTTGGAGGGTTAGTGGATATATGTGAGTTACATGGCTTGACCTATAATATCACTAATATTATAAAAACGGATATAAAAGCAAAATATTATGCATTTGTTGATGTTTGGTAGATACCTTTTTTGCTTTAACGACAATACCAATATTTTTGCACTGCTGTCAGGATTATATGACCTACTTTTGCAGCGTTAATAATCACGGAGGCAGATGCGGTAGGTTCGTACTTAAGTGAACAAATAATCATTGAAAATCGTAACGACACGTCAGTTGTGCCTGAAAAAGCACGCAAATTTTCTCCGGATTTTGGCATCATCATCATTGTTTGAAAGCCACGTTTTCTTGGTTGGGCTTTAAAAAGGCTTTAAAGAATTTACAGTCTCTTTAGTCTGAAGTTAAGCCAACCCCCCTCGACTACATATCTTCCACATGTATCGTTCATAAGCTTCAAGTGATACTAATCCTAGTCCTTTCCAACTGAACGAATTTTCGCATTGAATCATTTGTTTCATCCAAAAAAAGCAAAATTTATTGGTTACCCTAAAACCCGAAAAAAAACCACTGAAATGAAAATCCCCTTTTCTTAAATCGTTTGATTAATGATAAGGCACTTAGAAATATTACGGGTTACTTAGCGTGTTTTTGTTTTCTCGGAAAAACATGTCTATATTTTTGGCACATGTACGAAAAACATTTAGCTTCGGCCTTGGTTGACCTTTGACCTTTGGCTTTACCGTTTAAACCGATTCCTGGTAGAGTTTAGCCAGTCATTATCATTAATCTGAAACGATTCATGAATGAAACGAATGAAATTGGGAAGCTTTAGAAAGTGAGCAACGGTATGGATGTTCGTTGAATGGAATTAAATACTCTTTTTTGTGCAGGTGACAAAGAAACGGCATAAAGCACTGGGGATTGGGAAAATGGACGGTTGAGTCTATTATATTATTCAGGCAAATAACCATCACATTTATGTATGTACCACACGCTCAATTACATATTTGGGAACCTTTGATAAATGCTGAAACATTCAGACACTCTAATACCATGCCGAATTATAATTGGTTATATTACTGGAAAAAAACTCTGTTAGATAGATAACTACGTATGCAATGTTTTCGGAAAATCTATCTAAAGAAATAATTAGTTTTTTTTGTCAATTACCCGATTGTTTCAATTTTAGATAAAATCGCCCAAAACTGTGAACGGACATTTACGAATCACTTTGTAAATACAACTCGCAACTGTAAAGGCACTTAAAATAATACAAACATCATAACACTAATTGTTGAATGAAAAACAAAAGAAAGCAGTTACCAAGTTATTGCGTCACAACTGTTATAAAAGACTAGGTAAATACGTTTTCTTTTCTCGTACTGCGTAGCAAACAAAGGTAGAAAATAGAGGCTTTGTTAATGATTTCTTTACACTGTTTTTGCACGGCACTGTAACGCCTACTAGTCTCTTTTAGGGCTCAATACGCCAATAGAAAAAACAGAAACCTTATAACATCACTTTGATCTGCGTCTATCTGTTTGTCAACCGCTCTAAGGAATTTGTTTTATTCATGTCTACGGTTCCATAAAGTTATGACAAAATCAAACTGTTAAGGTTACATAATAAAGATACTGGCGTTTATTCAACAGAGATGCATATTTCTACACTTATAGGATTCCAAAACTATGGAGTGCTTGTTGAGCCAGAACTATGCCTCAACGTGCGAACTATTTAAGTGCCTGAAAAGGCCTACTCGAAATAAAAACATTTTGATTTAGATTTTTTGATTTTATGAAATTTACCCAGTACATCACATTCAAGACCACTAATACAAAAATGTCTCAAATCTAAACATTAGTTAACAAATCTAAAAAAGTAGGGTTGGTTGTAATTATAAAAATTGAAGCTACTAATTCAAACTTAACTGTTCCGTATTAAAGCACATTATTATACGTACGGAACGGTGGTACGATTACGATTTTCACTTGTCTAGTTTTTATTTCATTTGAGTCTTTGTTCGAATTCCCTTTGTTGGTGATATAAAGGTTATCGTGTTTGAGTTGTCAGTTCTTATAAATCCTGGGTGTTATGTTACGATAGAGTTCGGTTAAGTGAAACTGTTTGTCTATTAGGTTTGACCTCTTTGCGGAAGAAATTTTATGAGGGTTGAAAGTGGAAAGCATGTGATGTTTTTAGTCCTTCGGTATGCTAAGTTTGCGTCTCGCATCTAATCTTTCTGTGACCCTCTGAATAGCTTTTTCTCAACTTTTCTTTTTATGCAACAGTGTGATAAAGGAATGCCTTTTCTTCTGACCTTTTTATCCCAATCTAGGAATCACAAAACTTAAAGACTTTTTTTGAGAATGGCTGTACCGATTAAGCTGATTTTGTTTTTTTTTTTATTTACTTTTACGGAGTTTAAATGGTTGGTGAAAAATCTATAATTTTGTACACACTGGTTTATGCCGTAATTTTCGTGTAAGTATGTTAGAAACTTCACAGGTTCTTAAAAAAAATATTACACTTTTATGTTTATGATCCACGTTTTATTTCACTCTTTCTTAAAGTAACTCACGTACATTGCCTTTAATTATAACCTGCTGTGTGACGTCATGCTTGACGTAATGCTTAATCAATCTTCATTCAAAACTGTCAATTGAATTAAGTAAAGACGTGCTAATATTAGCATTAACCTCATTACGAAATTCTGTTATCCCTTATTCCTTACATAGAATATAATGCAGGTTGGGGGAAGTTCCTTTACACTGTCGTTCTAGTGAATCTAATGCTACTAAATTAACATACAAGAAACCAGATTTTGAAACGACTGATAATTTATACCAGCCCCAAAAAGGGGTTTTTTTCTGTTGGTCTTTTATTTTCAATTGGAAACATTCCCTGTAGACAAATTACATGTCTTATCGAATCAGAGCCAAAGTCACGACACTAATTTATTATTATCGAAAAAGACCATCTTTTCCATATTCTTAAAGTTACTTATTCGTGTTTATAATACTAATGAAAAGTAACATCGTCTAGAATCTAGATGATGTATCTAAGCAATTTTTAACGTATTTGGCTGGTGACAGAAATCTGATAGCAAAGAGGGTTGATCATCATCTCCCAATACTGACACACATAGAACTACTTCCCCCCACTTTTCTAAGCTCCATGACCCCACAGGTGTGTTGTCATGAGCACATCATTATTTATACTAAAGCCTGTATAATTATTTTCTTAAGGAAAGCGCTTGCGTCACGCGACGTAACGCTGTTCACACGCAACAGTAACGTGTAGAAACTTTTCTTAATGTTTATTTGACATGATTGTTGATTTAGGGCCTTTCTTTTCGGCAAAGTTTTGTTGTGAAAAAGGCATGTGTAGTGGTGAATTTGGCAATATTATACTGGCGTATGCGTGGTTTGGTTCAAATGAATGGGGTGTGGTGTCAAACGGATTTTTGAAACTTGGTCAAATTGCACTTTGAAATGTATTGTTTTTTTTTGTTGCTACTGGTTAATTTGCAAGTCGAAGTCAAGGAAGACAAACCTGTTAGTTGTAAGCAAAATACCTATGAGTAGTAATATTATATTTTCTCAATTGAATGTCTTTCAAATTCCTTTTAGGTGGCGTTTTCCTTACAATAACAAATGATTTTTTTTGTGTATTTGAAGTATAACTCATTCCTTTCTAGATTTGGGTCATTCGTCGTTTTTTCCATACTAGTGAGAATCCTTTAACAAATAATTGCATCTCCAGTCTGCGATCTCCCCATTATCTTTCCCCTTTCACATATAATATTCTTTATTCCTATTTCATCAGCTGTCAAGCAGAATGCTCCCATGATGGGGGTCACAGCTATTACGGGTTTGAACCCATGCCCCCACTCTTCACATGTCATCTAATTCGAAATTACTTTCGTCATGACCTAACATGACACCATTTTGTATTCCTTTGATATTAAACCGTTTAAATTTTAATAAATTTTCAAATCTATTACGTTTTTTTTAATACTTCCAGTCGGTTTGAGTTAAATTAAAAATTGGTATACGATTTTTTTAATACTTCCAGTCGGTTTGACTTAAATTAAAAATAGGTGTTATTACTATGACTCGTAATATTATGTGTAGTGATATGGATCTTATTAGTATTTTAATAAAATAATATGTTTAAGCTATAAACTTATTTTTAACGTTTTCAATGATAAATAGTGGAATTAAGTCGCACTTCAAAGTAATAATAAGCTGAAATTTCTTTACGTTATTATTAATAGATTATTTTAAAGCAATATCAACCAATATAAATCAAGTCTGGATGTCTCTGTACATGTGAATTGAATGTCTGTGAGACCCCCCGCGACACAAGGATTGAATTTTTGAGTGTTCATTTTAAAAAAATGGTTTTTGATCAAAAAATAAAGTACAAAAAAAATGTCTCATTGTACTAAAAATAACATCCAATCACATCGTCCAATAAAACTTTTACAAATCAAAACATCTTATACAAATTACTCTATTATAATCCTAGGTACCAATCCAATCAATACCCTTGATATCGCAATTTAAATCTTAAAGAAAATAGACCATTATGCAAATTATCCCCGGAGGTTATACAATTCTTAGCAAAGACACGTCCTGCTAAAAGCTAAAATCAGTCTTTGAATACTAATCTCGACAAACACAAATAAGAAATTGTTATTCTATTGGAGAGGAACGAATTATTCATGTAAAAGTTTAACGATTTTTAAGACAGACTATTTGTTTGCTGTTTTTTTGTGGAGTCATGGTGTGGTGATTCGTTTTGTGGCTATTGATGTTTTAAATGGGAATGACTGTCGGTCCATTATGCTGCTAAGACTGCAAAAAATGTGTTGTTTGAATTTTAAGAAGGTACGTGATAGTCGCACTAATATTGTAAACGCGAAAGTGTAAGTACGGATAGATGTTTGCTCTTTCACGCTTGAACGACTAAAACAATTTGGATGTAATTTTGTATGGAATTAGCTGATATCCTAGATTCCTAAAAGGAGGCTTATACTTTCCAGCTATAAACGAAAACTGCGGGAAAAAGCTAGTTACTTATAATTCCAGGCAAAACAATAAGGACTCGAATGTCAATGACGGTTAAACAAAAAATATATTATTACTATGTTTGTGATTTCGTGTTAAACAATCAAAATACGTTATATTTAAAAAAAAATCAGTCGGAGGCATTATGGGGATAAAGACCCCAAAATAAACGCTAAGCCCAGCGATGAAAACCTAGAAAAGCGGTAGCAAACACAAATTATCTTACCAACATTAATGTCAGGGGTCAAACGGTACAAATGTTACAAATAAAGCTTAAAAGCTAGCCAAAATGCTTCTAGAAGTGTTCACTAATGTAATGGTCCATTCTTTGGGATAATAGCTTGCAAAAAATGCTCTTTTGCCCCCATTTCAGCAAAAAGGAACGAAAACTCATCGTTTTTCTTTAGAACTTCTGCATACATTGTGACTTTTTTACTAGCACATAACTCTGAAGTTGTGATTGTGGTCTTTATAAAAACTTGCTGAGTTTTTTGTTGGGATAAAGTTTACGGCAGAACTTTTCTTCTACGTAATGAAGGCTAACGCTTGGAGGCATATTGGCTATGTAGAATACTTCAGTTAGGTTTCTAAGTGGACATTTTTCAATTGAGACAATATTCTATTGGGTATAAAAGTTATGGTATTAAAGTTTTTTCATCAATGATAAGAAAAAAACGTACGGAAATAATATTTTTTGGTTAAATTACGTAATTTAGATTATTCTATCCTTTTTTGCATTCGAGCAATTACTTCCTAAAACTAACCATTCTAGGGGGTTATGTACAAACTTTCCCATTAAAATCAGCCTATAAATGAACTAACAGTTTGAATTTTGTTCCAGAAAATGACATCAGCCGAACTACACCAAAAGGAGAAGGCGTAGATGATCTCGCCACCAGAAGTCGACCAACAAAAATGGAACACCTCAACCGACACCCAAACCGCAATCATAATAGAAAACGTCAAAGAAGAAAAATACAACTTCTCGAACAACTTCTACAATGTTATAAACAGAATAGAAGACAAAACAGAAGAATGTGGAAATTTGACACTAAATGGGACTTTAAAAGACTGTGGTGAAAAACCTTACGACTCTTTTGAAATAAGTGTGGTGATAATACTGTGTCTGTTAATTGTGGTGACTGTTATTGGTAATACGTTGATTATTTCTGCCGTGGTGACCACGAAACGTTTGAGGACAGTGACGAACTGTTTTGTGACTAGTTTGGCGGCTGCTGATCTCCTAGTGGGGATCTTTGTTATGCCTCCAGCGATTGCTGTACATATTAGTGGTGAGTTAAACTTATTTATAGATCCAGAAATTTAGAATAAGCAACGAGAACGTTATTAGTGTTTTTGTTCATAATACCTTTAATAAATAAACACAGACAAAAGAGACTCAACAATGTAGTGTCGAAATCAAAAGGTCTTTATTTCGAGTAGGCCTTCTCAGGCACCTTCAAAACGTTACTGACTCTAGTTGCGTGGTTCCAAAAGTCATTCTTGTGTAATCTTTCCAGCCACTTGTGTGGTCTTCCACATCCACTTTTTAAGCTACTTTAAAAAGGTATGAGGGAAGGTTCTTTTTTCTTAAGATAATTTGTCTTTTTTTCATCCTCTTTGGATTTTAGTCTCTATATTGGATAGTTTTTTTTCTAATTCTTAACATAATCTGTATCATCGTACTACACAAGAAGTTAATTAAAACCTTTGATTAAATCATAGTCAGAAAGCATCAATAAAAGTGTCTAGACAAAACTTATGAACGTATAAAATGTTAATAAGTGCGACATGAAGCAGTAGATACAATAACAAAATAATATCACAGGACTAATCGGAATAATGTCAGCTAATAACAGCATATACATAAAATTATTGTCGTCTGCAATGAATAAAAAGGACATTTAATTCCATGCCTGAGTACTAAGTAGCACCCAAGGTTACGATAAACAAATGAATGCCGTCGAAATGCTTGTTATTTCATTCATTTTATTTTACACTTGATGTGAAATTCTACAGATTTTATAGCTCAATTTAGGCGCTTCTGTGGCCCAGTTTCATTTATTTTATCATTACATGTACTCTGTATTTTAGTGCCAAAATTTGGGGCTAGTCCAAATTTCGTTAAGCTCGTAGTGCACGAGAAAATGTTGTTCACGGTATTCAAGTAACATGGAAGCCTGTGTTTGATCGTAAATATTTGAACTAGGATTTTCGTATCCGGTTTAATGCAAGTTTCTACTTCCTGAAGACTAAAATCTGCAATGTCAAGTATAGACAGTATTCATTGGAGTAGAAAACAGACAAGAACTTTTTAGTTTTGTCACCATCCTGATCTGAAATCCTTTCGCCGCGTCTTAAAGCAATATTGTATTAGAGTCGCTGCTCTATAGCACGTAGTGCGCTATCTTGCATCTGCATCCGCATTAATAGTACCTTAAGACGTGTTTTTTTTCCATTGACATCAACGGTCGCTAACGATTATAGAAATGTCACTTGGCTAGACTGTCTCGTTGGACACTAACCATAAAACCTTTAATTCTATACCTATATAGAAGTCTTTCGCTACTCAAAATAGGTAGTCATTTTACAAAAGTTATTAAACCAAGTTCACGCCTCCCCTTTAACACCGAACACAGTTTACCATACAAACGAAAAGACCTCTCAAATACATATAAAAGAAAATATTAGCACTCGAAAGCTCTCGTAAAAACCGTAGATATCGGATTTATTCCTTTCTTCATCTTTTTGTCAAAGATATCGTTATGAGGGTAGTTCGCAATAAGCGTTCCTTTGAGGAGACTAATCTTTTATTGCTAGATCGAATAGTTGACATAAGTTTGGTAAGGTTTTATATTTCAGTAAGAGGTTTTGCTATGTGATAGTTTATTTTACATATCCATACAAACTAGGAGTACTAAAGGGTTAAAACCTATAAACAGGTGAAGCAGTTCTTTGAACTTTTGATTTTAAATGCCACAGCAACAGTATAATAAGTAAATACAATATTAAGTCGTCATGAATTATACCTAATACAGTGGAGAGCGTGTCGCAGTGTAGAACGGACGGTGGGTTGTTGGTGTAATTAAAACGCTGTAGATGGGCAGCCCCATAGCACATACATACATTTTATTATATACTTCTGTAAATATGTATACTGTACCACTATCGAGGGCAGGCCATTTTTTTTTAAACCATGTGATTGTGCCCTGGTGGCCTTGCGGTTCCGTGTATGGATTACTTTTTTAAATGGATTTTTTCAATATTACATATATTTTCTTGCAATCTGAAGTCGCCAATCCGTCAATGGTCAAGCCTTTCTATATAGGAAGATGCCTGTGCCTAGCAGTGGGAAATATAAAGCCTAATGTCCTGTTCTATGAAATTAATGTCTTATGCTTTTTTGACACTAATAAAGCACGCCGCTTTAGGTGCTAATCGATGTTAAGTACAGGATTTTTTCAATATTTTATAATAACAACTCCTGAAAGCTAACCACGCTAACTGACCATATCGTACAGTGTTATTAACTAAGCTTGTAAAAACACCGCTGTAGTGAAAATCTTGCAATGTCGCAATGAACTTGTGCTAATGATGATGAAATTTCACTGATAAAATGTATCAGTAAAATTTCAAAATTCTTGCTGACATACTGCTCTTGTTCCGCCGTCGGTTCCCTCCACACCTAGGTGTAACAACACGACTACCTATCTGGTACGGAGTGGAACATGTTATTTGCTCGAACATTCGCACCTGAGACGGCTGAATCGCTCTGTAAACCACTTACTTCCGCGTTTTAATCGCTTTGCATTTAATTTCACTTATAAAATCTTCGAAATACGTTTTTTTTATTTAGAAAGTGAAAAATGTAGGAATTTAGAACAATTATGTCCGAAATTGGAATTAAAATAATGAACATTTTGAATAATATAGTTTAAAAACGGATCGATTTGTGTAATCACTGTTTAGGTGATGTTCATAAGATTATTTTTCTATAATTATCATAAAAATATAAAGACATCGCTTGGTTTTTTTATAGTGATTTATTAGTTGCTTGCTTACTATCTCAGCTAAGATAAAAGTAACTTAAGCATTTTCAATTTTAAAATAAAAAAAATAATTCCAACATAAATAGGTATTTTGATGATAAATATTGTGACGCAGAGTGATAATTTAAAATGGATTTCAGACAAGACTTAGACTAGATCTATTAGTAAAGTAAAGTCTACCTCCTCAATAAAAATGAGTCTAGCTACAATTATTTCTAACTCTAACTCTTTTAAGAAAACCCTTAAGAATACAAATAAATTCGATTATTTCATAAAGATTTTACCTAAAAAAGAAGCTTTCTCACTTAGTGATTGATGGACGATTTTAGAAAGCCCTTTTTGTAATTACCTCCTTTTTATAACGTTTATGTCACCTTTTAGGGGTTAAATATTGTAAGACGGATTACTTTGGGTGAGTATCGGGATGACAGCTTTATTATAATGGCTGAAAGAGCCACTTGGCCGCTTAGCAACCTGTTTTGAATAATTTAACTTTGAATTTTAACCGCCAGGTAAATCGAACCCCCCCCCCCCCCTCCTCTCTATACAATGACCAAAAGAGTCACTTAGCAACTCCTTTTTATTCTTCCTAAATAAATAGTGTTAAGTTCCCCTAGGCAAGTTATATTTTTATAAGACAATAGTTGAATCTGTTGAATGTATCGAAATCGAAAATTAATTTCACACGAAATGGTAAAAAAAGTTTTCTAACGTCTGGATTCGTCTATATTTCTAGCGTCGTTTTGTTTTTCGAAATTATACTTTGAATAATTATAATGGAATAAGAGAAAACAAAAAAAAACGATTAAAAATATCGATTGTTTTCTTCTCTTACAAATTGGTAGCTCAAAACACATTATTGTTTCATTAAATCACTCAAACACACCAAGTAATATTATTCCATGTTAGGGTTATAAACGTCTTCACAATTCGTATCTAAATAGAAAAATATTTCCTAGATTTCGCACATTCGTCATGTGTATACTGCCGGCATATATCATAAGCTTTAGGAATCTCGACGATCCATCTTCTGGGTTCAAAGCAAAATTTTCAGGCATATTTCTAAACATAGTCGAGCCCCGTGAACCCACACAGATGTTGGGTATGAAGCTACTGTGATTGTTATTTTTACACTGTTTTGGTGGTTTTTTCTTGAAATCGTTCTAGAGTATTGCATTCATTTATATTTGGTTGTACGGTAGCCAAAACTAGGGACGAAACTAAATTTTATGGACTTAGATTCTATCAGACATCTTGTACTGAGAGGAATGGTGTTGATTGCTGAAATACAGGTCATGCCTAGTTCGGCTACGGACGCTAACCTCTTTGCTCGTATTGAAAATGCTGCCAAAATAGTTTTAAGTAAGTTGTTTAAAAATATCCTATCTCAGGTCTAAGTTTTACAACTGCAGCAGTCTTTCTCCTTATCAAGGTATATGGATTCGTACTTATAGGCATTCAATCCTAATCCCGATCAATAATCCACCTAAAACAATCAAAGTTATCCTTTTAAGGTTAAAAAGTTCGGATTGTGTTGAAGTGATTGCGTTATCGAAAGTAAAGTTACATTAGCCAAGGGAAGGTCCTCCTGTTATAACTCAATTGGCCTTTTTATAGACAGATCCCTCAAGGGTATATTCGGTACTTAAATGTTTTAAAAGATATCGGATTCTTGGTATCCTGAAATTGGCTGAAAATAGCCAAGGGACAGGAAGTTGGATTTTTATTAAAGTTTCAGATATAGATTTTGTTTTTAGCTTGTTTACACGTGCGGTGAAAGCCTTGTCGGCTTGATAGTATTATGTTATAGGGCTACAAGGATTTTTTGGCACGTTGATGAGATTAACATTGAACATGAGTGTAAAATGAATGTTCGTGTGCAAAAATAATGTTTACAAAAAGAATCAACTCAACCGTCTGACAAAAGTGATGCTTTTACATATAAAGGTGTTAGATTCGAGTTTAGACACGTGTCAAATGATCCTTGTAGCATTATACTTGCGTACGTAACAACAACTCTGATGCTCCTTTTATTAATATGAACTTTGATGTCAAAAATGCGCAGAATAGAATAATAATTAATCTAGACAGCAATTTTGCGATGTCATTGTTTTCTCTACTGCTACTGATACTGATTTATAGTGTGCGCAAAGTTTCCCAACTTTGGGACAAGTGTTTTGTTAAATTGTCACGTAGTCGTGAGACTATTAGAAACATGCAAAAATGAATGCACCTTTTTTTGTTGAATCCCACAAATTACTTCATCCCATTTATAACTTAACAAAAATCCGCAGCTATTTTTATTCTAAAAGATCTTATTAAGCAATATTCGTCCGTAAATCCAAATTCGTCCTCAAATCAAAGCTAACCTAAAAAATCCAAATAAGCAAAACGAAAAGCCAAACAAAACGCAAAACAACGTGACAATAGCTCCATTATTACTTATCACAAAACAGTCTGATAAGACATTTCTGAAAGCAGAGGTTATCAGCACATAACAGCGTATTCTTTAGGCCTACATGAAAAGATCGGTCCTTTTGTACTACAGATAGTATGCACGTAACGAACCCTTAAAAACCTTTAGGGATTTTTAAGGACCCTTCAAAAAACCAAAGATTTTCCCATTAATAAAATTTTGTAAACTTTCCTATATTTTTTTGTACGTTTTTTTTTTGTACTGTGATGAACAAGAGATTTTGTTATTTTCATATTTTAAATATAGATCAGAAAAATTGCAAAATCTTTTCTATGTAGCCTTTTTCTAAAATTACTTTGGAGGTCAAGAATAGAATATTTATGCTGCGCAAAAGTAGGTTAAAGCTTCGCAGATATAATAAAATAAAACTAATAAATAAAACTTTTGTATTTTTTAACACTATTGCTTAAATTCTGACCTCTTCGTTCTATTTTTCTAGCAAAGGATTGAACTAATGCAGCAAAAAGTATTTGATAGACAACATTCGAGGTTTCCATGGCTTCACATAAATTTATTTTACTCGAAAGCCTGTGGCTAAAGCAGGATTCCCGATATATCTCTAGCTAAGATATTCCGTCGACTTTGAAATGTAGATTTGATTTATGCGATGCATATTTGCTTATTTCTCGGTGAAAAAGGCCTTTCCTTTGCAGTAGAATGGTAATAAACTGGCTAGTGTTGTGGACAAATTGAAATATGGAGCTTTTAGAGTAGTCTAAGTATTTTTGAAAACAAAAAAGGACAGTCACGTTGTCTTTAAAACATCTTGATAATAGGTATTTTATTACAATGAATAATATAGATACAAAACCTATTTATAAATTACCCGCACGGATAGCCGAGTGGTATAGGCTACCATGCCAATTACCCCTGTACGCGACTTGTAGCGGGTTCAATCACCGCGACGGACAAGACTTTGTGTGATCCACAAATGCTTGTTCGGGGTCTGGGTATTTTTTTGCATGTGAATTGAATGTCTGTGAAACCCCTCAAGACACAAGGATTAAATTCCTTAGTACGGAAGTCGTTTTTTAAAGAAATAATATAAATGCAAAGCAAATAACCATTGATAAAAATTGAGCATCAAAATCCTGCAAATTTACTGAAAAATCGGATACCTACCTAATTCAGACAAAAAGCGAGTTCACAAAAAGGCCTTATTTTTCCAATTGAGTGGTTGAAGTACAAACAAGTGTACTGGAAAACGATAGAACGTGACAATCGACGCCATTTAAATAGTATTCAGAGCAATTTGTTTCAGAAAATATATTGGGAGGTCTGAATTCGAGTCTACGCACTCAATTTAGGCGTTTTTTTAGGTGTGAGCGTGATAAAACTGTTCGGTGATAAGAATAAACGTTGTTTTTGTTGAGATTTTTGAAAGTAGAAATTGGAAATAATTTGTCCAAATAAGCCTGTTTTTTTTAATGTCATCATTATAGACAATGATATAATGTGCGAAAGCGCGGTGGGTTAGTGACCTAGCTAGGTTTGATAGAAGCAGTTGGATGAGGGCTGCGCAATCCAGAGAAAGTGGAAGGTAAAAGGAAAGGCTTATACCCTGCAGTGGGTGATTCCGGGCTGAGATGATGATGATGATAACAGACAGGTTTATTACATTAGCTTTATTGTAGTGTTCTACCTGAGTAAAGAATTCGGTTTTTCTTAGCCAGAGAATCGGTTTAGTTTTCGTCGTGTGTTTAATTAATAATATTGTATTTGTAGTTTTTCTTTTGTTCCGCAAACACAAATTGACCAAAGTACGGGTATAAAACTTGCACGTGACATCACTTTTTCGTAAACAAAATACTACACTATATTATAGTATTGGCACTGTGCTAGGTCTAGTATCTTTGAGATTGAGAAGCATATCATGACATTTGTGGGTTCATTCCTTTAAATCAGGATTAAAAATAATATATGTTACTTCACATTTTACGTTGATGTAAGATAAATTCTTAAATTCAAATAAAATGCAAATTAAAACACAGTTTTTATTATAAGCTTGATGTCAATCATTACTAACCTCTTCTCATTCACAGGTAAATGGGAGCTCGGCTGGATCCTGTGCGACATCTGGATCAGTCTGGACATCCTCCTCTGTACCGCATCCATCCTCTCCCTCTGCGCCATCAGCGTGGACCGCTACCTCGCTGTGACGAGGCCGTTGACTTACTCCAGGAGGAGACGGTCCAAGAAGCTGGCCTTGACCATGATATTCTTCGTTTGGATCGCCGCTGGGGCGATTACATGTCCTCCGATGTTTGGTTGGTAAGTATCTTGTGATTTTATTTTACATTTTTTTCTGATTTCCCTAGTTCTATGATTATTTATTTTTCAAAATAACAAACACCCTTAAAGTTATTATCAAACCGATGCTGCTTAATATTATTCAAATGACTAAACACTAATTATTAATAGAAATAAATATGGGTATCACAATCAAACCTTAAGACATAATTATCTATAACATATAAATAGAACAGCACAGACTTAAACGTTCTTTGTTGTTGGAAGGTATTCATAAATATTGGTAGAGACTAATAAAGTCCCAGAGACTGCCTGCTGTTGCTTGCAGAGGCTACAAAGTTATTAGGTTACGCATTATCAATCAAACTTACATTAACAATTAAAAGTCGAGTCTAATAGGATCCCAGAGATTATCTGCTGCTGCTTGCAAATCTACAAACTATATCTTTATTAAGTTGCTCATTATCAATCAAACGTATATTAACAATTGAATGTCGAATCGTTTAAACCGCAGAATCTTCGTTGCAAACATGACACTGCTTAAGAGACAACGCCACAGAGAGTATTATTAACAGCTTCATTATCTTATGACTTCATCCTTCATAATTGGAATTTAATCAGTTTTTTATCTTTATCTCTATTTTTCCTTCTCAGTAACAATGTAATTTGTCCTGTATGCTGGATCTCATTGTAGGAAAACATTACCCTTTGCGCTCACCCGATCAGGTTGTGAAATGGTTTTGCCCCTTCTTATCATTCTCATCTAACAAGGGCGAGATTTTCAGGTTAGATAAAACGTGTTTCCGGTGTATTTGAAAGTCGTCTAAAAATTGGAAAAATCTTAGGTGTTAGAGATTCAGGGGTTTGCTTGATAGTAGATGTCGGGAAATACTCATGTAGAAAAAGAAGACAAAAATGTGATAAAAAATAAACAAAATTATAGGTCTTTAGAAGTTTAAATTTAAACAGTAAAGTATTTCAAAAGTTAACCATAACATCACATTGAAATTTGGTACTAAATAAGGAACATCATATTTACAATATTAACAACGAAATAACAATTTTTAAGGAAACTGTTAAAAATCATCAGTTTGAATACAAAAACAATGAAACTGGAACAAAAACATCTACACATACCAATAAAATTGGAGTGTTTGTTTGAAATATTGAAGAAACCATTCTTTACTATATGCTTATAAATATATTTATGGTACATACATCAAAATACTACAGTTTTTACAGTTTTTATCTGTCTGAATAGATCTGTCTGAAAATCTGAAGTGGCTGGATAGATTTTGACCTGACTTTTTTTTGGCAGGTAGCTGATGTAATAAGAAGTAAATTAGGCTACATTGCCCCAGAGTTCGTTTCGCCATTTTTTCTCAGGGTAGCAAGTAAGCTTATATTTAAATACTTGACTAATACACGCTAATAGATTACGTATAATGAGGCAACATGTATCCTATTTGCAGAATAAACCATTTCATTTTACTTTTATATTAGAAAATTGCTAAATTGCCTTTATTGCTAAATTTCACGCGGACAAAGTCGCGGGAACAGCTAGTCTAAACTACCAGAAAACATGGAATAGAAAGATAGTCAATAAATGTCTCGAATAACAAATGAAACAAATAATTTATTTCAGCATAAACTTCAAGAAACCGTTCGTGTATATTTTTAGAATAATGCAGAAATTATACCGAGAGTAACAGAAGTCGTTAAATCTTCAGCGTTACTCACAGACTGCTTATGACTTCGAAAAACAATTGGTATGAATTTAAAGGACTTCATTTTGAATCGTGACTCTGTTTCTTTAAGCTATGTGAATAATAATAGGTCGAGGAAAAAGTTTTTTCGCATTATAGTATGTATGAACTTGTAATAAAATCTTTTTGGTTATAGTATTTGTATCTGGCTGGTTTTGGTATACTTGAAAGTTAAAATTTTAAAGAACATAATTCCAAATTCTTTTTTTATTAGAGAGAGAAAGATTTTTATTACAAGTTCATAGAATAACTACCGAATAGATTTTTGGCTACATGGCCTGTAAGAGAATTTCTATCATTTTCAGATAGTTTCCTCCTCTTTAGAATGTATCTTTTTGCTTAAATAATTCTCTTTTGTCTTTTAACAGACGATTTTCTATTCTGCCTACTTCTGCTATATCAGTTTTCCACAACATTTTATTATTTTTGGCACTTCAGTTTCTGGTACAGTAAAGTAAAATCAAATACAAAGCTATTTCGATTTTTTACGATATTTTTTTAGTTTTTGCTCCAACATTTGATGTATAATTTATTGTTTGAGCGTCTATCCATAATAATAATAAAAACAACAAAAAAGAGTTCCTGAACATAAACTAATAAATAGTGTAGTTAATATTGGAGTATACATACAAAACTAAAAAAATCACGATAATCTAAACGAAACATGCCTCAAAACGCCATTGTGTTTCATTTGCATCTTAATTTCTCTGCGGATAATCAATTCAAATCGATCAAATCCTGCTAATATAAAAAACGCGAAAGTTTGTAAGAATGGATGCATAGATGGATGTTTCTTACTTTGTCATGCTTAAACATCATTCATCATCATCATTCCCCTGCCCTTATTGCCTTTTCCCAATTTTTACTTGGGGTCGGCGCAACATGTCTTCTAGATATGTTGCTTAAAGTTTTGGCTATGGTTTTACAGTCGGCCGCCTGCCTGACACTAACCCTCTTTGGGAATGCGATTGTTGGTTGTTTACCCGCCACCATTCGGGTGACCCAAGGTGCTTGGTACAGTGCACTGGGTCTTAAGGTCCATTAGTCGCCTTTTACGACACCCAGTGGAGGATATGGGGTGGTGCTATTCTTTATATCCGGACACCACACGGACATGCTCAAACGGTTGAATCAATTTTGACAGAATTGGATAATTATGAAGTTAGCTGATATCCTGAGTATCCATTATTTACTTAAATTAAATTTGATATTTAGATAGCTAATACCCTCAATTACCATTTTAACCGACAGCGTCAGTAAGTGATAATGTTTTTGCAACTATTACCAACATTTGACTAATAAATCACTTACAAAATTGACATCCCATACTTTCAATACCTACATAGTGTGAAATAAAAGGGTTTCTAAGAAGCACATCGTATCTTACCTTTCTACGGGTGACGGGATAACCAATCATGCATATAAGGATCTACACGACCCACGGCCCCTAATGTACCTATCAATGTGTCTGCTCAAGTGGAAAATTAGGCCTTGTTGTTGCTTCTGTTGCTATCTTTTTTTGGGGTCACACCTATTTTGGAGATAGCGAATATGGGCCGTTATCACCCTGTATATTTTGTTCTAGTTTTGGCACGTGCATATGTTAATTTGCTTCAGTTTTGTAGGCTGATCAACATAAAAACAACCGATTTGCCTATCAAAACCTATCCAGGCCCTCTTGCCAAGTAACATTTCTACAATATACTTACTAACATTTCTTTCTACAGTATTTCTAATCGTATTATCCCAAAGTCGTTTTAGTTCATGTACTTTTTATAACAAAGGTTCCTTGTAATAGGGATCAACTGTATTGCTAAAGATTTAGGGTGTCAAATACTAGGTTATGTGTTTTATCTCATGGAGAATAGAAAGGGTTGTGATTTTGTGAATAATTTGATCATAAACCTCTTTTCAGAAATTTAGTATAATAATATGATCTGATTCTATCCGTTATTCCACAGGGGACTGTATTGGGTCCAGTTGAAATGTTGGCCATTAGATTATTTAAAGTTATTTTATGTTTCACCATTAAGTCTAGATTAAACAATGATACATTTAACGTCAACATTGAATACAACACTAGTTAGCCAGTCAAAATCTGATAAAATAATTTTAGAGGAATCAACCACTTTTTTATGTCTCTTTATTTTTTAATAAGGTTTATTAACAACTCCTGCGTACAATAAATGATGCAGATAGGACTAACTGGCATGGACCTAATCAGTCGCCAAATACAGGTTAACCAGCGTTACCATAAAAGTGTATATTCAAAAACTAAACCTGAAATCTTTCTCCTAGGTACGAACCAGACCACAACCAGAACGGGAACTGTAGATACAACCAGAACCCGGGCTACGTGGTGTTCTCAGCCATGGGGTCCTTCTTCCTGCCGATGGCTGTGATGGTGTATGTCTACGCGAGGATATCCTGCGTCGTCGCGAGGAGGCATCAGCAGCTAGCTAGCAGTACTAAGTGTAATAAGGTGAGGGATTTTTGCAACTCCCGTACTAGAGAATATCACATATCCTTGCGTTGCTGGAGGTTTCACAGACATTCAATTCACATTTACAAAGACACCCGGACTCAGAACAATCATTTGTGAATCACACATATTCTTGCCCGACGCCTTGATTGAACCCGCGACACAGCACAGTGGAAATTAGCGTGTTAACCTATACCACTCAACTATTGCATATGCATTCTCTTTGATTTGTTTTTTTGGGACTAGTCAGACTTATAAAACGAGAATGCTCGCGGTGATAGAGCACCTTAAAAAATGTCAGAAAGAGTGGTTTTTGCATATAAATGGAACTATTTAGATAAATATATCGTAGATATTGATATTGTATAAATAGAACAGCCGACTCAAATAGAAATTTGCATAAATTATAAAAATGGGACCATAGCTATGCCCAAATACAAAAATAAAATGTTGCAAGTATTACAACAAAATGATATTAGTATTTTCTTAAAGAGTCACTCTACGTGACCTATCACACTATTTATTAGACACTCCATATAACAATCTTCGCAACAGCAAATATACACAAACGCATTCCACGAAATCAAAGAAAACTTTCTTTTTAAAGTAGGTTAAGAAAACACTGCAGCCAATCCTATTTATGAGGCAATCGTAGTGGAGGAAAAACAAAAGCTTCGTATAAGACCTAAGAAATAGGCTATTTTCTGCCCTGAAGGTGATAAACAAACGTCCATATCTCTGCCATTATTGTTTATACGAAAGATCTAGATTTATTAGACGTGATATTGGTACAGCCAACAAATTGTATTTGAGAAGAATAGTCGGCAAAAGAAATTGGTTTGTTAAGTGCCAGTATTTTTCAGTGGCAGGTCGTGGTAGCTTTGCGGTTCTCTTTATTGATTTTTGTGCATGAGATGTAGGTTCGATCCTTACGTAAGCAAGTACCGTTGTGACTTTTTGAAAGTCATATGTACTTTCTTAATTATTTTTAGACACTACTAACAAACGGTAAGGAAAACATTGTGAAGAAATCTGGATTCCAAATATGGAAATATGAAATAACCAATCCGCAGTGAGCTAGCGTCGTGATCAATGCTCAAAAATTTCCTATATGGGAAGACGCTTGTGCTCAGCAGTGGGACGTTTATAGGCTGGCATTATATTGGTGTTTTAATTATATTAGGTGTCTAGTCTATTTTGTTACTTAATAGCAAAACAGCGTCTCTTTGAATTTGATTGTGCGCAATTGTTTTAAATACGATTGTGCACAGACTTTTGCTGCTGACTGTACCTATACTGTGTTCATATTTATCAGAGTTAGAAATAACGATTGTTCATATATTTTGATTTCTTGAGCTATACGAAAAGTCTAGGATAATGGTTAAGTGTTATCAATAAAGTTTGAACGATGGTACAGGTTAGAGGTAAGCTACGTTATCTACGGTTGGTCGGTGGATTTGTAAAAAAAACTTTTTACTCGTGTTTCGGAAAGTGTTTTTCTATACCAGTGTTCATTTGTTGTAAATTCCATTGCTGATAAATTTAATGTTTGGGTGTCTTTGTGCATATGATTGGAAAGTCCGTACAATCTCGTGCGATATAAAGAAAAAGGAAGAATTGTTAAAAGTAGTTTAAGTGTGCGATTCTGTTTTAAGTACTCGGCAACATGAAAGTTGTACCTCAAACAGGCAATTGCTTAATATGAAATTGGGCATTCGAGCAAATCCGGTGAAGATTTTAAGTATAATAAATACCAAAAGAAAACAGTAACTTATTAAGTTTTTCTTACTTTTATTGACAAAAAATGTGTCTCCTCGTCGCACTATGCCAAAGTTAAAGATTAGTAACAAGACCCAAATGAGTCTAATTTAACAAAAGTTAGCTTTTAGGTTAACTGAATAGTTTGGCCGAGACTAATAAATAATGAGGGTTCTAAGTGACCCTCTAGTCGAGACGCCATTTAGGTACTCCTGAATAGTTTTGATACTATATCATGTACCGTAATGTCTTTAAGATAGGTTATTTAATTTTCACGTAAGAAGTTTTCTCAACCGCTTTTGTCGTTGAATTTTTATAAAGAGCGTCATAGTATAAGTCGGTTCCAGGCATCTGTCTATCCTCCCCCTATGTCTGCGTCGATCATTAAAACAATGTAATGGATTTTGATGCGGATTTTTTAATAGATAGACTGTTTCAAGAATAAGGATCTTACGTATAATACATTAGTATTGCATCCGTGCCATGTTAGGGTTACCAGAGCCGCAAAGTGCATACGCGAGCAATCCCGTGGTTTTGTGCGTCTCGGGGTCGCTTTGTGACTTAAACATATTTTAACTCACACTGACTGAAAGTCAATACAGTTTCATTCCAAAAACTAAAAAGAAAAAGGGTGGACTTAAAAATGAGTAACACGTGAAAACATAATATTATTATATAAATTAATTCATTTTTCATTTTTACATGTGTGAAAAAAATATCTCCTATACCTACAGGGTGACTTCGAAGTCGTGGGCAATATTTTAAACTAAGACACTATTAATGACACTAATTGCGTTATGGATACTTTTACGCAAAAAAAAGTAAGTAGTATCTCTAAGTTCCGCGCGGCCGTGGATGATGCGACGGTCGCGTTTAAATATTTTGATACTTTAGATCATCGGATTGCCTGATTAGTTTTGTTTTTCTTTTTTTTCAATATTAATTTATTACGGTAGTATGTTACTTATTATTTAAGTATACATTACATTTTTAATAACTAGGTAACTACCTACGTTATTATTTTTTTTTTTGGTAAAAATAGCCCTAATGCAATTAGTATCATTAATAGTGTCTTAGTTTAAAATATTGCCCACGACTTCGAAGTCACCCGTATATTTGAATATAAAAGACATATTCAATTTTAACACTAAACAAACAAACCAAAAGTGGATGACGTAGCCGTGTGTTATTTTATACAAACCATATAATTTGAGAGCTTTTGATCCCGGCCTTTAATTAAACAAAATATTGGAGACGTTTCTCGAGAAAATAAGATTTTCATTTTCTCCGTGAGGATAATTTCACCAAAACGCGGATTTTCAAGTTTGGACAAAACACATCTATTAATATCATTTATAATTTTGATACAATGATCGTAAACACACAAACTAAAATAGCAAAACAACCAAATTATTGTTTCTTTAGAGGGTTATTTTCGGTGTTGAAAAGGCGAAACGGTAGCAAATTCCTATGTTAATGTTCACTTTGCACGCAGTCTACATTCAAACGACTTAGAACAAAAACATGTATTGTTACCTAATTTTATTTATAACTTGTTTATATTTTTGCACGTGTAAAGTGTAAAACATGAACATCCAATAATAATTTTCATTCAAAAATGTCCAACTTACAGTAAAACTAAAAATGCTAAATTCTTTCATTATAATAAACAAGTCTTTACACGTCCCACTGCTGGGCGCAGGCCTCTACCGGCACAGGGAAGGTTTAAGCCCTGATCACCACGCTAGCTCACTGCGGATTGGCGATTTCAGATTCCAATATTTAAAATCCAGGTTTTCTCACGATGTTTTCCGTCACCGTTTGTCAGTTCAGTGCCTTAGAATAATTAAAAAAATACATATATCTTTCAAAAGTCATTATTTGCCTGCGCTGGGGATCGAACGTGCGCCTAGTGCTTACCAATCCATATGTAGAACCACAAGGCCACCAGACCAAAGCCTTCATTAAAAATCTAAATTGTTAAAAAGGTGTATTAAATACAAAAGGTATATTTCCATCAAGGAAAATCTGGAAAACCAATCTACGAAGGTTCTGACTAAATCAATCAAAGTTTTTATGAACACTTTGCGTCGACACTTTATTAATGGATGGAGCGCGTTCAAATAAAAGCCAAAATAAACTAAGAATTCGAGGTTTCTTTAAAAGTCTAGAACATTGGTTCTCAAAGTGTAGGCTTTGGTGGGGAGCCTATTGCCACCTCATATTATACCGGTCTATAAACATTCGCGTTCGATCCCCAACGCAGGCAAGTACCAATGTGACTTTTTCAAAGTTATGTAAACTTTATTAATTACTCTAAGACACTACTAACAAACGAAGGAAAACATCGTAAGAAAACCTGGCTTCCAAATATTGAAATCTGAAATCGCCAACCCGCAATGAGCCAGCGTGAATATGATCAATGCTCAAACTTGAAACTTTCCCTATATGGGAAAAAAGCCTGTGCGCAGCAGTGGGACGTGTATAGGCTGGTTTATCATTACGACGGGTCCTACGTATAGTGGTGTAACCCGCAAAACACCAAAATACGTTTTTTTGCACCAAAAGCCTTAAAATTACCTTAACTTTATACCCTGTAAAAATTATATTATTTTATTCAGTAATTTCAGAGATACAAACTTGTAAACTAATATAAGTGACATGATTTTCGGCCACACTACCATCTACACTGATGTAAGTCACTTGCACCAGTGTAGGTAGTCGCGTGCGCCGCGTCACGTACGCGCAAGTGACATTTACTCCAGTATGCGCGCTGCGACGGAGTCGGGAGCACGTTAACACTGGTATAACTGCGTTAACTGCTAACGTATTCTTCTGTATCAAAACTATTTCGTGGCTTGTTTTTAGGGGTTGTGTTACTTTTTTACATATTTAACTAGTTTTGTTTGCTTTGAGTAAGTAGTGGTGAGAATTCACAACAATTAAGGGCTCACGAGGTCAATTATTAATAAATTTATGCGTTAAAAATTGACAAACAAATTACTAAGTTGACAGTAATAATATTTCTACAAAAGGGTTTAATTAATGTTCGCCTAATGCAAGATACAGATTGTACTGCTTGTAGATTTGTTTGTGCCGCCTGCATTATTTTTTTACGTATAAATTATATAATGTAGACGCACGGTGTACTGCATACTCTTCACACTAAATTATTGAGTTTGTTTTTCGCTTTTTAGTTAGTGGTTGTTTTATTACAGTCGGGTTTTTTTGTTTTTTTTTTATTAGTATTTTATTCTTTCAATAAATTTTACACTTATATCAGTAGGAATACAAAGTAGTAGTATACAAAGTCACATGTGACTTTGTTTTATTTTCTTGATATTGTTATCTGACGTAACCTACATTATTTTAATAATAATATTCATTTACTAATAAAATAAATAGCGATACTACTTTTAATACATTTTTCGCAGCAATTAACGTAAGAAGTTACCAAATTTTGCTACTTGGGAACTGACGAGACAATTTTTTTTTATGTACCCAAGTACATCATTTTTAAAGGTGTAGAAATATTCCAGAGGTAAACAATATAACAATATTCGCAACCTCAGTTTATTTTGGTAAAGTTGTATATGTATATACGTATTGAAAAAACAATTAAGTTCAATCAAAACTTAAGTATAGTGATACAAAAGACATTCAAATTAAACGTATAAAGGGCTTAGTGGTCGCCCGCAACTTCGACCGCACGAGTGTCGGTTATAACTGGAAAACATTGCCCTCCTCTGACGCAGTCAGTTAAAAAGTCTATATTTTAATCCAAGTTGTCAGCTAACTCCATACGAAATTTCTTCAAAATTGGTTAAGTCGTTTGAGCGTCAAAGAGTAACAAACATCCAATCCAAACTAACAAATACTTACGCAACTTTCGCGTTAACTATATTAGTAGGATATTTTCAAATGTATGAAAGGCATATTTAAACAAGTATGACGAGTGTGGTGATGTGATGAGGCATTCGTATGAAGGGTGACACAAATCACCATTTAATACAAGTTGTAAAAATGTAATGAATTTTCCATCATCTGATTTAGCCTCTAAGGTCTCTTTGCCCTGTTTTTAGGAGTTGTGTTACTTTTTTATACATTTAACAAGTTATGTACACAACTATACACTTAATAGAAGCACATAGTTCGAAAAGAGTTGCACAAAGGTTATACTAATTTCTTTCAAATACCTTTTCTAGCGAATCTGCAAAGGGAGAAATAAATTAAAAACATCAACGTACAAAAACTAGTGGACGGAACTGAACAGACGTAACGTACGTAACTGACGTAACGTAACTGAAAAAAAATAGTGGAAATGCTATTTATAAGAAAAATGACATGAAATTCAAGACAAGCTAGTCTTAAAAATAAAAAAAGTAATTAGGTATTATCGTAAGAAAACCTCTTTAAAAATCAAACCTTTTTTTTACTTAATATAAGTAGATTACATTTTTTTGTTTTATTATTTTTAAGATTGCAGGGCCAATGATTTTATTTTTCATTACTAAGAATGCTACTATCTAATAATAAAGTGTTATTTTGTATTTTAAATGTTTTTATTTAACTTCTTGCCACAGTAATTTAAATATTTACAGTTAATAATAATACAGCAAACTGTTGCAAGTAACTTTCCAGTACTGAGTAAACTGTTGTAAGTGTTAAAAAGTCGATAAAAGTAGATAAAAGTAGGTATTATTTTTAATATTATAACCTCATATTGGTCAATAACACGGAAATACTATGTTTAAAGAGTAAAATTCTTCAGATTTGCTTTATTAGAAGTATAAGCAAGTACACTATATACTGGTATAAGTGGCCACTTGTATCAGTTTACAGGTTCTACTGTAGTAAAAAAAACAAGCTACATCAATGCAAGTCAACCTATTTTCCAAAGTATAAAAAAAGAAGAAAAACCAATAATGCAGTCTTATTTCTTAAATATCAAAATATAACATACTAAAATTTCAAGTGTTTTTATTGATTTACGACAAAGTTACAAGCTTTTGAACCTTTAAACCGCTCTCTTGAAAAGTTGCATTTTTGCACTTGTACTAGTCTACGTAGGACCCGTCGATTATACCTACGTATTAAAAAACCAAAACTTGTAAGTACGACCACGGCCAAAAAAACGTTGGGAACCTCTGGTCTAGACTGAAATATAAAGTGATGTCTAAACTAAGTTTTTGTAAGAAAAAGGTGACTGTCCCTGTTCAAGGAGGATGGATATCTATTCTACCTCATTTCACGTCGTTTGTTTGTGAAAAGGCAACTTCAGGTTTTTTGAAAAGGTCAGGTCAGGGTTACGGGTCAGTAACGTTTTGTCAGAACAGGTAGTACAATAATAACTTGCCTATCAAAACTACTTATGGAACCATTTTTGAGAAGTCATTCCAAATTAGTTGTATTGTTATGTCATGTATGTATTACCATTTGTAAATTACCAGCTATCTTAAACACATCAAGTTTCCAAAAACAATATGAAACCTACATTATGAAAATCATAACACTGCTATCATTAGAATAAAGTCACTAAAAGTGCTTGAAGTTAGTTAAATACATATTATATTTAAAAGCAAAAGGAGCAAAGATGAAGAAGACACTTCAATAAATCTTAAGCTTTCCCTATTTTAGAAATACCAGCATTAACAGGCTACTAAATTTAGCTTATATAACATTTTGTATTTTAATGGAACATTCGAGCAAAGGCGAGACGAACGGAAGATAAATCTTTATTAGAATATTGTTCAATTAATTTCTGTTCCGAAATTAATTTGTTTAATCAAAGAACAATTTAATAATTAAAGTAGTTTACCATTTTAGGCTGTAAATACGGCCTAATCTAGGTTATAGTAAAAATTGAATAGAATCTGAAATACATTTTTTTTTAATTCGAATTGTTATTTCTTTCAAATTGTTGACAAAGACAGATTTTGTTTTGCATACTCTATAGACAAAGCTTATCGATTGAATGTCAAATACAACTTTGTTTAAACAAAGGCAAAAAAAAAACGCTTGAAACTTTCGAAGTCATAAGTGTTAGTGTTTTCAATATTATTATAGTAGTTGTAAGTCACGGGTCACCTTGTCTTATAGTTTGTTGGAGTAACAATAGCTTCAGCATATTAAATTGTCATCATTATAATATTGTGTCTTTCCCTGCAATACCATGTCCTATTTAATAAACACTAGCCAAAATTACAATTTGCATGTTAAAATACAACCAAAACCAATGTAAACAGAAAAGGTAGCAACATTTGCTAAACATAACATGCTCATATTTTCTTACTAATTATGTTATGGATAACCGAACATTCTAATTCTGAATTCCACGAATCCATTTTGAATTGCAATGATACCAGTTAACATTTGAACATTAAACTAATTTCTAAAACATTTGATAACCAATAAATTTTGTTTCAGAAAGGTAAGTTATCCTGCATTCGCACCGAATCGGAATCAGGATCAGACAAGCTGTCGCTAAGACAGTCAGCGTCAAAGCAGACATCAAAAACCTCGACACAGCACAGCGACTGCTCATCACAGGACCACAAGTGTCCTTGCTGCTTCAGACCAGAGAAAAAGAAGAAATACAGAAGCAAAGAGAAGGAGTCAAGATTCTACAACGAAGTCACTTTTAAAGCTAATTTTAAGTATAAGAACACTACACGTAGAACACACTCTATGAAAGAGCATGTAGAAAATAATAGGGTATCGTCTCTTAGGCGAGAAACTAAAACGGCACAAACGTTAAGTTTAGTTGTAGGAGGCTTCGTCGCCTGCTGGCTCCCATTCTTCCTCTATTATCTACTCACCCCTTTTATACCAAGTAATTACGTGAACCCAGTCCTAATGTACATCCTTACATGGCTAGGGTGGTTCAACTCCGCGATTAACCCATTTATATACGCTTTCTATTCCCCAGATTTTAGACTAGCGTTTTGGAGGCTCACGATAAGAAAATGTAAGAAAAATAAACGTTAAAAGTAAGTTATTTGAGTCAATAAGTACTTATGTAGTTTATATTACCGAATAAACGTATCAGCTGGTATAAAAAGATCAGGAACCACAGGCGCAACTTTGGTTGAAAGACAATTGGAATTGAACCTTACGTAGACAGCTAAAGGTTGGAATTTCAATGAAGATACGGATCGAATGTATATATAGTGATACAAATTTGTAGATGATAGTAAACATGTTCCAATACCGTATTTGCATCCCGATTTGATCCGATTTGACGTGCTTGGCTGTACTTTGAATACGTCGAAATGGGCGAGCGAATGATTCCCCTATTTCTATGAACATATTTGTTCCTTTGTTTCACACATTCGCAATAAAACGCTGACAGTATCGTGATATGAAATTTTATTTGCTTTCTTACGAGAGCTCGCTGTGGTGTTTTGCGTTTAGTGAAAAATGTAAAAAGTTTGTAGTACCTATGTATTTATCTTTGTCTGCGACAGATTGAAGTTTTATTTTTGTTATTTGAATTATTCGTAGCTAGCAATAAACAAAATTGGCGTGCAAGATAAGCAATTTTAAAAATTCGTTTTATTACAATTGTGGAAATGAATGACATTGTTTCAAAATGAAATAACACATACACATACAAAAAAAGTAAACAATTTTGTGAAATGAATGCAATTAAATTGGTAATTTTGAATAGTTTGTCTACGTTCAGGCACTTTTGGAACCTTGAAAACTGGTTGAACATAAAATTATTGTTACTTATCATCATATTATTACTTTTATCAGATGTGTCCAACCAAAACGGTTGGACCTATACTTATTAATGTCTCAACGCAATGTTTTTCACTGTCCTTTTCAAATAATACGGAGATAAAATAGATTTAGTTTGCGGGAAATATTCTTTTATTCATACACGTTTTCCTACTATTACAATAACAGATTTATGAATTACTATTTGTTTTATGATTTTAATGGAATTACATAACTATGCAATTATTGAAACAATTTAGTTAATAATCTGGGCTTCAATAACATGGATTATAATTTTAATACTAATCTCTTTAAAGCAATAATCGTGCTTTAACGCGTTCTGAATGTATTAAAGAGTAAACGTGAATGATGTTTTACAATTTATTAGAGCAGAGAAAAAACAAACATAAAATAAAATTTTATGTATTTTATTGTTCATGTATGTTATTTAATAGCTCACGGCAGTTTATATTTATAGCAACCAAAATACACAGTAGGAAGTCTGTTTTTATTTAATCTAAAAATATTTTTTTTCTTCTCAAATAAAATTCAGCTGTTAGCTGTGCCTGAAAATCATTTTTTGTTTTTTCCGTTTGTTCGTTTTGGTTAATCTTCTAAACAGCTCCACCGGTATTCATCATCTTCCTGCCCTTATCCCATTTTACTTGGGGTATTGAGCAGTAAAAAAACAATGAAATATAAAAAAATACAAATTCAACAGAATTAAGTATAACATTTTAGTGTATTAGGAATACCACGAGTAAAATCTCAATGAAATATAAAAATCCCTACATACTCTTATTTTGCCTACATTTGACAATATGACACACTTTTCAGCTTTATCTATGTGTATACAAGAAAACCCTTTCAAGATGTTTGCTTACAATATATCGTCGGGTACCGCTATTCATCAAAATATAAAAAGTAATGGATGTCACACTTTTGGAGATTCATTTTATTCATTCACCTATCGAAAAATGTTTGAAGAAAATACTCTTGTTAATATATGGGCTGTCGTCTTCAACAAAAGCTATATATCGCTTGTTATAGATATGGATATGCACGCTGACATTGTTGTGTATGCCTGCACGGATAGCCGAGTGGTACAGGTCATCACGCGAATTACCACTGTGCGCGACGAGCCGCGTAGGACAAGAATTTGTGCTTTCCACAAATGCTTGTTCTGAGTCTAGGTGTATTCGTGAATATGAAATGGGTGTGTGAAACCCCCCGCGATACAAGGATTATAAAACTTAGTGCAGGAGTCGTTTTTTTTTCAAAGCAAAAAAACAAATAAACGGAGACTATAATATGCTCTACACAGTACATTTTCTGTGTAAGATTGAAGATTTGAAAGGCTTTATGTCTCCGATGGTAAGGAAAGTTTTAGCTCATTTTCCTGCCTATTATAGAGAGCAGATGTTCCAAAACTTATTGTTTTCTTTTAAAAGAAGCCTTCCTATTTATAACCAACCACTAGACTTCGGTCTGATTTAATTCATTTTCCACTTAAAATTTACATATTTCTATTTAAGAATAAATTTCGTTTAATAAATCAAGTTGATGAAATTCTTCGATAAGACCAGGACCTAGTTCGCGGAAATAAATAGATTTATTCTAGGACACATTAATTTTCATTGTTACTGAAATGTTTTGAAGATAAATTGAAGTGGATTTTCTAGAAGTCAAAGGTCAAATTTATTCATGGTTGAATGAATTTTGAAATAACTTCGATAGTGTTTTATTAACTTTATTAAAACTGTAATTTTCCAGTATCTATAATTGTTACGAAGCTATAAAGGTTTCGTATAATGGATTGGTTGGACTCACTTATTTAAGTAGTCACTTTTTTGAATAGTGATGATGACAACTTTGTTAATGTCCGTCATGTCATTTAAAGAATAATATTGGATATTTCTTTTTGCCCTGCACCAAATTACAGTCAATGATGGATGTAGGTATGGTACTAATTTGATGTTCATAAGAAACAAATATATCCTTCTGTTTCATTAATATCACTTCATTTCATAAAATGCTTAGAAGAAACTTTTCAACTAACAAGACTTGGTTCCAAAAATATTATCAGTATCTCTTAGAAACCTTGAGAAATAATTCAAAAGTATAATTATTAGAACAAAATATAAATAGAATTTTATTACTGTTGTCAATTTCCTTTCTAATTGATTATATTAATTGGAACTACAAATATAGTCCAATAGCTAGACAAAACTATGAATGAAAATGAAATAATTATTTGTCAATTTTTTCAAAATGACTGAAGGTTTTCCGGCATCCCGGAATACTGAGAATGAGATAGACGATATTGAAATGATAGCAGGAATAGAACAGATGCAAAGGGCAAGAGACAGAGGAGAGTAGCATAAATAAAGGCAAGACTATTCCCAGCAGTGGGTTATTAGGGGCTGATGATAACATTGAAGTTCACCTACCATCAAAACACAAAATATAACGACTAATCTATTTAGAGGTTACAGTGTGATGGACAATCGATTAATCTCAAACAAGGAATTATTTTGGACTATTTTGGGCGATTTTTACGCAACACTTTTAATGTATCTCCTTGACAATTTTTAAAACTAAACTTTCGGTTTTAATCCCTCACCGTAAAAACTCTTTAATATAATATACCGTCAAAACAGTTAAAAGGACAGTAGGTACGAACTCCATGCTTACAGTGGGAATCCTCAAGCAAAATTTTACTAAAACGCCCCAACCCAGTGCCATTAGCGACGGGAAACACTTAATTAGCCTTTTGAAACAATACCTAGAATTTACAACAGGAAAATAATAAAGATAATTGCGAAGGGGTAAAAAATAAACAAATGAATTGTCAAAATAATTTATTGTTGGAAAAGGGCCATTAGAGTTATGTACGTGTAATGTCATTTGTTTTATTGTTCCAATTGCAGTAAGTGTTGGTTATGTCGGTCAAAGTTATTAATTTTGTTTTAGAAATGATTGGCCTAGGATAATTAAATTTGAGAGTTACATTTAGTTTTGAGAAGTAAAGATTTGGTGCGTGATAGTGTTTTTAATTTTCGCGAAACCACGAGAAAACTCGTATGCCCTCTTAGATGCGTTTTAGAATCTCAAAGATAATATATTTTTATTAGGTTGTTAAGTTAAAGCTGACATCAAAATCAGTTAACCAGTTTCAGCGCTATAATGACACAGACATACACTTTTATAACCAAAAGGCGTACCAAGCTAATAATGACCTCTTTATTTACGCCACAAGACATAAAGAAACCAACCGTATCTATAATGGTTACGATAAAAATCAAATTCTTGAAAACGTAACCAAAAAGTTTTAAGTCCAAATCGAACTTGTTTTCTAACAGAAATTCAGAAGATTTACGTGAACACTTTAATCTCTGCTCGTTCATTTTTAATCTGGACAAAGAGGCAATGTAAAATAAGGTCTTACTGGTTTAGGAACGATCGCAGACCAAAATGGTCTTGTAGTGGAAAGTGGAGCGACCTCGTAAAAGAAAAGAGATCAGTGAATTTTTAACTTAGAATTGAATGGAGAATCTGTTCCTGAATGAGTAGTTAGATGGGAAAAAGTATTCGAAAATAATCTCAGTTTTCAATTGAATAAGTGTGAGTTTACAATGCTCTACATTTAGCCATCATGTTATAAAAGTCGTAAAACTGAATAAAACAATAATTATATTCTGGTTCAATTTCATGTTTTTTTTTGGTTTGATTGTCCCAATCAGAACTGACTGACCTGTTCTAGAATTGCCAGTTGTTTTTGATGATTCGATTAAATTTATTTTTTTTTCAAGTGAAAATAAAGGTTATGAGCTAGATAATATCACGATAACAACTAAGCGATAGTAGACAAAACCACAGGGCACACCTAGATAAAACTTTTTACCTAAAAATTATATTCTTTGTGAACTCCAAGCGATATCAAGAACAATAAAAACTGTTTTCTTTTGTAAAAACCGACAAACAACGGAATATAAAGGCTGGAAGTAAACCTTAATAGTATTCATTTAGGCAAGCAATTTTTCCAACAAAGAAAAATCGTTTTAGGTTTAAGCTTACAAAATCTAGTTCAGCATTCTTAAAAGGCTCAGAATGAGTAAATTAAACGCGCCAGTTAGGTGATTGGCAAAAAACATTTCTAGATTTTTTCTAGGAAAAAACGAGGCGTAATAAATGGCTATTTATGTTATACGCATTCTAACTTTTCCACGCGGTTTTATCTATGCGAATGTCGATTATAGCAGCAAAAACATTACTCATCTTATGACGTAGTCATGTAAAAAGTATCAGCTATGTTTAGTTCAGCAAACACCTTCGCCTCCCCCGGGCGAAGAAAAGCTAAAAAAAATACACCGAAATCTAAAATTAAAGAGCCTCTGCTATCTTCATGCCAAATTTTATCAAAATTGGTGAAAGAATTTGACCGTGAAAGAGTAACAAATATCCATACTATCTCATGAACTTTCGCGTTTACATTATCATAGTAGGTTTTGAATTTGGGTCAGTTTTATACAAAATAATGGCCAAACGCCTGGCCATTTATTATCGGAAGTTAAGCAATAAAACAGGTACTGAAAATTAATTTACCTACAATTTTATTCAATAAAATGGAAATTGTTTTACGAAATGCTGGTTATAAATTAATCTTTTTTTAATCTGATTATTGTTACCGTAAAAAAATTGAAACATGTATTTGTTTATGCTTATCCAGTACAGTCCTATTAAATGAGTCGTAGAGGTTAGATGGTCACCCGCAGTGGGCAGTGGGTGATCAATACTCAAACCTTCCCTATATGGCAAGAGGCCTGTACCCAGCAGTGGGACGTGTATAGGCTGGTTTGTAATTATTTTTATATTTAATGATGAACAATGATTTTGAAATTATTTTAGTAACATAATCATCCTGTCTCTATAATTGCCATTTATTTTGTCAGAGTCGCTGGATATTTACGTTGGTTGTTAGTTTATAATGCTAAAAGGGATATCCTGTGGCACGTGGTCAAAATCGGAACTATTGCCGTCATGTATGAAAAACTATCACTTTTGACTGAATTTTAAGTAGATTCCTCTTACGAATATGCACACCAGCGCCCTCATGTTAATGTCATCTACGTGAACACATCTTTTGCACGGCGTTTGTATAGCTCTATATAGCAAAAAGTTTTAATATCAAAGGTATAACACTTTCTATTACATAATCCTCTAATCAGAAAATCCTTTTACAAAAGGGATAACAGTTACCAAGCATTGTTTTACACAGGTAGGTACTAATCAAACTTTAGATTATTTGATGTAATAATTTTTGATATGAACATTGAACTGTGTAGGTTTATTTATAAGCCGTGGGATTAAATCTAGAGTTATTAAATTTTGTCACCCGGAAATGTTTGTAAGTAAATTTAGTTAAATTAATATTATATTTTGAGGTTTCAAATGTTTATTTATGGTAAATATATATTTCGGTAGCAGAAAAAAGATATATAAAACCTTTTTACACGATGTAATATATTGCATTTTGCTGGACATAAGCCTCTTCCTAGGTACACTACTTGTGTATTCTTATCAAAATAATATAATGTAAATAACATTCTTACTGTACCTGTCCAAATAGAATTTGTTTTGACACTATTCTGCAATAAAAACTATTTGTTACATATTCCTGGCCCAGTATAAATTATAACACAGTATAAAGTCTGTAGCAAATGGAAAGATGTGATCTCTGCCTACCCCCAAGGGAAAGAGGCGTGACGTTTATGTATGTATGTATGTATAAAGTCTTCATATCAGTAGGTGCAACACGAGTTCCTACGCTATCGGATTATTGCTTGAACGAGGACCGTGGCATGATACAGTCGCGAGCGTATCGCAGTGACGAACGAACGGTGTGTTGTTGATGTAATTAAAATGCTGTAGGTGGGCAGCCCTATCGCTGTTACGTACCGCGCGGCTGTAGGCAATTATTTTTTTTAAAACGGCAGAGTTTAACTACGGTATGTATAATACTGTGCTCTTAGCTACACGTTGCTCAAAATTTTCCAACGACACGATTTATAAGCAAACCGCTGGATTTAACCGATTTTCTGAACCAATGGTTCCGTCATACAATATTTAGCTAACACTGGTTTTCATTCACAATGTATTTTCAGCAATAGTTCAGGTGACTGAGTAAACGAATAAACTATTAATTCAAACTAGGCCGGCTGTTAACTGGGTAAAATATACGACACAATTATTTTTTTCCTTTTTTTTGAATAACGACTCTTGTCTACAAAGTCTATCTGGATTATGCATTATGAGTAATTAATTCGTGTTTTTTGCTCAAAAAAATAATCTGTCTTTGACTTCACAAAAATAAACAAAGTGTAAATAATGAAATACTAAATCTTGATATCATAGGCTTTTTCAATTGTATGTTTTGATTACACAAAAGCATCAAATTCACATGCCCTGTATTTTTAATAATACCAACATAATATGAGAAAAAATGTATATTTATCATGCCATTTTAGATTTAAAAGCTCAAATTCACCCTCAGACATACATTACCGCAAGTCATTGTAATTAGCATTATATTCTAAGATATTTAGATTAAAATAAAATGTATACGTAAGTAGTCGTTTAGGACGAATTTTGTGATAAAAACATCTTTAAAATAAAGAATTTTAATGAATATTGTACTTTCATTTGGCTTTTACTTTGAATCCGTGTAAGCAACATTAACCTCTGTGAGAGGTCAAAGGTCAGAGGTACCAAAAAAGAACTATCTGTCTACTATCACCTTTCAAGTTAAAGTCGTGGAAGTGAAATGCCACTATACGCCGTGTAGTGCGCTGTCACGCTTCCATAACTGCAATAATATTACTTTAGAAGGTGGTGTTATCCGGCGACGGCGGCGCGTATTATTTCACACGCTTCTCGAAGTAAAGTCAGCGAATTGGCGGGGTCCTTAAGGGCCAGAGCCTGCCGGGGCTGCGGGATGTTCGTGAGAGTTACCGCGACCCTGGCATTCAAAGGGCTCCAGGAGGAACATAGTGGGTTTTAGTCAGTAAAAGTCTGACACTCCCTCCCGCTGCGCCCACAGCGGGTGGGGTCGTTCGATGATTTCCCATGAAAAAAAAACGAGGTGGTGCTAGACCCTCTGTTTCTTTAGAGCCACAGTTAAAAACTTCAACCTAAATATAAAGGACATTATAGATGTGCTTAAGGTCTGTAACGATTTCGGCCTAAGTGGCGCTTAAAGTCCAGTATCGTTATAATTTTAGCTCTTAAAGCTAAGCACTTATTGAAGTAGGTTAGGTACCGCCTAACGAGATCTGTTGTTACAAAGATCTTTTAAATATTCGGTTTATGTTATAAGTAAAAGTACACTGTGGAATATAGGACCAAAATGTTTTTTGAAAAGCTACAAAATAGTTGCAAGGCAGTCTTGCAACTGTGTCTGTTAACTAAAATGAAACTTTAGACTTACCTAATCAGATTCTATTGTTTTAACCTTATTGAGACCGAGTTGGTGCACAGGAACACGACACTATTTAATTAGGATCAGTGACACGAGTTGAAACTACGCTCTATCGAAAAATCTGTATGTTTATTTAGTTTAAAAACATACCCAACCCAGTTTCAGTAAAGGGGACGATTTGTCGCAAATCAACCCTACGTCTTAATAGAACAGTTTAGTTTTAGTTGAAAAAGTAACAAAAACTGACTTGCAACTGTTTTGTTTAGTAAGCGCTCGCACTACTGAAAAATGAGAATAATTGCAATCGGATTTTGTGAGCACTTTCAATAGCGCAATTACTACACCTCTATGAAAGTAGCACTATTTTTAGAACGCAACCAAATTTGATGCCGAAATTTTATAGCTGCAAAAATATTACCTTCCTCTGACGCAGTCAGTTAAAAATAAACCTGTGTTTATCTACAGTGTCAGCAGTTTGAGAGTGAAAGAGTAAGAAACAGTTATTCATCCATCCATATTTACAAACTTTCGCGTTTATGTCATCATAACGTCCAAATCGATTTTGGCCACGGCAGCTAGTGTTTTTTACAGCTAGTTTTTGTGACGTATTATAGTGCATAAGCGTGTTCTAACACAGGTGCACTCTCTGTTCCTTTACTTTTATAGCCCGATGGGACGGTGATCCGACACGACCGGAGTGAGATCAGGCGCAGGAGCCATTTTAACGTGCTTTCCGAAACACGGAGCACGTATTAATCTCGCATTTGCGTTTATATAATAATAGTACTATACATTTTTAACAACACTTGCAATTTTAGGAAAATGTTACGCATAATGAGTTTCGCCTTGAAAATGATGGACAGATCCCATTGTGTCTTTTGAATAAAAATATGAGTAAGTTTAGGCCTAAGCCTTTTCATTGTGTACTCAACGGAACATATTACGATAAAATGCTTCCGCTCCAGTCATAAGATGCCCTTGTTATTTGGATTTGAGGTTATTTCGAAGTATATAAGAGAAAATCTTCTTTCCGAAAAACCCTCATTATAGAAATCAAGTCGCATGATAAAACTAAACAAAAAATGTCCTACTAAAGTTACAAACGGGAAAATTTATAAGTATGGATGGTTGTATGTTACTTTTCCACGCTCAAACGGCTGGTTGAATTTTGACGAAATTTGGTATGGAATTAGCTGACTCCCTGGTTTAACAAATACTTTTACTTACTTTTGGGTTAACCGACTGCGTTAGAGGTAAAAGTCCGGTAAAGCAGTCAAAGCCTGCGCCCAAGCTAACTGCAGATAGCATTTATAAAAAAAGCCTACGTCAGAAGGGACTTTGGTATTTCTGCTATAACCAACATTCGAGCGGGCGAAGTCGCGGGCAACAGTAAGTATTTTATACAAGAAGTAACCGTCAGTATCCAGACCTCTCACCAGAAATATGACAGTTTCTTAGATTTTGATAACAAAGGTCCATAAATGCTTGACAACGGTCTAATCTCATGTAGAGAGGTAACAAATCTCAAATCTGAGGACCACTTACAAATTCAAGGGTTACTTTATAGAGCTATATAAGTTTCTTTTAGCACGTAGATTGCATTATAATGATGGCACTGGTGTGTATGTTCGCAACAAGAATCAACTCAACTGTCAGTCAAAAGTGATGGTTTCTCATATAATGACGGCATTAGTTCCGATTTCGATGACGTGCTAAAAGATCCTTGTAGGTAGCACTAGAGTGATATTACAATCCAATGCTCTTTCTCTCTTTTTTGGGAAGAATCCTTCGACCTACAGTGGGCCATAAATTAAAACCAGTTCTTATTAAAGTCCTCACATTGTTGCTTGCAGTTAGTAAAAAATTAAAATAAAAAGACATTTATTGCTACAAAAAAGCACAAGGTTACATTGATATCACGTAAAAAAAAGAATAACTAAACTTAGTACTAATAAAATTAAAATTAGCAGCGAAAGGAGGTGGCTCATCTAATGCTATAGCGGGCCGAGCACGACCCGCCACAGCACTGATTTTCAGCCATTCCTACTGTAACAAAATACCCATACCCATACAAAAAAAAACGGTTTTTGTTATATAAGCTACTGAGGTCAGAATTGTGACTACGATCCGGTAGAGAATGTTCGCCGCAAAATAACCGTACTTCGGCCCTTTCATTCCGCCCATTGTCATGTTGTCAACTCGATCTACTTTCGCACGAGGTGGACAAGCGAGAGTTTGACTTGCTTCTGGTTCCGTACAAATTTGTTACGTGTTAAATTTGTTCGTTGTAGGTATGTAATGTACGTAATGTACGTGGAGAAAATTAAATTGAATTGTACAACATGGCTTTCAAAGGTATTTATTTGTCAGCCAGAAATAGTATTTTAGTTAAAGTTTAGTATTGTCAGTTGTTATGTTAAATGTCATTTTTGACAAGCAAGTAAATAATGCTATTTCTCTTTGATATTTTTTACAATTATAAAAAAATTGACTTATCATTAATTTATAGAAATCATTTGATTAGGGGAAATATTTAAAAAATGTGACTTTCAAATAGACGGTCCACGAAGTGACCACAAAAAAGGTCAAACTAATCCTACAGATTATATTTGCCATATTTGATAAAAGGTTTTTTAATTTGATTGAGGAACCTTAAAAATGGTAAGCGACATTTTCATGAATAGATACGCACGTAGGTCTATCGATCGTCCCTTTGACTGCGTTATCGCCAAGATTTCCCTTGTTTATTTAATTTTATAGCGATTCTCACAAATATCTTAACTACGGCTTGTTTATTTAAAATAATACAATGTATCGTAAATATTTACACATATGTGTCGCACAGATTTGTACTTAGTTAATTGAAGTTCTTAACCGACTTCGAAAAGGAGAAGGTTGCTAAATTTGGCTTTTTAAATGTCTATTCGTCTCTACATTTTACTAGGTAACGTCTTACATTTTGAAATAACTCTACATGTTGTTGTAGGTACATCGGCCTTGCTTGAATACGCTGATTTTTTTTTTCCAAGCTTGTATGGACGGATTAGTGATTCTTTGAATATATATTTTTTATATTATCTGTAATTTCAAAAACAAAAATCCCTTACAGCGTGTCAAACCCCAACTGTGAGATAACAGACATGTTACAAATAATATATAAAAATGCTCAATTAAAATAAACACATTCAAACTAAAAGTCATACAAAGCAATTTAAATAATAACACGCCTTGTGACAAAACCCATATCATTCTCCATGAAAAGCCAAAGAAAACATGATAAAATGCTCACAAAACACATAAATATACATGCAAAGGTGAAGTGAGATAAGGGCGGAATAATATGTCACCTTGAAGAAAATCTATAAAAAACAAACAATGCCATATCTGGTAGCCGCAAGGATATAGCTGACATGACGACGGAGTGGAGCCTCGGAAGAAGCGTTTTTGAAGAAAAATGGGGGGGTTTTTGAAGGGAAAGTTTTTGGTTAGGTTAGTGAGGTGTTACCAAACGCGGGAAACGGTACATAGCGGTTCAGGTTTAGTCAGTAAGAGTCTGAAGAGGATAGTGTCAGCCCGCTTTCTCTTCCGAGAACGAGGGTTTCTATGAAGATTCAAAAAAAAATCTGACTCTTCTCACTTCCTCCCCCGAGGACGAGGTCGAATGGGGTATGAGGATTCCCAAAAAAAAATGGGCAAGGTAAGTTTGTAAAAGTTCAGAAATAGTCAATTTTTGGGCTGTTTCCAGATGCAGCTGCTTTATATACTAGCTGCGGTAGGTGTCAGATACCTGCATGAAATTCGATCAAAATTGGTTAAGCCGGTTGAGAGTAAAGAAGTAACAAACATATCCACGTAGTTCGCCATGACAATAGCCTTCTACGAAATCATAATCTAATACATCACTTCGATGCTATAACAGCCAAAATCTTACTTTAAGTGATGTTAGTCCCCATAGCAACAAATCAATATGATTCAATCTTATCGTTGTTTTTAAGGCCTTAGGCTAATAGCCCAAATCGATCAAGTAAGGTACCTGACGTTGATAGCTGACCAATATTATAAAATATGGGCTGTTGGCCCAAGTTTGGTCCTTTACAAAATTCTGAACAAGAACCTTCTAAAAGATTTGCTTTAGTGCCTACAACACAGTCTTGATAAATAAACATGTAATGAAACATTTTTATACTTTTGTTTATGAATTAAGCTTGAGAATAAATCTCTTGAGTAAGTTTTAGGAGAATTGAATTACTGGAGTTGTTGGAAAGTTTGAAAAATAGTAATATAATAAACAAACGAAGGATATTTTTACAAAGCTAGGCTTCGGCTGAAATAAACCTACTTAGTTTGAGTATGTAACTAAGTTTTTAAGTGTATTTTGTTCTGCTGAGCCATTTTCTGTAGCCCTTTTTTAGATATCTGATTACTACCAATACTACTGCTACTACTACACTACCAATCTGATTCTCCTCTTTCTTCTTTCAATACTCCCCGTCTTTTGCGATTTCTGGCCATGTGCAACTTTCAGTGGCAAGGCTTCAACATAGAGAAGCCTTATTTAGAATTTGAATCCAAAATCAAATCTGCCAAGGGCCATCTACACTAGCTCTATGGAAGAACGGACATGGATGGCCCAGCTTAACTACAAAACCATTGAAAATTATGGAAATGAAACTTGTTTAGGTTATTAATTAATAGGATAAATACATTACATTTTTGAAAACTATTTTTCTTTATATTCAATTATTAATATTATACAGCATCACCCACTAGCCTCTCCATTCTTGTTCCACATTCAAACTGCGGAAAAACGGCATCATGGCGGGCGTCATGATGGACAGCTGTTTAAAAAGTAAGAGACTGGCTGAATAGAGTCCCTGTGTTAGTGACAGGCTACGAGGATGCTTTTTATCCAGAGGACAAGACTTTAGGAAAATAAAGTTAGTTTATTATGTCATTTTAATGATAATATTGACCAAGACTTGGTAGTTTTAAGGAAGTCGTTAATCAAAATCACACAAGATGTTGGTCTTTTTTAATTTGAAGACGTGTTCTTTTTTAATAACTTTTCAACGAGCCTTGGGACTTGCTAAATGTTGTGTGTAGTAAATGTTTACAACTTACAAGAATGAGAAAATTTAGAATTTAGTTTAGACACTGAAAATTCAATTTTTATTTTCCAAGTATAATTATGCTATATTTTTTATATTTGAGTGCTAAATGACTGCCACTAAAGTTATTTAAAAAAAGATATTTGTATATGTATTATCATACCACCTCTATAGTTCTTGATAAATCCTACTGCTAATTTCATTGTTTGACTCAAAAATGAAATAGATAGGAACCGTTATGGTAACACTATTAAGAATTTACGCGATCAATCCAATATTTGTACTATCGATTGAATAGTTGAACTGGAATTTTGGAGGCTTGTGAATATCTTTATAGGGTGAGTTTCTACTGATACGACACTGGGTGGAGCGGACGGAGTCAATTGTTCAATAACAGCCGTCGAAATCATTTTAGTTTCCATTACTAGGGAGTGGAGATTGATTAAACGATTGACGGTGCGTTCCGCTCCATTCCGCTGAACTCAGCGACAGGCCTGTTGGTCTAGTGGTTAGTGGCCCTGACTGCTATACAGGAGGTGGGTTCGTGGGTTCGATTCCTACCTAGGACAAATGTTTGTGTGATGAGCACGATGATTTGTTCTGTGTTTGGGCGTAATTTATCTATAATGTGTATATAATCAGCAATATATAAGTCTGTTTATCATTTTTCTAGTACTTATAATACAAGTTACTCTCGTATACTTAATTTGAGACTAGATGGTATTGAGGGAATGTTGATGAAAACCAGAGGAAACGCACCCTAACTTGTCATTCGAGTAATTGGTTTGAGGTAAATAAAAGGCCTGTTTTAATATTCATTGTCCTTATTAATGACGGATTTCTTGCCTGGAGCTTAATTGTCTTTTAGTATTCAATTTGTTATTCACTAGTTTTTGTTAGAGGATTCTTTTTTGGCTTGATTATAATATAATCGGTTATAGCTACACAACGCATATGTCTACTTATTTTGTGGTCGTACAGAGTAACTCCATATCAAAAATATATGTAAAACAGCCGTGTAGTTCACGACAATTAGTTAACGATAAAACAAAATACTGTTAATTTTTACCTAATATTTTAAAGGAAAAAAACATTCTGCTGTGTGAAAAACCTCTTCCTTTTTTTTGAGTCGGTTAAAAAGCAACAACAGTGACCTTTGTCGGTCTTTTACGCTTTCATAGTCAAATCGCTAATTCTATGTAGAACAATTGAATCGATTATTATAAAATTGAATACAGTAAGCTTCAACCGCGTAGAAAATATCACGTCTGAAAATTTTTACTTTGTCTCCAGAATGGAACTATAATTAAAAGCTAGGTAAACCATAATCAACGTTAACTCCATCACATTTTGCTTCCTATCTTGGTAACATTATTAAGTACCGACTTGTTTTTTTTTCAGTTTATTTTGATATTCAAGAACGTGCTAAAGGCTTCAGTGCACGTCCCACGCTTGCCCCGAGTCTCAGCTTGTATGTAAAACATATTAGAACCAACGTAATTTGATAAACATACACCCACCTTCTAATATTATGAACGTGAAACTTTGTGAGTATGGATGGATCTCTTTTACTTTTTCACGTTCAAGCGATTTTGATTGTCTTACGTATGAAATTAGCTTAAACCTTGGATTAACACATGGGCTACTTTTTAACCAACAGCGTCAGAGGAGGGTAATGTTTTTGTGGCTATAACCGACATTCACGCAACCTTAATTTACTATCTTAAAACGTCATCACGTATCAAAGTAAGTCTAAATACGTAAAAAGAAAATGTTGGTATTCTTCATGAAAATTTTGATTTAGACGAAGCGGATTTTTTCTTCTTAAAATTACTGATTGTCGTGCATAAAAGCCATTCCTCTTTAAAATATACCTGGGATCTTACCTTAACACCATTGTATTGCAGATTCTTTAACATAAAAAATCACGTACTTTTTTGTTTCAGTTATCGCCATATCCACTGGTTCCTTTGATGTTTTTAACATCGATAATCTTTATGGGTTTTCCCGTCCTCTGGTCAGGTTTTCAAGACTCTTATCGGTTAAAACCACCGCACGCTTCAAATCTTGAATAATCTAGAATGATAAGTAAATCTCTGTCTTTAAATCTCAAGATGGTTCGGAACCTTTGAACTGCATTCTCAATAGGGAGACACTCAAATTTGTCCCGCGATCATCACAATGTCGTCCGATATCGCTTGGAACATTAACTAGTCGTGCAACTAGTCGTTGATTCTGATTGGCTAATATAAAACGAGTCATATATCGCGGAGAATCGCTCCATAACTTTTGTAGATACAAACTACGTGATACAAGTAAAAGGTATATCGGGCTATTTAATTCCGATAAATACGCGTGAGTAAACCGATGTACCTTTTAAGTATGAATCATCCTCCCGAAAGTTACTATTAAAACTACGTGATGTTGAGGGATAAGTATCTGCGATATGTCGCCTTGTGGTGTTCTTTCGTCGCTGTCTTTGCCTCTCACGTGGTCCTGAAATGCGAACGTCCTAGGAAACTTCTAGAGGACATTGGGTTGGCTGGATTAACCGCCCCGGACACCACTACACGCACAATAAGCCACAGGAGCCTACGTGCGGTAAGTGGAGCCCACCACCATATCGCCTAGTGACAATCATCATTTCAATGCCCTTATCCCAATTATTACTTGGGGTCGGCGCAGCTTGTCGCCTAGTGACAATGTGGCTTCAAAAAGTTCGATGTGATGTATGTTACGTCATAAATTTTCATTATTGCGCATTCTCGGAATTCGCCTCCATCTTAACAGAAGTTTCGTTATTTAAATGCAATTCTAACTAAAAAATTACAAACGAATAAGATTAGTTTTCCTTCAAAATAAGAAAATAGGTCATCATTATTCAAATATTACGACACAAACTTGCTAAATGTAACACAACAGGTAATCATATCAGATTCTAAACCAAATTAAGTAAACTTAGACGTTACCCAAAGTTTGAAACTTGCAAACAAAATTGAATCTTATTAACCTAAGCTAAGAGTTGGTTTTGGGTTCGAAAGGGACCTATCAGTTGTATGTTTAATCTATTTACTTGTCTAAGAGGTATTGTTCGAGCAGAATAAACAACACCAGTGTATGTACAAACTAACACCCATAGATAGTTAAAACATGACGTTGAAATTGTTTAACTTTCATAATATAATATACATAATATTCCTCAACATTCCCACAACGCCATCTACTCTTAAATTAAGTACCTATACGAGAGTAACTTGTGTTGTGAGTATTAGACAACTGATTAACAAGATAGATAAATTACACCCAGACACAGAACAAATGATCGTGCTCATCACACAAACATTTGTCCTGGATGAGAATCGGACCCACGACCTCGAATATAGCAGTCGGGGTCACTAACCACTAGACCAACAGGCCTGTCAAATTTATTACTATTTAACTACCTTAATGGCCAAAGCCTTAATATCTAGTCCAGACTGGAAACTTTCAGGCAAACTAGCTTCCATTAAGATTTCAGCCAGTTTCAAAGTATTTTCAGACTATCCAGTGGAAGTTTTAGACATGGCCGTGTTCTAATAGTTTGCCTGCCTCAAAGTTATTAATGGATGCATTGATATATTAAGTTCATGAAAACTGCAAGTACCTTTGTTTTGCCTTCAATTAATTTAATATTTTTTAGTTAACTTTTAAGAGTGCGTTGGTAGTGTGTATAGTTGTTAATTATGAGTTTAAGGAATTAATTAATCTGGAAAGTCAAGCCGCGCTTGCCACGGTTTAGACATGGGTGGGTTACCAGAGTAAATAAATTGAGATTTATTCTTATAAAGTAGTTAAACCTATCATATTTAAATAATCAATGAATGAATGTTGATGGATGGAGAGGAAAGGGAAGGCCAGAGAAAAGGTGGATGGATTGTGTAAGGAATGATATGAATGAATCCTGAGTAAATGATAGTGTAACGTCTGATAGAGGGGAATAGAAGAATAAAACGTGTTGCGCCGACTCCAAGTAAAATGGGAAGGAAAGGGCAGGAAGATGATGATTTAAATAATCAAGGTCCTTACGTAGGATACCGTTTTACCTAGACTAATGGCGTGTACCATTCAGACAAACATCTATTCCACGAAAACTACGCTATCAAAAATATTGTTTTTTTTTTTAAGTTAACTCATAAATGTGAATATCATCCTGACGTCACTAAAAGTCACAACTCACGAACCAACACAACCAATTACGTCAACAATGACTCTCAAATCTTATTTTTATGTATTGAATTCTCAAATCGGAATATTACCTGCGTTTACTAAAGTATTACCACAGTATAATAATGTAAACAGCATGAAGTTTTCTATATCACGGTCGTAAGGCGAGATATGCCTACGCGGCAGAAGGTTTGTTATTGGCTGCACGGACGGCCGAGTGGTATACCACGCCATGTGCGCGACGTGTCGCGGATTCGATCTCCGCGTAGGACAAGAATTTGTGCGTTCCACAAATGTTTGTTCTGAGTCTGGGTGTCTCTGTGCATGGTAGTCGAATGTCTGTGAAACATCGTGCGATACCAGGATTATATACCTTAGTGCGGGACTCTTTTAAAAAAATATATAAATGTCATTATGATTCTGTAGGTGAGCAGTCCTATCACTGTATAAGGCGGCTTTAGGCAATATTAGGCATTTATTTTTTAAGGGACGGTGAAAATAAGCTACTGTATGTATTTTTCCTGTAGTACTTCAGTAATGTTAGTTTAAGAGGCCTATTAGTGGCATGATTTGCCCTTTTCCAATGACCTATTGTAACTCAAGGAACATTTAGGGCGGTACCCAATTTGACACTGTGATCAATGATTTCCTTATCGGACTGTAAATGTGTGTTTTCGAATTCAAATACCGCGTCTAATGTTTTTTAGTTATTACTTCGTACGTAGCTCTCGTAGCGATCGTAGCCATATTTTTGTAGCAAACGGCTGCATGCAAGAACAGAGCTTGTACTTAATCTGGAAAACATTAAACCTTCTGATAGTTCTTGTTAAAGGTAAGAAATGAGAAAGTTACGGTTTTTGTGAGTACTTTTTCGTAGCACTTGTAGCAAGCGTAGCTTTCGTAGCACACAAGCATTTATTTGCAAGAAAGAGGTTTAGTTACATGACGTTAAAAATTGCATTTTTGTCAGTACATTCCTCTTGAAAATGACAAAGACAGCATAACACGAGGACGACTTATCGCTATGTGACTTTTTTAGTATATGGCTGACAGCATATGTAGCGGCCGTAGCCATACCAGTAGCCTTTCAAATGTTGTTAAAAAAGTATAAATTAGTATTTCATTTGAGTTGCTCTTCCTGTTGAAATATTGACGTTAAATTGACAAAACTAATGTATATGTTGTTTTGTACTCCAGGAAGACCTGATGTTTGTACTGAAAAGATCTAAGCGATATTAAAGCCGCTCATGAATATTGTTTTTCCTGTCGATCGATTGAACGTCTCTAACATTACATATTAATATCGAAGATATCACAAAGATCTTTTTTCATGAATATGTATACTGGAATGTATGAATCGAATGAATGTGTATATTCCGTGTTTAATAGGAACTAAAAATTATGTATATTTCACAATTTATTTACACCTAACCACGAAACATTCTCCAAACTCTTTCTATATCCCGTCTATTTACAAGTTACACTTTAACTACCAAAATATTTCTTCGTTCTTATTTGCCTTAAAAGATTTGTAAATAACAAGTTTATTTTAAGTTCATTTATTGAGGCATTGTCACCTAATTGGATACTTAAAAATTACATATAATCAATTTTAGAAACAAAAATAATTATAAAGTTAGTCAATAAGCTCTTTATCTCAGTATAAAATACAAACAACATCAATCCACACACTAATCGAACCATTGAGACCGAAACTTTTTATTTTCCTACAGAGATTTATATGACAAGAGAACCAGAAAAACAGAACTCATTTCTAACACAAATTCACAGCAATAGGCTTGGTACGAAACTTGGCTCTTAGCCAAGTCCAATACATCACGAGAATTTGCACAAACTCGATTTCAACTTGCACTATCTGTTCGAAGGTCTACATAAAATCTGAATTTAGCTTGGAGCCTGTTATTTTTAGTATGCAGGCTGCTATAAAGTTCATGAAATGGATATCTTTTTAGTTTATTGGAAGTAGGAGAGTTTTGAAGTGTTATGAAGATAAGATTACAAAAGGCTATGTTTAATAATAGTTCAGTCAAAATAGACATAAAAAAGGCATAAGTTCGTAATAATTTGCATAGATCTGAAAATTGGCGGAGACGTTCAATAACTCTTTCATCGATTTTAGATAGTCCTTTTTAATGATTCTTTCACACGTCTTTATAATCATCTTAAAATCAAAGTATATTAAATCATCCAACAAAATAATCATATGTATTATTCTTTTACCATCCCTTTAGAAGCCAATTTTATTTATGTACTTTTGTTAACCGTATTAATTGATTACTTTCTCATCTAAATGATGGCGTACGGAGAAAATATTAGGTGAAAATTTGGAAAACTCATCAATCTAACAAAGACCATTCTGGTATGAAATAAGCTTCCTGAATCGATCTATCTAAATTGTAATCCAGATCAATTTTTCTCAACTTAATTAAAATAGATTCGGCATGGATTACTTCAAGCGTTTTTAAACTACTGTTTGACGAGCAAGTGTAGGTAACATAAAACTATACTTACAACTACTATTACGCGATTCATTACTAGTTTGATTTAGCAATATCAAAATAATTTTGGAAAATATAGGAAATATTGGTTTACTGGAAAGAGGAAAGGAAAATAAGTAAAATAAAAATAAAGTAATATTTTTTTGGCGTTTATGACATGAACGTATGCAATAATTGTGGTAGTTGCTCTTTTAAAATGAGTTAAAAAGTGCATATTGAAGGGATTTTTTTATATAAATTGTGATGATAATCCGATTATGACTCTCTAATCCATTAAACCTTCTTCAGTACTGAGATTTTTACTTTAAGTAATAAAGTAGCGACAGAAAGACATTAATTGGCACGATACACAACTGTTTCTCTCACAAAAAAAATACCACAAGATTAAAACAAATTCCACCACAGAATAAGTAAAAAAACATAGGATCACGTAATGGCACACAATTAAACCAGTGGGTAGGAAACACCAAATCGCTATTAGAGCGTAAACAGTAATTAAGCTGACTCATTCTCTGATTGTTTAGGATTCCATCCCTATTGTATTGATGGAAAAGTATATGTAACACTACCTGCTACCCGCGACTTTGCCCGCGCGAATGTTCGTTCATCATCATTCCCCTGCCCTTATCCCAATTATTATTATTTGGGGTCGGCGCAGCATGTCTTCTTCTTCCACACGTTCCTATCTGACGTCATCTCGCAAGTCACACTCTTTGCAGCCATATCATCTTTGGAATGCGGATGTTCGTTATAGCTACAGAATCATTGCTCGCGTCGGATGCAGTCGGTTAAAAAGTAGTCTGTGTGTTAATTCAGAGTAACAGCCAACTCTATACTAAATTTCATCAGAATTTCTCCAGCCGTTTGAGCGTGAAAAAGTAACAAACATACATCCTTACAAACTTTCGCATTTATAATATTTTATAATATTAGTAGGATATAAGTAGTTCCGTGTGGTGTCCGGATATAAAGAATAGCACCACCCCATAACCTCCACTGGGTGTCGTAAAAGGCGACTAATGGACCTTAAGACCCAGTGCACTGTACCAAGCACCTTGGGTCACCCGAATGGTGGCGGGTAAACAACCAACAATCGCATTCCCAAAGAGGGTTAGTGTCAGGCAGGCGGCCGACTATAAAACCATAGCCAAAACTTTAAGCAACACGTCTAGAGGACGTGTTGCGCCGACCCCAAATAAATAATTGGGATAAGGGCAGGGGTATGATGATAGGATATAAGTAATACTTAGCGAGTAAAGTAGAGATTACGAAGTGGCTTGTAATATCATTAAATCTTGAGAAGAACTGTCTTAAATTGTTATGGCTTTTTTTTTGTTTTTAAAAACATTGGTATAGGTAATATTGTTTTGAATAGCCAAACAGGTCAAAATGTCCTTTAATACAATATTTGTTGAAGCAATAGCTGTTTTTTTTGGTATGATACTTAGTTAAGCTAAGCAAACAGATACGGCACTTATCTCACAAACTCCTACTTTTTAAGCCTTGGAATATGGTTTCAATACAAACTTATAACTTATGTGCCAAAATTCAGCTAGATTTTGCTCAAAAATTTGCAACCGTCAATAATATATTTACAGCTCACCAATACCTCATATTAAAAATACAAGGAAATTGGTATCGGTAGATCGACTGCGCCAGGATTAAACTGGAACACATAGAAAAAATCTACCTATTTGATTTCCTATCGATTTCAGCTCTCACTAGCTTACAAAGTAAGAACAAAAACCAAATAAAAAGTCCCATTCACTTCCCACTTAAGCAAATGAAGGCACTGAACTGTGGATGTTCCCAAAAAGTTTGAGAACAAAAAGTTTAGCGTTCAGTATTCAGATATGGCGAGAAATATGATATTAAGGCTAGAAAAGGAGATAGAATAGTTTTTGATAGTGAATAAAAAATGTACAGATAATATGACTGCGGTTCTATTGGGTGTTATGAAATAATAGTTTGTTAATGGCTAAAAAATGGCCTGTTGGTCTAGTGGTTAGTGGCCCTGACTACTATTACCAGAGGGTTCAATTCCCACCCAGGACAGATGTTTGTGTGATGAGCGCGATCATTTTGTCCTGCGTCTAGGTGTAATTTATCGAGAATATGTATGTGTTTAGAAGTATATAAGTATGTTTAGCAATTGTCTAGTATTAATAACACAAGCTGTGATTAAAGTACACCGGCCTATAGTTTTATATTCTAACCGTAAAATATCGATATCAAGTAGCCGCAACGAGGAGTTTATTCATGACCTACCGTTCAAATATATTAGAACTAACTTTTAGTGATATTTTGAAGTTGTAGGAAATTCTGCGAAACTGGGAAACTCATTCAGACAGTTTGAAAATTTCGGCGTTCAGTTTGAAGAAAAGATATTATTGTTGGACATAAATTTTATTGTGAGGTAGAAAATATGCATGGTGGTTCGGTAATAAAATAAATATATTTTTAGTTAAACTTTACAGAAGTGTCATGTGACAATGAAGGTCTAATTAAAATTCAATTTATATTTTTTGACGACAAAGAGGGGTGAAAAAAAACTTATTACTAGGCGTTACAGCTGGGAACTGGAAAGATACGTGAAATACCAACATTTGAATTTGAATAATGAATATAATATGTCAAAAAAATAATACAATACATATCCAGATTTTTTTATTTAGGATTCCCACCAAAGAATACACTTACATGCTATAATAGTAGAACTAGTACACCTTGTGTTTCACCAATTATAGGGAAACACATCATTTTAATGGTGGTAAGGTGTTATAGTGTTTTGTTTAAAAATTACATATTATTTCAATCCTTCTAACTTACCCTTCTAGGACCTTCCCAACCATCCCTTATAGTTATAACAAAACACCTGTAAGACAATGTACTTTAAGGGTCCGGGACAAAAGACCTCCAAGGGTCATGGCTTAACATTTCCGGATCAAATACAAATAGAGGTCTGCCGGAGCATGATGAGTTGTTAAACCTTGCCTTGAGGTGTAAATTCGTGAGGTATCATAAGCACGTTGGTACAATGTTGTGTCACTTGGTAGAAATTTCTTTTAGTTCTGGCTCAGTAAAACTAGAGTATTTTTACAAGCTACTACGGCAGACAAACTTAAAAAGGTTCGTAAAGTATACTATGATTTGCTCTTGTGACTTAAGATTTTTCTTAAAATTTTACTATTTCAAAGACACTTTGTGAATCGTATTGTATAAACCGACTTATGTTCCTGACTGTTTGCCACTTCGTACATAAATAGTTAAATCAATCATACTTTTGAATAATTCTCAATTATCTGCATAATTTCACCAGGAAAGAATTCAGGTAATTTGATACAATTTCAATTATGAAAAGCATTATTTCGAAACAATACGATTTAGAATTTTGGTGTCAAGAATTTCAATATTGTATTCAAATTTAAAATTGCTGAAATAGATGTTGTAAAGCGTGTTGAGAATGTTTTAAGCAGTGATAGCCTGGTGGTAGGAACGTTGGATTGCCAAGTCAAAGGTCCGAATTTGAACTCGCGCTAGTATCATATCTCTTGATAAACGACAACATTTTGCATCCTTCAATTTGCTGCCTGCATGTTAAAACTGAGGCCGAATTTTTCACTACAATTTTCTACCAATAAAATCATTGTCATGAATCTATTATCAATGAAATAATTATGAGATAACTTCCGAAAAACGTTAACATTTTTGTAAAGCTATCAGAATCAAGTTTATATTCATGTAACACGTGTCGAGCCAAGCTTCAGTGTTATCACGTTTCTTGCATAATAATATCTCTTTGGAAGGTCGCGAGTTCTGCTTCTCAGGTCTATTCTTATTGTGACTCGAGAATATACTGTTTGAAACAAAATAGAAATATTATGGTAGCCGAATTCAACTTTCATCTGGTGGGGCCTTTGGAGAAAAATAGGTAGAAGAAATAATTTAATTACTAACGAAAGTGTGAATAACATTCAAAATATTTTATTAATTTTGTATTTATTTTTGTCGGAAAGGCACGTTTAATTGTAAGTTAATAAAAAATTATAAGGCTTCTCGATATAAAAATTGAAAAATAGTGAAAAAACTAACAAAGACAAGGATTCTCTTATTTTACCAAATGAGCTTAAAAAATAGAGGAGCTTATCAATTTGACGGATTTTTTTTCTCGTGTAAACAATTACAGTTCCTCTTATAATAAAAACTGCAAGCACTCATCTAATTATTTCTTGCACGTATACTTGGCAACCACAAATAAGCAAACTTTAGAACTCTAAGCCGAAAAGCCGATTGTCTGCCAAAAACCAGTAAGACTTAGCCTGACTAATGTCTAAATCTGTAATCCTTGCCTAGAACTAAAGCTAAGATCACAAGAATCTAGACATCTTTAGATTTATTGTACTTAAATAAGAATTAAGAACGAGGATTACGGTTTTAAGCTTACAATAAGTAGGTATACATTTTTTTTATAAAACGACTCCCGCACTAAGGAATTGAATCCTAGTATGGCGGAGGGTTTCACAGACATTTAATTCACATGCAAAACAAAAAGATACCCTGACACAGAGCAAGTATCTGTGGGTCGCACAAATACTTGTACTACGCGGGGATCGAACCCACGATATGTCGCGCACAGTGATCATTGGTGTGGTGACCGTATTCATAAATCAATAAACCAGTCTTTATACGTTCCACTGCTGTTCACAGGCTTTTTCCTTTATAGGGAAAGTTTTGAGCATTGATCACGTTATCTCTTACTGCAGATTGGCGATTACAGATTCCAATGTTTAGAATTCAGGTTTTCTCACGATGGTTTCCTTCACCGTTTGTTAGTAGAGTCTTAAAATAGTTAAGAAAGTACATATAACTTTGAAAAAGTCACATTTATACTTTCCTGTGCTGAGGATCGAACCTGCACCTCTACAAATCCATACATACAACCTCAAGGCCTCAACAACATTCTTTTTTAAACTCAGTTAAAAAGTTTTATAACCATTTACAGGGAGGCAATGTTCGGAGCCACCGGAGCGTAAGTCCGTTTGATTCCGTTCTCAGCTTGATGGTTTTATTCACAATCGTATATTGTGCACTCGAAGCAATTTTATTAAACCGAACAGTTTTACTTTCATGACTCTTTCAAAGAACTTTTCAATTGTTTTTACCTGGATAGGATTATTTTCTATTTCGGAATTGGGGAATAGGTTACTAAAAATAGAGTAAGAGAGTGTTTTCTATGATAAAATAATTGGGAAGATATTTAAATAGATTATTAGTTGAGTATTTTCCGTGAATAAATAATTGGGGTGATCTAAAAATATACCAATATTTCAAGTATTTCCACTTTCGATTTTTGTTAAATAGAATTTTAAGGAAATTCATTAAGAGCCTTAAAATTTAGAGATAGGATTTTATATTATGAAATACAATTAAAAAATTACTAACTAGCGTGCCCAAAGGTTTCACGTGCATACTTTCCATTCAACAAAAAAAAAAAAACATTTTTTTAAGTTTTGTTCTCACAAATTCTTCCTAACAGAAAAGAAACAAACATTTTTATATTAATTAAAAGGTTACTTGCAAGCAGGTTCCTAAGCCGCAAAGCTGTGTAAAGCTTCGGGGTCTTAACTGAAACTTATTTGGAAGTTATTTAAAAATCTGTGAGAACATTTTTACCACCAAAAAGAATTTCGAAAGTTATACGACGAACTTTCTAGTATTATGTTCTCTTAAATATGCTCTAGGCATAGTAAGTTAGAGTATAGTTGCAGTAAAACTTCGTGGTAGCCGGCTGTCGTGGTATGGATATATCATGCAGACAAAGAGGATCACGTGGTAAAGAAGGTGATGGACATGAATGTGGATAGGTATAGGGGACGAGTGTGAAAGATGATATAATATGATATGACAGATAGGCTGCAAAGAGTGTAACTTGTGAGATGATGTCAGATAGAAACGTGCGGAAGAAAAGAAGAACATGCTGCGCCGACCCCACAAAATAATTAGGATAAGGGCAGGGGAATGTTGATGATAATAATATAGTGGTATAAGTAAGTCCAGCGTTTTTGTTCTAAATCTTAAGTGTTATTCATAATAAACAATAAATATAGAGCAATACGGTTCGTTTTGCACATGGATGACAATAACATGAGGGCGCTTGTCTTGACTGCGCTACGAGGATCAACTAAACTGTCTGTCTATGTGATGTTTTTTTTTTGCTATAAATTAGTTCTGATTTTGGCCACGGCCAAAAGATCTTCGAAACACTTAAACGTTTGTAGAATATCTGCTACGAGCTCTACGTTTACTACGAATACTACACCTGCTACGAACGCTACGGATGCTACGAGCATTGTGCAAGAACATTGCTTCACCGGAATTGCTACGTTCTCTACATTTCTCGAATAAATAGCGTTAAGATCCTTCCTTGTAATAATAGACTTAACAACTTTCATTTGAATTTATAAGCAGGTATCCCTGGATATAAATTCAAAACTTTAACCATTTCAAATATTGTTCGCAAACTAAAACAATAAAATTTAAAGTTTATGGTGTTTTAAAGATGATCGCAAATTATGCAATGAATTCTACAAAGTAATTTTAAGGTAACTGATAGGTTTTAAAGAAAGAAAACCGCATCTTTTTTTGATGAAACCATAAAAGCTACCTATCTAGATAAATTGTAGTGGATTTGAATGTGAGTACATGCTTAATTTACTAATCAAAGTGTCTTGTTTTAGTGATCGAAAATACTATTGATTTTCATTGAATTGATTTTGAATGAGGAAAAAAGGCGTTACGAATAGTTTGTTTTTCAACCGACCTAAATATATTTATTTTACCTTTCATTTTCAGTCAATACCCCAGTAAAATTGTAGTAAGATTCCTTAACCTTTACCAAAGAGTATCTATTCAAAGACACAATAAGAACAAAATTATAAGTATCGGAATCCGAAGAGCTCTCGAAATATCGAACATCGCCGTAAACGTGTCTAAGGCAGGAGGAACTTTTTTATTTTATTTGTTTCATGGACTAAAAATGGAAGACTATTTATTTTTATAAGATCGCTCTTCGATTGTTTTTGAAGTTTGTGCTAGATTTACAAATAGAGCAATGTACTCACACTTAAAATCTCAATTCACGCCACTTAACCACCATTGGTCATCATGTCATTGTTCTTTTTTCTGATTTCGAGTAGTCAAAATTTTAATCAAAATTCGTTTATTCGAACTATTTTTGAACGTCAACATTATAATAGACAACACCCCATCGCCCAATCTTCACCGCTTCTTGTGCTTTCGCTACGGAAGAAGAAACGGTGCAAAAACTCCCCAGCAGCATGCTGTACTTCTTTTACATTATGACAATATAGGTAGGAGCCGTGCCCGATAAATCGATGTTTTAGGTCGATAAAAACTACAAAAAACCAAAAAAAATAACTACTGAGCCCAAGGTCAGCAGACCGGCCAGCCACCGCTAATGAAGGTCGTATGAGTATTTTATTTTTCGCTTCATACCTATTCGCTTTATGACATAATATTGATTAGTTCAATTAGTATTCAGATTGAGTTAAAACCGATTACGTAAAGATAATGAGAAATCTATTTTTAGGATCGAAATAGGACTCCAGTGAGGTCATTTTTCATGAAGAGCTTTGAGCTCGTTAAATGAAAATTGGGAATTTTATTTTTAGCATAAATGGTAACTTAATCAGGTATCCTTTATAAATTCTGATAAAAATCTAGGGATCATTCGTCTGAATACACATAACATATGTATATGTGTAATGAAACCTATTTCATTAATTTTAATGTAATAAGTAAGTTAAGTTTAAGTTAATAGGTAAGTTAAGTTGTCTGATAAAGTTGGGATGGTGACATGCGATTGATTACGAAGATGCGAAGTTGCTATTGTTTTTGTATATTATATCTTTATATCAGAAGTTACTTTAAAGATATAGAATGTACATGAAAGATTATTCTTGATAATCAAAACCAATAAACTTTAAATGTCGTTCCTTTTCTGGTGAGATACTATTTGCCTATTTTTACGAAAATCCTGAACAATATGTCCTAAATATATATTATTATGTAAACGCTACATAAGAGAAATTTAAAAATTAAACAGTTTTGATTCGGACAAAACCCGTTTTATGTTTTTAATTTAACCTAATAGTGAATTACGTTTATTGCTTTATTTTCACGCCTCCGAAAATTTTAAATATTCGTTGTATTAAAACCGTGAAACAAAACAACATTTTGTATAGGAACCTTAAAAACTGGATTCTTGCCGTTGTAGAGACGAAGCTATACGCAGTGTAGAGCGCCGCGCACTGTCTCGCTTCTACACCTTTTTTTTTTGTTTTTCGGGGTGAAACGCTAATGACTTCAACTCACGCCGAGGATTCGACACGGCGTGGGGATGTGTCGGACTCCCAGCGACTAAAACATCACGGGCCCTGTTCTACTACCCAAGCCAGAGTCGCGGGATCGCTCGCGCATGCTCTGCCTAACCCTGGCTATCTTCTGTCCGATAGGACTTCTTCTCGAGGGGCTCGCTTCTACACCTGCAATAATAATTATTTAAGAGATGGTGGTAGCTCCCTTAGTGAAGAGTCACTACTAGCGTATTATATTGTTTTATTTCTCGGGTCAAGGTGTTTTGTATAGCCTAATTGTTTTTAGTAGTCTTTGTAATGAATGAAGTGGCGTTCAGCCAAATATAACTCTTCGTTCTTATTGCAGTTTCTAATAAATAACAAATAATTACCGGAATTAATGTTCCTGCAGTAGGTAGATTAAAGATTTTGGATAGTTACCGATATACATTTTGCAGATCTAATAGACTTGTTTGTATTTGATTTGTATGAAATTGTATGAAAAGGGGTTTCAAGAAAATGTATCTACAGTTATATCTGAAAAAAGGTCTAACTCAGAAGAAAATCTCATCAAATACCTATAATAATAAAAACTGAGAAACCGTAAATAACTAGCATCATATAATACCACACTCATTTTCAAAATGAACCTACCGCTCACAAATTACAACGATAAAGAAAAAAATAAACGACCGTCCGGCAAAAAAGAGAGTTGATTAAATTTTCATACAAAATCACCACTTCAAAGTGCTATAAAATTCTGAAGATTAACGAGACAAGTACTAGGATTAAAAAAACATGATTTATGAACAAAATGTGTCAGTTTTTTGGACCCTCCATCCTTAGTTGACTGGCTCTTTATTATTAAAAGGTAATCAGACTTTTGGTCAAGCAACTCATTTCTGATGTATGGATATTTGATATTTATTAAAAATAATTTATATTTTGACTAGCGACCCGCCTCAGCTTTGCATGGGTGCAATAGTGATGTATTATACATATAAACCTTCCTCTTGAAACTCTATCTATTAAAAAACAATATTAAAATCCATTGTGAAGTTTAAAGATTTAAGCATACATGGGGACAGACTGCGGGAAGCGACTTTGTTTTGTTTTATAATATGTAGAGACGAGGAGTTAAACCTCTTTTTAATGTCGGTTATATGAATGAATATTATAAGAAAATTATGGCAACTTTTGAGCCTTACCATACATATTTTAAACAGGTCGATTTAAAGTTTAGTCGATTTAGGTTTGGCTACGTCATTACTGCTTCATTTTGTATTGGAAATGACGTCATAAGCTCGAATTTCTAGTAAATCTGAAAACTACAATACATTTATGCCACACTAAAAATACTCAAACGACCTTTTAACAAAGTTTTTGGCTACAATAACTAAAACAATATTTTTGTTCGAAACAAACTTGTTGAACTAAAATTTCCATCCATAACCGAATTGTTTTGAAAGTTTGTTCAAACATTTGCGTTTTTGCCCCAATCATGGAAACACATTTTAAATCAACATTGTTGTACCACAGAAAGAGATGCAAGTATTGAGCCACGGACGTGGATGCCAGTTGTAAGTACAAAAAGGTAAACTATTTCAGTTTCTATTCTTCTTAAAGTTTAAACCATACTGTATAGTATTTTATCAATTTCTGTTGACTGTATTAGCCTTTTTTTGGTATCCGAGTGGAAATCCTCATGAACTAACCATCGGGGGGCATGCGGACTCTTACCAAACCATTGGATCGTCCTCATCTGCCTTTGGCTAGGGGCAAGGGGGTAATTATTCTGGAAATAGACATGTAGGCAGAATTTTTATTTCCCATTTTGGAATAAAAATTCTGCGTACATGTCTATTTTGGGTCAATAAAATCATTATGTTGCAAGAGTTTTTAAGTATATTTTAATCTTATGCCCAGTTTTCATAATACAGTTTGAATAAATATCCATGCCTTTCTTTCTTCTTTCATAATGGGCATAAAATATGCTAGCGAGGTTTTCTGGAAGTGCCATCAATAAATGTTTTTGCGGTTTCCGGGTCCGAAAGCGAAAATTAAGCATCCCTGGAGAGTCATAAGAAGAAATGTATGGCAGATGTATGGATGCTGTTATCAGAGAGATTGATGCTTTTGATTGTAATGTTGTGGAACATACTGATAAATTGTAGTGCATGTGAATTGTGGATTGGGAATTAAATAGTCTAGTGATATTTTATATTTGTTAGCGATGATAGATGTTGTTCAAATCTTTCTCTCGATTTTCTATTTCCAAATATTTGAGTCATTCGACTAGCTTTACAAATATGTTATTTAAAAAGGCCTTGCCTTTTAATTGAGAGCCGATTGGATTTCAAACTAGGTATCAGTTGATGTTCCTTACAAAACATTACCTTTTCAGAAATGTGTTAATTTTTTTTTTTTTGTCAGTGGTGTCATTTATGCTTTAAAATAGGTAAAAACAAACAGTTATTGATACTAGGCATTTAATCAAATCTACACACATTTCATTTACTTGATTATTTACCTGAATCCGTATAAACTGTTCCCTATCCCCAAAATAGCTTGCAAAAATTTACATTACACACAGTCAGGTTCATTTTTCATCAAAATTTCCCACCATGGGACTCACGGATTGATTACATCAAGTCTGAGATTAAATTTAAGACAAATGATTCACAAATCTATATCTTTTGTAAGCCTATTGCCTCTTTGAGATTAAACGCATAAATCTTATAAATTAGTTACGTTTTTTCAACTTACAGACTAACAAAAACTTTTACAATAAGAATAATGGATTGGAATCAAATAGTTTTACTTCATCATGACTTCTTCTTTTAATTGTAAGTTAGTTTTTTTGATTAATAATTTTTTTTTTAACTATCTTATTTTATTATTAATTTCATGCAATTCATTCATTTCGTTGATTTCATTTATTTCAAATCAAATCAAATCAACTTTTAATTGTTTTACTTAGGTTTTGTAAAAAAAGATGGTCACAGATAAATAAGGTACACTATCTTTTTGTTTCGTTCATTTCGTTCATTTAGCAAATTTCATTCATTTCGTTCAAATCGTTCATTTCGGTCCTTTCGATAATTTCGTTCATTTCGTTTATTTCGTTCAAATCATTCATTGAGCAAATTTCATTCATTTCGTTCAAATCGTTCATTTCGGTCCTTTCGATAATTTCGTTAATTTCGTTAATTTCGTTAATTTCGTTAATTTCGTTCAATTCGTTCATTTCGTTCATTTCTTTCAAATCGTTCATTTCGTTCAAATCGTTTATTTCGTTTATTTCGTTCAAATCATTCATTAAGCAAATTTCATTCATTTCGTTCAAATCGTTCATTTCGGTCCTTTCGATAATTTCGTTAATTTCGTTCATTTTGCTCATTACGTTCATTTCTTTCAAATCGTTCATTTCGTTCAAATCGTTTATTTTGTTCATTTCGTTTATTTCGTTCAAATCATTCATTTAGCAAAGGGGCATGTCAGGTCTCCATAGTAATTTCGGCCCACAGTGCCCACCTTAACAGGCTATTGATATTAATAGTATGTAGTGGCAATATTAATTTAGTAAAAGAAGTGATTAACAAAAAACTTAGCATTTAAAAGTTATTGCAATTTTTAGATCTTATTTTTGCAAGTTATATTTAATATGGTTTTTAGCATTTTGTACATGATTTGCATTTATTTATGAAAATAGGTAACCAATAAGGAGTAAAAGAATCGCCAGAGTCAGTTTTCATAGTTCAAAATCGTTGATTTAAATCGCAAAACTCAAACACGGTTAGCGTCATGTTAAAGATGCAAAACAAGCAATGACGTTTATCCGAGTCAACAACAAACACGTCAGTGACAACAAATAAGGAGATGTTGCAATAACAAAAAATATAAATCGAAAATAAAAAGTAATAAGAATAAAAATAGTTACAGCATTTTTACTGTGCAATAACGTTCAAAAGGGCTAAAAAACCATTTAACTAGTATAATATATAATACAGCTATTAGCAATGGTAAATTATTATTTTGATTAATTTTCCAACTTATTTTATGTAATGGCAACATTTCTACAGAAATATGGCTGCTTTTTGTTGAATTACGTACGTAAGTCGTTTTATTGTTTATTATTTATGAAAAAATATGCCAACTTGCACAGAATAATGAAATCAAGGGAGGATTCCGATAAATAAAAATACAGTTTAATAGCATAGTCAAGTTCGTGTGCATATCTGGGCCTAAACCTGGCATGCCCCTTTCATTCATTTCGTTCATTTCGTTCATTTCGTTCATTTCGTTCATTTCGTTCATTTCGTTCATTTCGTTCATTTCGTTAATTTCGTTAATTTCGTTAATTTCGTTAATTTCGTTCATTTCGTTCATTTCGTTCATTTCGTTCATTTCGTTCATTTCGTTCATTTCGTTCATTTCGTTCATTTCGTTTATTTCGTTCAAATCATTCATTTAGCAAATTTCATTCATTTCGTTCAAATCGTTCATTTCGTTTATTTCGTTCAAATCATTCATTTAGCAAATTTCATTCATTTCGTTCAAATCGTTCATTTCGGTCCTTTCGATAATTTCGATAATTTTGTTCATTTCGTTTCCTTCGTTCATTTCGTTCATTTCGTTCAATTCGTTCATTTCGTTCATTTCGTTCATTTCGTTCATTTCGTTCAATTCGTTCATTTCGTTCAATTCGTTCATTTCGTTCATTTCGTTCATTTCGTTCATTTCGTTCATTTCGTTCATTTCGTTAATTTCGTTAATTTCGTTAATTTCGTTAATTTCGTTAATTTCGTTAATTTCGTTAATTTCGTTAATTTCGTTAATTTCGTTAATTTCGTTAATTTCGTTAATTTCGTTAATTTCGTTAATTTCGTTAATTTCGTTAATTTCGTTAATTTCGTTAATTTCGTTAATTTCGTTAATTTCGTTAATTTCGTTAATTTCGTTAATTTCGTTAATTTCGTTAATTTCGTTAATTTCGTTAATTTCGTTAATTTCGTTAATTTCGTTAATTTCGTTAATTTCGTTAATTTCGTTAATTTCGTTAATTTCGTTAATTTCGTTAATTTCGTTAATTTCGTTAATTTCGTTAATTTCGTTAATTTCGTTAATTTCGTTAATTTCGTTAATTTCGTTAATTTCGTTAATTTCGTTAATTTCGTTAATTTCGTTAATTTCGTTAATTTCGTTAATTTCGTTAATTTCGTTAATTTCGTTAATTTCGTTAATTTCGTTAATTTCGTTAATTTCGTTAATTTCGTTAATTTCGTTAATTTCGTTAATTTCGTTAATTTCGTTAATTTCGTTAATTTCGTTAATTTCGTTAATTTCGTTAATTTCGTTAATTTCGTTAATTTCGTTAATTTCGTTAATTTCGTTAATTTCGTTAATTTCGTTAATTTCGTTAATTTCGTTAATTTCGTTAATTTCGTTAATTTCGTTAATTTCGTTAATTTCGTTCATTTCGTTTATTTCGTTCAAATCATTCATTTAGCAAATTTCATTCATTTCGTTCAAATCGTTCATTTCGTTTATTTCGTTCAAATCATTCATTTAGCAAATTTCATTCATTTCTTTCAAATCGTTCATTTCGTTCAAATCGTTTATTTCGTTCATTTCGTTTATTTCGTTCAAATCATTCATTTAGCAAATTTCATTCATTTCGTTCAAATCGTTCAAATCGTTCTTTAAGCATATTTCATTAATTTCGTTCAAATCGGTCATTTTGTTCATTTCGCTCATTTCGTTTATTTCGTTCAAATCATTAATTTAGCAAATTTCGTTCATTTCGTTCACTTCGTTCATTCCGTTAATTTCATGCAATTCATTCATTTCGTTGATTTGATTTATTTAGTTCATTTCGTTATATTAGTATACTCTAAAATATTATTTGCGAAGCTAAAGCGGGTGGCTGAGAATAAAATATGTATAAAAAAATACTTACCTAAATAGAATTAAATTCGACTGCTATTAAACCGTAAAATCCCAGACAATGCTTTATGTCCAAAACTTTAAACAGCTTTAGAAAGTGGCATGTTCACCAACCGTACCTAATTAATTTATTACTTCGAATTAAGTTTCTAAAACTTTTACCAATGAATGAAATGTACTGAATATTAAACAAATAACTCTGTTAACAAGAAAACAATGAATGAATGAATGAATGACTGAGTTAATACTTTTAGTAAGTCAGTGAGTGAATGAATTTGAAAGACATTCTCAATAATTTTGTCTGACATTTTGTAATGACTTGTAATACTTAGAACTCTTTCTACAAGACACCTCTTTTGTGTGGTGATAGTATCACCATACTATCACCCCAAATTGACTGCTGCAGCTGTGGAAGCGAGACAACGCTCTACACGGTGTAGAGCGGCGTCTTTTCCACAACTGCAATTAAAATTACTTCAAAATTCTAGCAAAATTCTTCATAGTTCTAGCTTTAGACTGGTTGTCAGACTTTCGGGTTTCTTACTACCCGCAACAACTGTCCGCGATGTGTAATGACAGCCGAAGCCTATAATTAAATAAGGCACCCGTAATTAGTAGAAATAAACCAAGAGGTTCTTGTTATTTTCTTACATATAAAATTCACGTGTCACAATGTTAGTTGCTAGAGTCTTCTGAAACGGCTTGGTCTATTTTTATGAAATTTTGTTTCCATATCGGATTGATTTGAAAATCGGCCAATATCCAATTTTATCGCCAATTTTCCTTTTTTTGTCAATTTATTTTCCACGGTAATATTACTATTGCGTACGAAGTAACGGGCAACATCTAGTATATGTATAAAAATATAAGTTCTTAATCATTACATTTTGGCTAACTCATGACAGTACCGCCGTATCTCATGATTAAGGATTTTAGGTCCAGAAACTGGTCTTACCCGAGAAATACGCGTGAGTAAACCGTTATGATAAATGGTTGTAACGATTCCGCTTCAAGAAAGTTATTACACAAATATGAGTTCTCTTTAGTTAGGTACCTAGCATCTTATATTTAGATGCTGGTTTCGGGTAATATCATTAAAAGAAAAAAGAAACATTTTTGCGATTTACCATTTACAAAAAAAAAAAAAACTTTTGTGTCATAAAATTCGCATAATTTACGCCCAGTGAATAGTTTATCTAACGCTTTTGCTAATTGCATGAAATCCAAGTCAAAAAATACATCATCGTTTACAACCACTAATCACGTCTTAATCGTTTTAATTTCACCATAATACAGTAATATTTTAATACCACGAGGATCTAATTAAACAATTTGAGCGATGGCGCAAACATGGTATTTGTTAAGCGACGTCATGGCGAAGATATTAAATTTCCTACTGTGATTATTACCGCAAATCTGTTTTACATAATATTTAGTACCTTCTACTATGATATAACGACTTCCGAAACCATAACGCGATTTCTAATATACGCACTAACCATTGCTGGCTGTCAACCGTTTGAAAAATTGAACAAACGTTGTGAACGCGCAATGGATTGTACACAAAACTTATGTCACGCTTGTAGGTCATCTAAAATGAGGTCGTAATACGTATCTAGGCCTGAATTGTCGGTAAATCAGAATGTTTGTTAAAGCATTATTATAATGTAACTGTTCAAATTTCTTTTTATTAAATAAATTAAGTCTATTTATTTAAATTAAGAATGATCTAAACGGACTGCTCACGTATTTTTTGGAAGTATCTGACTAATTTTGTTCTTTACCATAAGTATTAGAACTTCATGATTTCATCCTCACACACACTCCTACCTACATTTACACAATACTCTCGCATGCCATGCCATGTTTAGGATTATTGAATGTCTATAGCTAACAAAAACATACTGCAGTATAATAATTATTGGTAACTTTTTATTGACATACGCGCTGCTTCCTGCGGTTTCATCTGTGCAGATTTTGATTACAACAGCAAAACATTACCTTTTTCTTGATGTTGTCCGGTAACAAGTAGCCTATGTCTAACTCCAGCATGCCCAAAAATTTTACTAAAGTTAGTCCAGCCGATTAAACGAGAACGGGTAACAAACATACTATACATCCACATACGCATTAGTGTGATAGTAATAAAGAAAATAACGTTTCTATTCATTTATCCTAACTAATCCTTTTAGTCTCATCAAAAATCCTCTTTCATAATCCTCGTCCTACTATAAATTACATTCACACGTACAGAATGGTCCCGAGTGGTCCCAAGTGGTCCCAACAAAGGCATAGTCCGAAAACAATAAGATAGGTACACCAGAAATATACTTTCGGAGAACAATTCGACACCTTGAATATAATGGTACCCAGTACAATACTTGAAAGGCGCAATGATCTCTGTAAGTCGAGAGAAATCTTTCTTTTTCCTTTAATAGATCTAATCAAGCACTTTCGGTTCCCTTTTGTCTCGAAATTTCTCTATTTGGGACATTTATATATATTTTTTTTGGCCTTTACGTTATGTGTAAGGGTTTGGTTGAGAAATGGGTAATTATTAAAGCTTATTTGATATTGTCAACGATTGATTAAATAACATGTTATGCTGTAAGTAAATTTTGATTTAATTAAGCGAATGTTAAAACCGACGATAATATTTGTTTTTTTTTGTAATCAAGATAGTGTGTAACAACCATTGATTTCTTCTGCTCTGTATCTTTGTTTTGATGAAGTTGTTTTTTAAGGTATTAGGTATTTAGAACCTTAAAAATAAAATAAGTCTTGGGCCTTTCAAACCTCATTTTCAGTCAGCCAACTATGATAATTAAAGTCTGTTGTATTTTCTACACATTATCCGTGTGGTGTCCGGATATAAAGAATAGCACCACCCCATATCCTCCACTGGGTGTCGTAAAAGGCGACTAATGGACCTTAAGGCCCAGTGCACTGTACCTAGCACCTTGGGTCACCCGAATGGTGGCGGGTAAACAACCAACAATCGCATTCCCAAAGAGGGTTAGTGTCAGGCAGGCGGCCGACTATAAAACCATAGCCAAAACTTTAAGCAACACGTCTTCTAGACGCCGACCCCAAATCATAATAATTGGGATAAGGGCAGGGGAATGGTGTATTTCTACACATATACGCTTTTTCGTTGACATTTAACCGATAATGAGCGTTACGCGCTATAGCTGACGATAAAAAGTAATAAAATATTGTGTTCGCACTTGTTAGACGACCTTAGAAGAGTCACTGGAAAACCCTGGATGCAGGCCGCTTCCAACCAGTCTTTGTGGAAATCTTTAGAGGACGTAATGACGACTTTAGAGGACGTTTGGTAAGAGGTAGACGTATTACGGCTGAGATGATGATGATGACAGGGCGCAAAGTCAACCTAACCACAATTAACGACTGATTGTAGTACTTTCGATTTCTATTTCTGTAGTTCCGTGTGGTGTCCGGATATAAAGAATAGCACCACCCCATATCCTCCACTGGGTGTCGTAAAAGGCGACTAATGGACCTTAAGGCCCAGTGCACTGTAGCTAGCACCTTGGGTCACCCGAATGGTGGCGGGTAAACAACCAACAATCGCATTCCCAAAGAGGGTTAGTGTCAGGCAGGCGGCCGACTATAAAACCATAGCCAAAACTTTAAGCAACATGTCTAAAAGACGTGTTGCGCCGACCCCAAGTAAAAATTGGGATAAGGGCAGGGGTATGATGTAGTACTTTCGATTTAAAGTCATGTGATTGTTAGTCATGCAACTTAAACCATCCATTCACAACATTTCGACTTTTGTCTACATCACAACTGAAGCCGTATTTTGCCATACAAAATTCTTTTGTTCATTTTCCCAATACAAGGTTCGAATGAGAGAAATAACGATGTCTACTTCAAATTTTGCGTCATTGTGAAAATGGTTTATTATAACAAGAGTCTTTTCCTTGGCACGGTCTCGGTCAATTTTGAGACGTGGTTTAAGTGGCGATCGTGATCTAAACCTCACTTAATTACCACTTATGTCGCCTCTTGGGTGTGTCAGATAGACTTGTTCTGAAATAGCTGGCTGGTGTAGTGGTCGGACGGTATGACGTCATAAACCTTCATAATTTGAAATTAAATTTTAATCTTCTTGTATTTTTGTGAGTAAGATTTGTAATTTCTCTACACAAAAGTTTTGCTTGTAAGCCACGTAATTTCTTTAAGGCTTTTTTTTGTTCTTGAATATTATCTTAATAATACCATAGAATGATAACTTTGAAGATATGGGCGTATTTTGTTTATTAGAGGTTTTTTCTCTAAATAATCCTTTACGATACGAACAATCGTGTCTAAAAAGGTTTTTTTAAGGCCTAGACTAAACACCGAAATTTTATTTTAGGACTACTTGTTTTACCGAAACGTTTTCTATTATTATAAGACTTATGGAAAGACTGAAGACTAGCAAATTTTCGAAAACCTCTATTTCTCTCTTCTACAAAGTATCATAACGGTTTCCAAAATACCCATTCTAAAAATCACAAACTAGAATCCGTCCTTACGCAATGAAATATATGAAGACCAAATCTCCCGAACACGGAGTCGCTTAATAAGGCTCGGCTGCGGCACCATTACTCATATTCCTTCACGCTGTATTATCGCGAGGGAGCGAACAACTGACGGCTTTCTTTCATTAGTTTTCTTACAGTTTAGAGGTTATAGAAAAACCTGCATAAAATATATATACAAGTACATATATATTAGCATTTTCTTAAATAATAAAAATTGTATTACAATAAAATGGAATAAACAACTACTTAGAAGTAGCAATAAAAAACATGTGATACATAATCTATATAAATGAGTATCCTCCTCTCTTTGCCGTGTTTGTATAAGCTCCTGCTTATACAAAATTATTTTTAGAAATATTCAGACAACGTTGACAATGAACTGATTATTAAATTATTGAAAACAGGCTGTAAATAAAGCGATTTGCAATTTTTCCATAGAGACAAAATAACATTGATCTCGATTCTAACACACATAACAACGGTAGTTTTAGATTCCGTTTTGAAATTCAGGTTGCCTCACAATATTTAACTGCACTCGTATTTCAATGTACAGTCACGGGCAAAAACATGTATCCACGACCAAATAGTTGCAATAGATTTTTTATATGAAATTTCTGAAGCGCTTATAGAATATTCCTGATATTGAAAGCTAAACATTTCATAAATCATTTGACAAGGATTTAAACTTCAATTTTTTGGTCGTGAATACATGTTTTTGCTCGTGGCTGTACCAGGTATATTTCCCTACGAAGATTTTACTTATGCTTCGATAACCAACATTCGTACAAGTTGAGCCTCTTGCAAAAGGCAACGTTGAATAAATTTGTGTTTCTAAAAAGTCAGTTGTTGCTTAAGACGACATATTGTTGAGAACTCAAATACAATCGGAAACAGAACTGAACTCACGTATTTATGTTAAACAGAAAACCTGCACGAAGTATTACGAATGCTACGTCGCGTCAAACGATGGTGGGAGTTAGGGTTGTCAAAAAATAAAATAGTATATTTAATGTAACAATATTTCACGACATTAAACATTTACTTACATGTTATTCATACGCTACCCGTATATCTTATTTCCGATAGATTTTGGAAGCTTGAAAACAAATGGATTTTATTAATTTTTTCCCATTTTTTTTTTATAAAACGAGCACTAAGTAATTTGATCCTTGTATCGCGGGGATGGCAGACATTCAGTCCACATGCACAAACATACCCAGACTTGAAACAAGCATTTGTGGAACGCAAACATTCTTGTCCTACGCGGGGATCGAACCCGCTACACGTCGCGCACAGTGGTAATTGACGTAGTAACCTATACCACTCGGCTATCCGTGCAGACCCATTTCTGTCACCTATACCTGTCTTTTAATGACTATTAATTAATTTACCGGTATCCGTATATCTTGGTAGCTTAAAAACAAATAGCTTTTATTTCCTTTTTTCCATTTCGAAGAGTGCCAACCCTAATAACAAGCAAAAAGTTTCGTAATTCTCGTTCAGTGGCTTCATCCTCGTTCGTAATTCTGTCGAATGCTTGTGACACGTCAACTTTCTGATAAATCGTTGTCTTATCCTGTGTTCTGACGTCCTCATCTGTATGTGTGTTCAGTAATAAGGAGCTTGGAATATGTGGTATTTTATTCTCGAATTTAGCTACAAGACCTTTTTCAGGTAAAGCAGAGGAATCTTCGTCGAAAACCGCGACCCTGGGGGCAGCACTGGATGTAAACATTGATACACTTTCACGATCAAACGGCTAGATCAATGTTAGTGAAAATTACTATGGAGTGAGTTGATACCCTAGAGTTAGTCACGGGCAACAGCTAGTTAGTACAAATGAAATAAAAAAAACTGTAGCTATCGTACTATAAACAATTACAATATGTTTTGATATACAGAAATTGACATATCGACTTCGGTTATCCATGCTCATTTTGCTCACATTTTTTCATTCAAAATTTTACTTCTATAGGTACATTTTATAATTATGTAATTTTGAAATATTCGTACTCTCACACACAACAACCCCACTCATCCAGCTCTTCAATTCAATAGCCATCAAATAAACATATTATAACACGAATTCGATGGTATTATGAAGGGAATCCATAGTAAAAAGTCCCTTATCAATGTCGGAAACAGATGTCCAATATATTCGAGTGGCCACGATTTTCATTGGCCCGAACTGTGTTATCAAAATTCTATAGGAGGCATTCAAATATATTATTTAAGAAATATCGAATTATATCGCCAATAAGACCCGTTTGCTGTCTAAAATACTTGTAAAACTGATGCTAAACCTCGTTAATGACTATTTGAATACTGAGAGTGAGTTTATAAAAGAAATTAAAGTTGTTGTTTATTATAATGTGTGCCAAAACCATACTAAAAAAATAATTGGGTCTTCATACGTTTAAGTCTAGTACTCATAATACAAGCTCTGCTTAATTTGACTAGATAGCGTTGCGTGAAAGTCGTGGAATATTATTATAATTTTGTTGTATACTTACAAACCATTATATCCGTGACTTATTGCCCGCGGTTTGGATATCGATTACAATATTACCTACCCTCTTTCTTACGCTGTCGAGTAAAAAACAGCTCGTGTTAATCCTGCGTTGCATCTACTTCCATATACATTTCATTTAAAAACAACTACTTTTAAGTGTGAAAAGATAACAGTATCACTTACACACACTCGTATATTTTTGTGTGACAAATTCCACCGATATTCTAGGTAGCTACTCATTATTTTACCTTAGCTTACCTACCTTAAATAGAGTCGTAGGTAACTTAAAGTAGAATAATCTTCGGAATAATGCGAATGTTTGCTGTTAATTATGCAGTAAATGTGTTAAGCCCTTTGTGTAGTGTTGTCCTGCTCCGCTATAAATAAGATTCTTTTAATTATATTTTGATGAATTACTTTATTTTATTTTTTTACTTTATTTTATTTTTTAAATGTAAAAAAACCTTTGAATCAACATTCATTCAAAGATTTTTTAAGTTTAATTAACTATTTTTAAAGAAAAAAGAGTTAAGTAAGTAAAAAGAGTTAAAAAGAAGTTTTATTATGGTGTTTGCTTTCTTTTCGATCAATTTTGTGATCAGTTATTTCAAATTAACAAAATATTGATAACATCTTTCGCCGCGCCGGCGCCGTAATGGTTTTTACTACTAGTTAGCTTTTCTAGCGAACTTTGAAAGCAACAACGTTATAAGCCAAAACAGAGGATACATCGATATTATCGATTTAATAAACAAACATTGCCCATCCCTATATGCCTATTGTCAGTTATTTAAGATAATTACAACAAATGTAAATTTATCTTTCTAGAAAGTTCTCATTAAAATACATCAGTTAAGTGGTCGCCCGCTATTCAAGATTAGAAGAACGAAACAAATGGTTTCTGAAAGATTTATGTTTTCTGTATATATTAGGTACTCGAACGATAAATTATTTGTGGTTCTGACTTGAAACTGTTACGGAAGGTGGATACATTGAAGTTGGTTATTTCTTGCCAATTAATAAAAAAGTGTTTTCTGATAATTAAAAAAATGTGTCCATCAGTCCACCCGTGACCACGGTCGATGCAACTCGATCGACCGGGAAAAAAGAAATATAGTTCTATAACGCGAATAAGTCCCGTTTGTCGTCTAAAATTAAAAAAAGATATAAATCAGATGAAAACAACACATCTTTACACAAGATTATTCCAAGAAATACATTTTAATGCAAATACTTTCTTTCTACCGCAGTTGGATATAAAGAAGGGCATCGATCACTCTCTAACTACACAGATTCTCTAATATTCTTTCTTTTTTTGAACAGACATTCAATTCACATCACAATTTATTACATTCAGACTTAGAACAAACATTTGTGGAACGTACAAATTCTTGGCCTACGCGAGAATTGTACCTTTACCTTTCGGCTTTACGTGCAATTACAATTTGATTTAGTATTTCCAAAGCTGTATATATCCTGTCTCTTTTTGTCGAAATAACGCCACTTTATCACTATACACAGGACGTGGGTCACACAACCCAATGGCTGGGCCATTCCGCACGGTTGCCTGATCGAGTGACGTCACGGGAAACATATAGGGTGTTTAAGCCCTACGCGTAGTGAAAACATGAGATCCTGTAGAATAATCAAGAACTGTGGCCTGTGGTAAAGAATTGTGCGGGAGTCGTTCAAAAAAAACTAATCATGAATGTATATTGCTTTCTTTTTACATGTACGTATATTCATTGTATATTCAAAAATGTAATTGATGTGTTAAATAAAGACAAAAATAAATGAAGTTTGAAAACATTGAAACATTGATCTCATATAACTATCAACTGTTATACAACTTCTCCTTTATGCCTCTCGTACTTTTTATAAGTATCTGTGTATAGTGAATTTCACGGTTTAAACATAAACAAAAAACTTGTAAAACTTATACTAGTATATTTTAGTTGGGTAATGACGCTAAGCAATGTAAATACTATTTCTCCCGGGGATACAGTTAAATCTTTTAACCATTTAAGTTACGAGGCTTATCGTTCTAACTTTACTTGGATTACAGTTAGAAGCGGCTTAACTATTATATTTCCTAGGTGAGTTAGTGCTCTAGTTATCCAATTAACTGAGTTTGTGTTAGGTTCAAACTTTTAGAATTTAAAATTGTAACTTTTATGTTGGGTTTTACTGGAGTGGTTTTGAAATGTAATAAAATGGTTTATTCTGCAAATAGAGTAAATGTTGTCCCTTTTACATGTCATTTTTTTTTAATAAAAGCTCGCTGGACTTGTCATTCCCTAACGAGCTATCCTGAGAAGAAACGTCGAAACAAACTCAGAGGTTATGGCGTCTTTTAAAGTCCAGACAACGCAATGTCTTTCCTGGACTGGCCTTTAGAAGAAAGAGCCAGATCGATCTAAGGAAGCCTGTGCCAACAAGTATAATTGTGTACTGAATGGTTTTGTTTTGCTCCTATTGGAGATAAAATTAAGAAAGAAAAAATTACAGAAATGGACAATACAGTTTTTCCGTGGATAAAATTCGAAATGTCTGTTCTCAATGAAGCTTATTTGTATATGCAAAAGTCCGCGGTATAGAAACTTATTCCCTAGATTATAAGAAGAAAACGTCCAAAAAGTTACCTCAGATCAGGACAAAGAAAATATAAGCCACAGGCTCCTGCACTGAGGTCGTCGAATCCTAAAAACTGACTTTAAAAACGTTGCGAGAAATATAATACGTCGCAATCCATTGCCGGTGACGATGGATCACTTAAGATATACAAGCGGATTAACTCCGCAATGTATTATAACTTATACCACATTCCTTATACAACTCTTATACCCAGTTTTCGAAGTCGAGGCGTCCATAAACATGTTATGAAGATTGACACGTCCACAAGGTATTGACATGAGAACGTTGATCCTCAATCTGTGAACTGACACCAATGTCTTTGACCTCGACGTGATTAGAATTTAAATGAAGCCTTTGAGCTATGTTTGGAGTTCCAATTGAAGTATGAAATATGAATTTGTGTTTTAAGACATCGTCTGTGACTTATTGCTTTAGATATTGTCACTCCATCTTAGAAATATAATATGACGACTTTCACACAACGCCATCTATCTATCATCTTTTATTATGATTACTAGACGCCTGATGAATATACTTATATACTTCTAAATGCTTACATATAGATCAATTACACCCAGACACAGAACAAATAATCGTGCTTATCACAAAAACATTTGTTCTGGGTGGGTGGGAATCAAATACAGCGACCTCTGGTATAGCAGTCAGAGCTACTAACCACTGGATTCAAATTGGCTTTAATTCATTAATTTAATACAGCCTCTATTGTAAATCGATATACCATCAAAAGGTTTAAAAGCCCAAAAAACTTATGTCCAGTATTTAACTAACGGCCAAAAAAACGAATCAACCCACCTATTTATGGTGTTTCTTGCCGGTTCTTCTCCATAAGAATGACAATTTAGAACCGCGTAATTAGAGTCAGTAACGGTCTGAAAGTGCCTGAGAAGGCCTACTCGAAGTAAAAAGCCTCTTGATTTACTAAACCAGACCAAGTGTGAAACGTCCTTAAAAGGATTATTCACACGCCGCGTGTTCTGTAAATTCATTGCGAACTATTTAACAGGATGAAAGTTGTGGGTTGCTAGGGCTTTGCTAACTTCTAACAGTACTGGGTACTTAGGTCGTGTTGTAAAACGCGGGTGGAGTAAACAGGCAAGCGGTTGATAGGCTGAAAAGTTAGTGTTTAAGTGTGAAATGAAGGGCCTCTAACCAAAGAAAATGTTTTTAAAAATAAATAAATAAGTAAAAAGGCAATTATTGCTACTAAAAATAAGACAGGTTACATTAATATCACATAAAAAAAATACAAAAAGAGCCATACAAAAATACCTAAATTAAAACTAGAAGCAAAAATAGGTGGCTCAGCTAATGCTGTGGCGGGCAATATAATTATTGTGCTTACATAAAACAAATGACATATCTACCAATAGATTTCCTTAAAATAGTTTGTTAGATATCAGAGATAAACTCCACATATTTGGCAGATGAATTATGTATCTACTAATACAAATAGAAAATTATATATATTTTTTTAATTCTAATTAACTTACAAACAACGAAACAAGTAAAAACTAAACTAAAAACTACGATTCTTGTTCTAAGTTCGCAAAAAGTATAGGATTTTTTTCTCAAACCTCAATTCAATGTTAAACTTTCCGCAAAGATTGTTCTCTTAGCTTCTAAACTGAAGTAACTCATTAAATACATTTATTTAATCAAGACTTCGCACTGACTTAAAGAAAAATAAACATTAAGTCTTTATAGATTCGCTAAGTCTTTGAAACTTTAGCTGAGAAGTTTCTGAAAGAGATTCACTTTAGAAATTCTTTCTACTAACCAACTAAAATAGTGCTAGTTTTCCTGCAAGCTCATTTAAAGTCTTGGTATTAATCGTGTCTTCTGGGCACTTTATATAAGTCTTTGAAAAGTCATGGTAAGCTTGGGTGGGTTGAAAAAGAAATGGTGAAAAGTCAAAGTATTGCAAATGCTGGTTTCAGGTTTCAGGAAAAGTAGTATGAGGTTTTATGGAAGAACTTTAAAACAACTTATGCTCCATAGTGGTAAAGGTTAGAAAAAAATACAGTGTGTATAATTACTAAGAAGATAGAGGACTTGAATGTTTGTTATCTCCGTCGCTGCACCGTTTTACTAGCCCCAATTATTTGCGATTCTAGTAGCGAGCACACATTAAGCCTTTGAGAACGCACCAACAAACAGTGAGCTAGCGTGGTGATCAATGCTCAAAAACCTACCTTATATAGGAAAAGGTCATTGCCTAGCTGTGGGACGTATATTATAGGCTCTTTTATTTATTTATTTAACTCTTTTCTCTTCATACTTCGCAAAAAAAACAAAACACTACCAAACTAAGTTTCTCATATGTGTTTACACGTGTGGCATTGTGAGCCAGCTATAAATATACGGTATCTTGCAAACAAGCAAGAACAAGATGTATCTTCGAAGTTAGCTGCACTATTCAAATTGGTTGACCTTTTGTGATATTTAGACAGATTTCTTGTCGAGTGACCATCGGTTTGCATTTTTAGAACTAGCAGATTGACCAAATATTTTTAGGGTATGTTTATTAATGCTCTAATTATGTTTAATGTTTAGGATATTTTGATAATGTATACCGTCCTCTTTTGTCTAAAAATGTATCTTGTGTATTTGCTGGAGATCCTTAATATAAATAAATAAATGATAAGCTTCGTTCCCAAGGGTGTTTACTTAAGACAATAACGGACGTTGAGCTTTAAATTAAGAGAGCCATTTCTTGACACTACAACTAAAAACTAATTGAGTAGGTTTTACCGTGGAAAGTTGAAATGAAAATTAGTTTTCAGGCTTAACCAAGAAAAATCTCTTCATCCAGGTAAAAACAACAGGATTCCATTGAAACCAGGTAAAACTATTTTGAACTTAAACAATACTATTTTCATGTGATAAACTACAATCCAGCCCCAAACTACCCATTTAATTGCGCATCGTTCCTTCACACTGAAAACCAAAACTTACGTAAAATACAAAATAATATAATTCATGATCTTTTGGCCACCCTACAATGTAACCCCCAAATAGCTTGACCCATATACTGAGCTGTGACGTCACGATTCAGACTGGACTTCTATTCTGGCTATATTCATTGATATTTTTCATATTGAATGACTCTTGATTCGTAGGCAGACTTTTGTAGAGAATAATACTAAGTCTGGAATGAAAAAGGTAAGGGCTTTTATAGAAAATAGATTCCAGCTGGGAAGCGACTTTGTTTTATACAATGTAGTGATATTCATTAAAAAACATAATCTTGGTGCTTACATAACAAGTACTCCCGCACTAAGGAATTTAATCTTTGTATCGCTGGAGGTTTCACAGACATTCAATTCACATGCACAATGACGCCTAGACTCAGAACAAGCATTTGTGGATTGCACAGATTCTTGTCCTATGCGGGGATTCAACCCGCGACACATCGCGTACAGTGATAACTAATAACACTCGACTGTCCGTGCAGTCAGATGCAAAAATTGATTGAATTATGTGATTGTCAGATATTTCCTTTATTACAAACCAAAAATATCAGCTAGAAATATAGACGAGGAGTTATAATAGAGCTATTTATGACCCCTGCGACGTGTAAGTTCATTTGTGAAATCATAATTCATGACCTCTTACGTTTCCGGGCACAAACGACAGTCGGTCATGCAGGGACGGACTGAAGAATACAAAAACATGATTTTTATTAAATGTTCCCTTTAGATTCGTGTATAAAGAAAATATTCGTAAAATAAGTGGTATTTCTTATGAAAATTAGAGACAACAAGTCAAATTAACATTTTTGCATATAAATAAATACCTGAATATTCCCACAACGCCATCTGGTGTCAAATTAAGTATACAAGAGTAACTTGTATTATGAGTAATAGACAACTGATAAACATACTTCAACATTTCAAAATACCGATTACGCACAGACTATAGATAAACTACACAGGACAATTAATCTTGCTCATCACACAAACATTTGTCCTGGGTGGGGATCGAACCCTACCTAGACCAACAGGCCTGTCAAGGTGTGCCTATGGAGTGATTATGTTGTAATAAAAACATGTGTATTTCGTTTACAATCCGGCCCTGTGTCCACTCAATTTGGGGTCTCGAAAACTCTTAGGATTTATTGTCATATTGCCACAATTTATTTGCTTTAGTCGTATATAGGTAGGTGTTTGTTTAAGTGAGGTTTTCCTAAAAGGAAATGCTTTATTTTTTCTTTTAATTATACGAATCTCTAGACTTAGTCCGAAACCAAGAATTAAATTTATAAATTAGATATTTTTTGTTAAGTTGGCAGTAGTCAACAGACATATTTCGATCAGTATTTTTGGAACATTCTTTAATACATACTCGGCCAAATGATAATTTAACGATAAGTCGTACCAACTAAGTATAGTTTTTTTTTATATACTCGTACGTGCAACATACTCAACGGAAACTACATTAAATTCACATTTATCAAATTAAAAAGCAGCAAAAGCGAAGTTTTAAATATAGGTAAACGTTTGCCGTCTCCGAATTTTGACGACGCACTCGTTGAGAGCAGAGAACTTTTCGTGTCGTTACCGCACCGAGGTATTTCACAAAGTGCTGAGTTTAGTGCCTTGTTAAAAGAAAAATAAAATTATGAAATAAAAGTGACAATTCTTTTCGATGGGTCACGTAACTCAACATTAGCGCGTGTAAATGTCGTGGTGGCCTTGCGGTTCTTTGTGTGGATTTGTGTGCACGTGGTGCAGGTTCGATCCCCAGCGCAAGCAAGTACTAATGTGACTTTTTCAAAATTGTATGAAATTTATTGTACTTAATTATTTTAAGACACTACGTCTTAGAATAATAACGAAAGTACACATAACACAACAGTCAGTTTTCATTTTAGCAAACGGTGAAGGAAAACATGGTGAGGAATCCTGGGTTCCGAATAACATACAACGTTGATAAAAGCGAGAGGCATTAAATGAAACCACATATTCTGTATATCATTATAAGGCTACACAACAAAAATCAAATCAATGTAAGCAATAGTTTAGTCACAGGATATTTTTTTAGTTTTTTTTAGTTTGAACATGCTGTATCTTCCTGATTAGGTGACTAAGTTTTATAGGCATAGTTATCTAGTTGGCTCCCGTTGGGTCCGAAACTAGTCGGGCTATCCCGATAAATACGCGTGAGTAAACCGTTATAACGTTTTAAGTATGAATCATCCTCACGAAAGTTATTATAAAAATATTGCTTACATTGATTAGATTTTTGTTGTGTAGCCTTATAATGATATACAGAATATGTGGTTTCATTTAATGCCTCTCGCTTTTATCAACGTTGTATATTATAATGATGGGTGCGTGGTGCGTGGTGATCAATGCTCAAACCTCCCTATATGGAAAGAGGCTTGTGCCCAGCAGTGGGACTTGTAAAGGCTAGTTTATTTATTATTTTATTCATTAAATGTTACTTACCTAGATGAGATACGTTGTCTTAAAATAACAAAAATTAAAAGTAAGTAGTGATCTAAGTAGAATCTCTTACAAAGACTGTTAGATTCTAATGTAATCAATATGCAGTGAGCAACACCGGTCGTAAGTCACAACTTTGCATCTTTGCAATTTTAATCCGAAATTTAAATTTCAAATTGATGTTCAAATACTAATTGGAATCGATTATTCTGATTTTAATTATAAAGTACGGGTATTGGTGTCGAATCTTAATTTTATCTTAGTACTGAAAAAATAATTAAAAAAGATTTCATAATTTCATGCTGTTTTTACCCTTGCAAAAAATGGTTCTTGAAAAGGTTTTAGTATACTATAATTTGTTATATAGAATAACATAAAGTCGCTGTCGCTGTCTGTCTATATGTCCGCTTACATCTTTAAAACTACGCAACAGATTTTGCAGCGTTTTTTTTTATAACAGATAGAGTGATTCAAGAGAAAGTTTATATATTATGTATAATACAACAGTATTTCACCCGTGCGAAACTGTTGTGTTGCTAGTATAATATAAAAATGTCTTCATTTTAAAAAATCTTGTACTTTCAGCTTCATTACTTAAAAGCTGAAAAGTCTAGTTCTTAAGAAGCCACAATTAATTCCTGCCTGCTTCTCGGCCTGAATTTTAGTCCAGTAATTAGTAGAATTTTACCGTAATCACTCTTTTAGTTCGTAAAAAATAATATTTTCAGTTCATAATAATAATAGTTTCAGTTACATGGGGATAGGCAGCATTCACCTTAAAAAAAAAATACTATTTTCACCTATACACCGTGATTTTTAGGTCGTTTTAAAAAAGTCGTCCACACAGTGTATCCGTCATAAAATACCTCTAGGCGCGAATATAATTTTTTTATCATTAATTAAAATAATATGCATGAAAAAAATAAATAATACATTGGAAATATGAAACATCCTGTTAAAAATGTTTACGTATCAAACTGTTGAAGATACATGCTACATACTTACTGCGAACATTATGATTGCAATAGTAAGACAGCTGTTTTACGCTAAGGTGAATGACCTATGATAAGACGCCGCCGCGCCGCCCGCGCGGCCCCTTTGGCACAAGGCTCGGACCGCGCTCACTACAGAGTGTTCGTAAGACTGCCTTGTGTCATAATAATGAATAATATTTTTATTCATTCAAATCCTAAAAAAACATATTTTTTTTATTATAATCGTTTACTAGTCATTGGATACATGAACTGGGCTGCTTTTCTAAAACGACCTAAAAGTCACGGTGTATATCCCGTGGGACTGGAAAACGTGTGATTTTAAAATTAAGCTGGGCGACAAAAAATAAAATAAATGTCTAATTCTTTATCGATCTATCTCATCTAACTCTTTATAAACTGAGCTACAAAAAAACTAATATACGGTCGCATTAAGAAAATCCTCCCTTTTGAAGTCGTTTAAAAATGAGCCTAGTTTTAGTTCAACCTTTTTTGGCTATTCCTTATTGCTAGGGTTTCCCTAAGAGAATTCTATGAAACAAAATAATACGTTTATGCTATGAAAATTGGTACAAAAATCGGTACTTTCAGCAGCGTTTGCATTTAAGAAAATAACCAATACCTTTACCATTAGTACATAAAACAGAACTGCGGACATTGTTGAAGCGAGACGGCACACTATACGGCGCAGAATGGCATCTCCCTCTGACATCAACAACAGTCCTACTCTTACAGTTTATAGTACACGATAGCAAACACAGTATTATGTAGTTACCCTCATTTCAATACTAAAAAATAGGTTTCTGAATAACTTTGGAATAAGCGAAAATTCAGAGGCTATTTCCTCCAACATTTTCTCAGTTTATACGAAGGTAGAATCTTATCTACAAGAATGCTGACTGAGTTTTATCAAAAGGTAGGTAAGCTTAGTCAGGAATAATTGGATATTGAGATAAGAGTTTTATATCCTGTTATTAGACGAGCCTGTTGGTCTAGTGGTTAGTGGCCCCGACTGCTTTATACAAGGGGTCGTGGGTTCGATTCCCACCAAGGACAAATATTTGTGTGATGAGCACGATCATTTGTTATTGCCTTTCACACAATCTATATACGTTTTTTTGGTCGTCCGCTTTCCCTATATCCATCCACATTCGTGTCCAGCACCTTCCTTACCACGTGATCCTCTTTTCTCCGCTTGACATGTCCATACCATGACACCCGATTACCACGAAGTTTAAATATGTTTAAATTTAATTAGTATGCTATATATTAGACAGAAAAACATTAAATACCCAGTTATACCAAAATATATTTTGGTATAACCAAGGAAACCGTGTCGAAACGAATTCTATATAATATTCTCTATCTTCAGTATCTGTGTACAAAACTTCTAAAGAAAATGTATATGTAACGAGCTGTTTATGCTGAAGATAATGTTACTTAAGATACACGATAAACGCTGGATACTTGTAGTACAGGAGCCGGGGTATTTTGACCTTGCCTTAACGAGTATGACCTTTGATATGAAAAGTTGTAGATAATAAAGGTAAAAGTGGTCAAGAGGAAGTAAAATTTTTAAATATTATGTTGGCTAAAAGTGTATTAGTAGTAGTTATATAGTTTTGCTAGGCTTCCGTGTGGTGTCCGGATATTAAAGAATAGCACCACCCCATATCCTCCACTGGGTGTCGTAAAAGGCGACTGAATGAACCGAATGAACCTTAAGACCCAGTGCACTGTACCAAGCACCTTGGGTCACCCGAATGGTGGCGGGTAAACAACAAACAATCGCATTCACAATGAGGGTTAGTATCAAGCAGGCGGCCGACTATAAAACCATAGCCAAAACTTTAAGCAACATGTCTAGAAGACGTGTTGCGCCGACCCCAAGTGAAATGGGATAAGGGCAGGAAGATGATGATATAGTTTTGCTAGGCTCACGTGTCTATCATACCAACTATTGTGACCAAGGTGATAACGTAACCTTCCTAACTTACGAAAACCAATTGACACTAATTTGCGTACCACTAACTGTTTTTAGTAACTTCAAAAATACCTACACCAGTATGCAGAACTGTCATTAATGTAAAAACAATATGCACTCCGATAAAAACAAATATGGTTATTGCGGTAAAAAGGCTTACACACGCCATTAGATCGGGTTAGGTGAGAAGAGATAGTGAGATAACCTAGCTATGTACTACCAAAGTTTTCCGAGGTGAGACAGGGGTACAAAAAAAGATGAGTAAGATTTTACCCAATATTATCACAGAATAGTTTGAAAAGAAGAAATTGATGAGGAAAGGTCAATGTTCCGTGTGCTCTTGGACTAACAATATTATGCTCTCGGTTTCGTATGGAAATATTTACCTTAAGATAACTTTCACGTACTAAGCCAGAATGAATAGCCTGAAGTTAAGAAAATGTAGCACTAAATGTGAGTGCTTTGAGATTTACTAACTTTAGACATACCTATTGACTTAAAATAGACTACGCTGAAGGAAAGCCGGGCTAACTATGTAGATAAATTTAATTACATAAATTTTAACCACCCCAAAAAACAAGGTTGACTTTTTTTCTCACTTGAAACAAATCTTTTTAGTGCTCACTGTCTTACTGCTAGATGACAGACGCAGTTCAAAAGTAAAAACGCGGTGAATGCATAGCAAATCCCGTACCCCTGGCCTTAGGCAGTTGAAGACGTACCAGTGGTTCTAGCCGGTAAGAGTCAGGCACGTCCCCTACCCCCCATAGTTTATGAGGATTTCCACTGAGATGCTAAAAAGTTTAAAAAAGTTTAAACGTAGAAACTTTCTTACTCGTTTGATTAAGGTCACCGAACTCTATACCATCTGACCTTCCCAAGGATTTTACTGCTCATAAAACGTAAGTAATCTTACTATATACTACCTAGATTTCTAGTCAGAATAGCAAGGACTTGACGACCTAGTTAATCTCATTGAAGAAATGACATTTATTTTGCAGTAAAGCAACATTCACCCTATACACCGTGATTTTTAGGTCGTTTTAAAAAAGTCGTCCACACAATGTATCCGTCATAAAATACCTCTAGGCGCGAATATAATTTTTTTATCATTAATTAAAATAATATGCATGAAAAAAATAAATAATACATTGGAAATATGAAACATCCTGTTAAAAATGTTTACGTATCAAACTGTTGAAGATACTTGCTACATACTTACTGCGAACATTATGATTGCAATAGTAAGACAGCTGTTTTACGCTAAGGTGAATGACCTGTGATAAGACGCCGCCGCGCCGCCCGCGCGGCCCCTTTGGCACAAGGTTCGGACCGCGCTCACTACAGAGTGTTCGTAAAACTGCCTTGTGTTATAATAATGAATAATATTTTTATTCATTCAAATCTTAAAAAAAACATATTTTTTTATTATAAACGTTTACTAGTCATTGGATACATGAACTGGGCTGCTTTTTTAAAACGACCTAAAAGTCACGGTGTATAACAGAACAGTTGCAACCTGGTATTCGTAATTAAACACGCCCAGACTCACTCACTCAGACTGGCCTGTTGGTCTAGTGGTTAGTGACCCTGACTGCTAAACAGGAGGTCGTAAGTTCGATCCCCACCCAGGGCAAATGTTTGTGTGATGAGCACAATCATTTTATTCTGTGTCTGGGTATATTTTTTCTATAATATGTATGTATTTAGAAATATACAAGTATGTTTATCGGTCATCTAGGTACTCATAACATAAGCTGCTTAGTATGCTTAACTTGAGATGGTGTTAAATGAATGCTGAGGAATATTCATAATATTTATAAAAAAATCACTCGAGATCACATAAATATATTCCAAAATCCTTCGTTTGCATCACCAAAAGCTTTTTACTGTTATTTTACAACAGAACGCTACAAATTGTGTTAAATACTATTTTATACGACTGTTAAATGAAATATTTACAGGCTAATAAAACTGCTTTAAAATTAACATTTTCTCTGAAAGTGTTGTTATCAAGTTTAATTAAATGGCTCTGTACCTATTCATTCCATAGTTTTTTAAAGAGAAAAAACTGTTTTTATAAAAACGTATTGCGGTTAGTATTTTAATGTAATTTCCTTTGAATTTAGTTGCTACTGTTTTCTCTTTAAACTTTTTGGTAAATATTTTGTTCTAGAAAAAGTTGTTGAGAGCTACAGACAACAATTTAGATTCAGTACTTCTAAAGAGAAAAAGAAACTGTTAAAACTATTCTTATTTGCCCGTCTGTTCACCAGAACTTAATGAAGAAATTGGCACATGTAGAATCTTTCAAGGCTTGGCTTTCAAGGGCGTGTAAAGCCAAGTTAAAGACATCAGGTTGCACATCTAGAGATAAATAAGAATAAAAAGACCACTTTTTTTCAGGAATACGTAGAGATTAAAAGCATTTATTGTTTCCGAGGAAGTTTATTGGTTATGATTATTGAGATTGAGACTCAAAGATATAAGCAGTACCTTTGTACCTATTGTTTTTATATATATCATCTTATCCTGTGTATCTGTGTGTACATAAATCAATAAATAAATAAATGAGTTTGGGGATTTCATGATATGGGATTTTACTTGCGATCGACGCAACACTTTTCTTCTTCCATTCTCCCCTATCAGACGTCACACTATCATGTACTCCTTTTTCATTCATATCGCTCCTTATACAATCCATCCACCTTTTCTTTGGCCTTCCTTTCCATCCATCAACATTCAAAGTCATCACTCTCTTAGTCACATTGTCCTGACTCTCATCCCTTCTCATCACATGTCCATACCAAGACAGACGATATCCTTTCATTTTTTTTCTGTAACAGGTGCTACTTCCAAACTTATCCGACATTTTTTAATAAAACTAATGACGTAATACCCATTGCGTACGCTTACCGATTGTGTAATCGCGGTGTTGAGTGCTTGACGTCAATATGGCTTCTACAGTGACGTTATTCAAATCTACGCACGTAAATGTAAGTACTTTAGATTTCATCTTTGTTATAATAATAATGGTTTATTTTGTTGAAATATGAAAAAATAACACTAGCTGAATATACATTTAAATAAAAAGAAAATTCTTCAAACTAGTTACTATAACTTGATCAAAGTACATATATATATAATAAGAGTTTTATTCAAAAATAATAAATTAATTTATTTTTCGTGTCTAAATTGGCAAAAATGAAAGTTTTGGCAAAGTATTTTGACACGCAAAAAGTTTTAAACAACAAGTTATTTTTGAAAACCAATTGGTAAAAGCATCGCTTTAAAATAAAAAGCACTACAATATTGTACAGGACAAAGTACTATTCCAGGAATAGAAATAATTTCTCAGTCTTAGTATACCTATTCTAAAAAAATATATTGAACATAAAGTATAAATATACCATTAGCTGATCAAACGTTTTTAGTAAGCTAAATGACAATGAATAAACGATTAAAGACTACGCTAATAAGTGCTTTCAAATACTCATCTTCATGAAAATTTCAAGAATTCATAAAACCATTTTTCTATTTCCCATGAAACAACTTCTTTGATGTCTTAAATTTTGTTTCGGTACTTCAAAGCAAATACCAGAGACCAAAAAAAAGGATTGGGAAATACCATCTCTATTCCCTAGAGCCCAGTGGTTCTCAAACTTTGCGTCGTTGTGTCTTAAGAGTCTACCACGTCTTAATGTAATATTATTGCAGTTGTGTGTGCTCTATATCTGTCCGTGTGGTGTCCGGATATAAAGAATAACGCCACCCCATATCCTCCACTGGGTGTCGTAAAAGGCGACTAATGGACCTTAAGACCCAGTGCACTGTCACCATTCGGGTGACACAAGCACCTTGGGTCACCCGAATGGTGGCGGGTAAACAACCAACAATCGCATTCCCAAAGAGGGTTAGTGTCAGGCAGGCGGCCGAATATAAAACCATAGCCAAATCCATTAGGAACATGTTAAGAAAAAAACATGTTGCGCCGACCCCAAGTAAAATGGGATAAGGGCAGGAAGATGATGATGTGTGTGCTCTATTAGAAGAGACTGCGTGTCATTCTACTAGACTTAAATAACATTACTTTAAGACATTTAATCAATTTGTCTGTCATTATGATCCACTTTAAAGGCTGGGAAAAACTGAAAAGAGGGAAAATGAGAACGCCAAAAGTCAGACAGCTCACTATCCGTCTTTCTGTTTGTTTAGTGCCGAAACCTCTTCACGTTTTACATTAAAATTTCGTAAAGTGGCGCTGGCCCGCAACGCATTTTCATCTTACTGAACATACGTCTGTTCCATTTGTAAGCTTCCGCTCCTAAGCTTTCGTATCCAATTTAATGTTTATGCCTATTAGCAGTTTACCTTCTATTATTATTGGCCCTTTTTCAGTATGTGTAAAAAATAACTAGGTGAGGGAGTTTTGAAGAGAAAAGATTATAAGTGCACCAACGGCCAAAAACGATTGAGAACCACTGCGATCCCCTTTCATCCCCATCATCCGATTTTATATGTTTGAAAAGCGCATGTATTATTCAAGGCATGGCTTTGTAAATCTCGGGTCGGTTTTCGATGCCTACAGGTAATTTATTTGTGATAGTAAATACTTAAGATGGGTTAAGTGTGTGCTTCAATTTATAAGGAAACGAATTACGAAAATGTTTTACATTTTCAGTGGACTCTTTAGGAAGTAATTTTGTGAGAAATATCTCAAGGATTTTTTCTACCTTGGGGATATAGAGTGGTAAAGAAGAAGAGAACTATAAGTGTCAGGTGAAATCACCGGTGTGCCTCCGCTTTTGGTCGGACTAGTGTTTTTTAAAAATTCTTAGGACACCTAATTAACATATCAAGCTTTGAGAGACATCTAAGTACTACTTACAATTTAATGATATTAATGATATACGGATCTTTTGGCACTTCGATGACATTAACAAGAAGTCATGTACGTCTATCTGCAACAAGAGTCAACTCAACTGTCTATCAAAAGGGATGCTTTACAATGTATGACGGTATTAGTTCTGATTTCTGCCACGTGCCAAAAGATCCTTGAAGCACTATACGTAACTATTGTAACTCACATTATTCTTTGCAAATTATCTAGATAGAAACATCACATCATCAACATCGCATCTTGCAAATTATCCAGACAGACATTATAAAACTAGTCCTCAACTACCCTTTAATAGCATAAAACGGTTTGTCTTTGATATAGTAATCATTTAGTACATTATAAGTGAAGGTCCGTAATGTGCCTAGTCCCAGAACACGGGGAGGTCCTAAATTATAATCCAGACCACATATGTCCATAAATCTGTTGGGCGAAGTGAAAGTGACAGATATATCACTTACTGTTAGGGCTGCCTCGAGAACTTTGTGAAATGTGGATAAAATTGTGTTTATTAGTTCATTCCTTAACATTCTCACAACGCCATCTAGTCTCGGATTAAGTATACGAGAGTAATTTGTATTATGAGTATTATGAGTACTGAAAAATATATTTCTAAATACATATTGTAGATAAATCACACCCAGGCACAGGACAAATGATCGTGCTCATCACACAAACATTTATCATGGGTGGGAATCGAAGTCACGACCTCCGGTATAGCAGTCAGGGCCACTACCATTAGACCAATAGGCTCTAGTGTTTAACTTGTATTAATTGACTCGATACTGGGATATTAAGTGTGTGGCTTTGCGGTTCTATTAACGGATGTGTATGAATTTGGTGGCTTATATGCATTACCAACTTCAGAAAAGGTAGCAGCACTGGTCAATTGTAAAGCCGTGGATAGTGAGGCTTAGGAAAACCCTTTACAGTCTTCCCAGAGAAGGGCTTATACTAGGCGTTGCACTGAGTGAAAGTAAGAAATAAGTATCTAAGTATGCTTGTTTTAACATCTACACTAATATTATAAAGAGGAAAACTTTGTTTGTTTGTAATGAATAGGCTCTAAAACTACTAAACCGATTTTAAAAATTCTTTCACCATTCGAAAGCTACATTATCCACGAGTAACATAGACTATATTTTATTTTGAAAAAAAAAATAGGGTTCCGTAAGACATTTGGATTTTTCGTCATAAATCAAATGATAGTTTTCGTATTATTTTTGTCAGCGAAACGAAGTTTGCAGGGACAGCTAGTCATTAAATATAATATTAAAAATGTCCATCACATTTTGGCTAATAAACAAAACATTTTTTCTCACGTGTGTAAAAACGTGCGAATAAAATTGTCGGCCCTAAGTCTGAGTTTGACGTAGCTTGAAACCGTCCACCTGTTTTTGACTCAAATGGGTTGAAGATACATTAAGGTCGAACTGTCTAGGGACAAACAATAGATATGATGTACAGTTAGCCACAAAATGTGATGAACAAATACAAAAAAACAAACGCACGAAGCTATCGGCCTAGTTGCGTGAGTGCAGGTACTTATTCTTTTTCGAAAAAAAAAAAAATGTGTAATAATCTGTAAAATTACCGTAAATTTTTGATTTATATTTGCTTTTTGATGACACCAGCCAGCTGCACAGGACATATTATAGTGCACAAGCGTGTGCGCAAACACAGGTGCACTCTCTGTTCCTTTACTCTCATAGCCCGATGGGACGGCAATCCGAAACGACCGGAGAGAGATCAGAAGGCCCAGGGCTTGTAATAAACTCACGTATTTTCTTGCTAACTGTACACTCTTAGATAGTGTCGCTCCAGGCTATTTAAACTGACCTATATTTATGAGAAACGGAGTTATTTATCTGTAGTCTGTACCCATGTTTGTTTCTATCTAGCTTGAATTGTAAACATTTTGATTGTATCTTTAATAGAAAATCCTATGGACTAACCCATAGTAACAAAGAGATTGAATATCTATGAAGGGTGAAATGACTTAGAATAGAGTAATCTAGAATAGACTTAAGATTTTGATTCATCGCAGACTATAGAACTAGAACTATAGACATTTTATCAACCGATTAGGTGGACAATATCTTTACACATGTTCTTCATTGAAGCTGTGATAGCCTAGTGGTAAAACCGCAGGACTTTCGAGTCAAAGGTCTCGAGTTCGATCCCCACGGTGCGTTCCAACTTATCGAATATTGTGTGCGTTTTAAAAATAAATATCACAGCTTCCGTGTTTCGGAAGGCACGTGTGGTTCCTGCGTCTGACGCCATCTTGTCTCAAACTAAGCAGAGTTTGTATTATGAGTAGTAGACCACTGATAAACATACTTATATACTTCTCAATATACACACATAGACAAATAACACCCAGACACAGAACAAGCGGTCGTGCTGATCACACAAACATTTGTCCTGGGTGGAAATCAGACACACGACCTCTGGTATAACAGTCAGGGGCACTAACCACTAGACCAACAAGTCAGACCTTGGTCAATCTTTGTCTTTGGCCAGTCAATTGGAGGACAAAGTGGTTTAAACATTGTCGATACATACAATAGTCCCTTATAAAAAACTTTGCTATCTGCAAAAGGTACCTACTTCTACGCACTATAGACACAACTCACTGCACGAATATTGTCACACAGGATTAGTTCCCGTTAACATGCATGAGAAATCCACGACTATATTAGTTTGTTTAAACATCATTACTTAATACTGCCGTGTGTGCTCCGTTGGGCCGGAAAGTTTTATGCATATTTTATCAATGAATCAGTAAACGTTATTAATAGTTTATTAGTTCAGAATTGGTTGAAAACAGATCTCAGTGGCGTGCACTTGGAGAAAGCTTACGTCCAGCAGTGGACTGCTATGGACTAATGATGATTATGATTTCAGAATTTCATTCAAAGGATTATTTTATCGAAAATTGGTTATTGTAAAAACGAAATGGAAAGATTGTGTAGTCAGCAATAACAAAGGTGTGCCTTTTGTTTTATTTAAATGACTCCTGCACTTAGGAATAAAATCCTAGTTTAGCAGGGGTATTACAAATATGGCATTGAATTTCTCATCACATGCAAAAAACACCCAGACTCTAAACAAGCATCTGTGACCACACAAATTCTTGTTCTACGCGAGGATCAACATTTCCGTGGTGATCTATACCACTCGGCTATCATTTCAGTATCGTTTCATTTGCAGTCAACAGTTTAACATATCCATAACAATATCACATGAGATAGTGTAGCAGTTTTCCAGCAGGAATTGCAAAATTGTTGCTTTAGCCTTGTTTTTTGAAGATAAGTTATGAAGCCGTTAGGTTTGAGCTCCGTGAACTAGGTCACTACATATCCTGTTCCCATTTTTACTGTAACAGAGTCCCAAACAGCTGTATTTCCGAAAACACTGCAGACACCATTTGTCAAGATGAAAGGCTTACCGCTGCTATAGGTCAGAACAAGCTAACGTTGTACTTGTAACTTACATGTAGGTACAGAGCAAAAACTTGTATACACGACCAAACAGTTGCAGTAGATTTCCAAAGCTGTAACGGAATTCCTGATACTGTATGCTTAACATAAAATGTGTAATTTGAAAGAAAATTTCACGGTTTCTGAAATCACGAATTTTTCGATAAATTAATTTTCTACCAGCTAACCTTAGTGATAGAGAAACTAGTACTAGTCTTAAGGAGATAGCAAATTCATTCTTATGGAAAAGAACCGGCGAGAAACTCGATAAGCATACATATTTTATTCTGCACTCTAAAAATACAAAGTTAAAAATACGAGTTTCCACTTATTATAATTTAAAGGTGTTAGTTTCAATTGAGGGTAGAGCCTCAGTTGAAACTATATGAAACTAACACCTATAAATTCAAAAATATCTTCAAGTAACATTTTTGCGGTTAGAAGGATCACGTGGTAAGGAAGGTGATGGACATAAATGTGGATGGATATAGGGGAAGAGAACGACTAAAGAAACGATGGATGGATTTTGTGAAAGATGATATGGCTGCAAAGAGTGTGGAAGACATGCTGCGCCGACCCCAAATAATAATTGGGATAAGGGCAGGGGAATGATGATGACATTATTGTAGTTGTGAAAGAGAGACGCCGCTCTACGCCTTGTAGTGCGCTGTCACACTTCCACTACCACAATCATAATACTTTAAGAGGTTGTAACAGGCGCACAGTTAAGTAGGCGTCGTCATAATAAATTATGAAGATATATTTTTCCTTTCCAACTTTGTGTTGTTTGAAATGTAGTTGTTCTTTTAAAATGTCTCTTCTTATATAAATGTGTTTTTGAAGAGTATTTTGTTTTGCAGATGTTACAGAATTAAACTTATTTGCAAGAGTCACTCAATTGGTCAAGACTGGCCTGTTGGTCTAGTGATTAGTGACCCTAACTGCTATACCGGGGGTCGTGGGTTCGATTCCCACCTAGGACAAAATTAAATGTTTCATGATCAGATCAGAACGGTATCATTCCTACAGACAATTTCAGTCTTCATTACACTTAACGAAAAAAAAACGATAATTTAGATATATTTCGACAGAATTAGACAGAAGTAGAAGAATAAGCGAAGGATGCTAGCGGCTATGAAATATTAATCTCTAGAGAGACTAAACACTGGCGTGCAAAAAAATGTGTTACATTTTACGAAAAAAATACTCTTTTGTATTTTTGCACGAAATGCTTTTAAATTTTACATTTGCACGGGTGGTGAAAAAATTTTGTTTTTGTAAGTATGTAGATGGGTGGTCTATTGTATTTTTAAGCGATTGTTTTACATGCGATTTGAATGTGGATGCTCTATGCCAAATATTACATTTGATTTTATATTTTGGTGTTAGTCTAAATTGTTGATGAATGCCAAAAAGAGTGGACGCCTGGTTGCAAATTTAAGATAAGTGTAAGTACAGTTGCGTTTTCGAAGTTTTTCTTTCTTACTGTTCAAAGTGTTTCTAATCGTAATGCTAAGTCATGTGCGAGATTAAATCAACGATTTTTGTTAGAGTTACAACTAAATAGTAAATTCAGGTCAGTCAGGGTCATTGCTCTGACTGCTATACCGTAACGTAGAGGGTTCAATTTCCACCCAGAACAAATTTTTGTGTAATAAGCACGATAATTTGCTCCATGTCTGGGTGTAATTTATCTACAATTCGTATTTATTTAGAAGTATATTATAAGTATGTTTAGCAGTTGTCTAGTACACATAACACACTAAACTAGACGGCGTTGTGGGAATGTTGAGGAATATTTATTATTTTTTTCAAATTCATACATACATAAAAGTCACGCCTCTTTCCCTTGGGGGTAGACAGAGATCGCATCTTTCCATTTGCTACGATCCTGGCATACCACTTTATCTTCATTCACACTCATCAATCGCTCCATACACGCCCGTCGGTTTAGGGTACTCCGGACCTGACCTTGGATTTTCCCCATTTGGTCATGAAACGTCTGTCACGGTCTTCAAATTCAAATGTAACAAAAAATAATCAACATACAGGTGCAGACGAGACAAACTGTTCCTTTAACTCTGTCTCGCACTTTACAGAGCGCATTGAAATTCTCTGAATGTTTCATGTGTGGCTGAAAGGAATTCAATTTGAGGCGCTCAACGTCGGTCGTTGTTACAACTTGTGCAAATGTATGCTTATGCTTAATGTTTTAACACTTATGTATGTCTCTTAATTTGCAAATACTACCGGGCATAGACGATGTAATAATTAGAATAAAAAATGAGTAGAGAATTTGAGCGATTACAGTGCTATAAGGATCTATTTCCACGTGGCCGAAATCGGAACTAATCCCGTCGTATACGAAAAAACTAGATATCAATTTTGACACATGTCAAAGTCCTAGTGCCAAAAGATCTTCTGGCACTTGGTTAACATTGGCATAAAGGCTTAGGTGTGCATATACGGACAAGAATTAACTTAAATGTTGTCAAAAGTGATGCTTTACTATTGTCTTATTTTTTAGTAGGTACTACTCCCGCATCTTTAACTTGAATCCTTGTATCACGGAGGGGTTTCAAAGACATTCAATTCACATGCACAGTTACACCCAGACTCAGAACAAGCATTCGGGAAACGCACAAATTTATGTCCTACTCGGGGATCGAACCCGCGACGTCTCGCACAGTGGTAATTGGCTTGGTGACCTATACCACTTAGCTATCTAATTCAAATTTACAATATAATTCTATGTTATCAAGTAGGTACGTAAAAGTTCATTACTACTATAACATTTAGTATGTGAACTGCAGTGTTACTGTGACTAGACTTAGAATATTACAGTTTTCAAGTCAAATGCCAAAGTTCCTTGAATGCAGTATTTACTAGAATTTCCCAAAAGACTCGTTTATGACATTTACTAAAAGAGAAATACACGGAACATTACAGTGGTACAGACTATGACATAACATACACATAGTTTTAGATCAGATATTAAAATTATTACAATGTATGACGGAAATTATACTAAACGAAAAATATCTACAATATATGACTTTATAGAAACATGTTTACAAAGCGTCAAAAAATATGTCGTCATCTTCGTCCATGGCAGGAAACGTGCCCAGGAGACTGGCTGACAGGAATTACCACGTTGAATAGAAATGCCAATTCTTTGTGAAAAATACAGCCCCGAAATGTAGTTAGTATGGGCTGCGTGGTATATAATATAAAGTATTCTATTTCAAAATAGTATATGTGTAATAAACGTACAAAATAAATAAAATTAGAAAACAAGTACAGGTAGTTACGTTTTATAACACTTTGGTTAATTTTATTTAAACTATGTCCCTCGCTGTACATTAAAAGCAAGTTAAAAGATTCAACGAATTTGAATGTAGTTCTCTCCTGCAGTTTTTGTGAATGTTAAAATGTTACACAATGGTTAAAGCAGTGGTCCCACTGAAAACGACTAACTATCAGCGGTTTTCTCTTTCTAGAAACGAAAAATAAATATAAATTGCATGTAAACAAAAGAGATGCACAATAATATAGTATAAGTTGCTCGCCGACTGTTCACAGTGCTACCGACAACTCGCTTTACTAGTTGCGTCCCTGAGCGACGGGAGCTTTCAAAATCCGGCCTAGTGCGAGTATGACTCGAGCACGAAGGGTTCCGTACTATCATCAATAATAAAAATCAAGTTTGTTGTATTAGTTGTATTATCATACTCATTTTTAGGCGGTTAATTTATTTACCTGTTTTTCTCTTTTAGAAAACACGACTCCCGCACTAAAGAATTTAGTCCTTGTATCGCGGTGGGTTTCACAGAAACCTTGTTCTTGTCCTACGCGGGGATCGATCCCGTGATACGTCGCGCACAGTGGTAATTGGCATGGTGACCTATACCACTCGGCTATCTGAGCAGACGACTTGTTTATAGTTTGTAACTCTACTCGTTTCCCGTTCATCGCTGCTTGTGGTACCACTGCCTTATGAGAGAATCTTCACACTCGCTAACTTCATTGCTTAGTTTTGGCAGATAAAATTGTAAAGGACATTTTTCAAGTAGAATATTTGAAATGCGGTTTCATTAAAAGCCAACACAACATATTTGTAGCTATAAGAATGAATAAATTGTCTTAATGTTGTTATGATTAATACAATTTATTAAGTAACTAGTATAAACTTCCTTTTATGGCCTATTAAGATGGATTTTCCTATTAAGAGGCCTGTGCCAAGCAGTGGAAAGTAAATAGGCTAGTTCATTAAATAACTAATAATAATATAATCATGTATTGCTTGTATATAATTTTATAATTCATGTTTCAGAACTAATATTTGCAAAGACATTACAAGCTTTGAAGTTTTTTGTAGTAATTAAAATTGAAATTTTGTACAGTCGCTTGCTTCAACGATTCACGGTGTGGTGCATAAAAACTATAGCAAGATTATCAAACAATCCATCAACTATGGATACCTACTCAGATAACAGGGTCTAAAATCTCTTTTGATTTATGCGATAACAGATTTGTACGTCAATTTAAAGTGGTTTATCAAAACAAAAGCAGATTAATTAATAATTTGTTTTGTAAACAAATCAATCAAGATACAAAACTTTGAAATTGTTAATAAATAATTTGTTGAATGTGTTTTAATTGTAGGATCTCAATTAGTATCCGTCTGGTTGACACTTTGTGTGACCCAAAGACGGGGTTTTTGAATCATTTTTGAATTTGAACAAGATTCTGACAGACCAGATAGATTCGCAGTAAGATGGTCGGACGATCTAAAAACCTATGCAGGCCACCTATAGGCCAGGAAAACACAGGACCGTGTCGACTGAAGGTGCTTTGGAGAGAATTATTATTTCCTAAAAAATAATATTTAATTGTCGACTTAGAAGTCTTTTTACACATTTTTAAAAATTTGTAAGATTGTATTAAGCAGAGGGTAAGCAATGATATACAACGTGAGCATATTCTACTTTTAGTAATTTATTAGACTAAAGATGCCTTTTTGGGCGTCATAACAACATTTACTATTTGAAAAGTATACAAATATTAATCAACAATGAATAACTAGCCTGTACTATCTACATTTTAAATTTTCGCCTCAAATGCTATAATATTTTTGAGTCTATACACATTTCTACAACCAGTTTCGGCAAAAAAGCACAATGCGTGAACCACCTGACAGATTTATGATTTTATCCCAACGTTTCTCATGATTTATGCGGATCAATGTGAGTTTATAGAGACTAGATTGATACTAGTAAAAAAATATCCTGTTCCTATCTTTTTTAGAAATTTTAGAATGAATTTCAGAGAAAAAAAAACTTTAAAGGACTGTAAATTACGTAGTTACTTACGTACCTACTTAGTACGTAGGTACTTACTTTCTTTTTTACGCCCAGAGCGAAAGAATGGCTTACTATAAGTTCTGTCGCTATGTCGGTGTATTTCTGTGTCATTATAAAGCTTAATCGGATGAACCTATTCGTATACAATGCCGGTGGATTTGATAAAATTTTCATTAAAATCAATTTGGAGATTAATAAATGACGAGTTCCGGACATTTCCAACCCGTCGTGAATTTTTGAACCGATTGACCATGACGGGTTGCACAATTTAATATTTTTAACCACTGGTTCTAAAGTTAGTTACATGATTCTGCCCCTAACCCATTTTACTTGTGGACGGTGCAACACATTTTTTCCTTGCATTCTCCCCTATCCAACATCACTGTATCATTTACTCCTTTTTCATTCACAGCATTCCTCATTCCATCCACCTTTTCTTTGGCCTTCCCCTTTCTCTCCATCCATTAACAGTCATACTCATCACTCTCTTAGTCACATGAGCCTCATCCCTCCTCATCACATGACCATTCCAAGACAGACGATATCCTTTCATATTTTCTTAATAAATTAGCTACTTTACAATGAAAAATAAAAACCCATCTTTCAACTCGTAAAAACGCTGACAGTTTTGACGGCGCAAAGTCAAATTATTAATTCTTAAGCCGTGCTCACCCGCCTACCATCACACCAACATTTCTTAAACTAATATTCTTGTAGTTGTGCAAGCGAGAAAGCGCATTACATGGCGCAGAACGGCATCTCTCTTCAACACCCACAATAATTTCACTTCAAGCAGTGGCAGTAGATCTTCAACACAGTATAAATACATACAGCAGTTAAAATCGGCTGTTTCTAAAAAAATAATGCCTTTGACCGCGTGGTATTGCCCACCTACAGCATAATTACATCAACAACACACCATCTGTTCGTCACTGCGACACGCTCGCGACTGTATCATACCACGGTCGTGCTACAATCCGATAACGCAGGCATAACTCACGTAGCGCCCGTTTATTTGAAAACTGTACATACTGTTAATATTGTTATACTGTGCCTTCAGATATTACAATATTTTGCAAGAATACAAATTATGTTTCATCCGGTTTCACAAATTTAAAATGTATAAAGTGTTGTGGAAGGGACGTGCGGCGGGCCCTTTTAGAGTCACTTTGTCACTTTACATGACAAGGCTCTTTTTATCTAGGATGTTTTAAAATAAGAGGAAAATAGATACTCGGATAATTTTATTTTACTGGCTACTGGATACAAGTAGGAAGTTGTGTTTGGGTCTCATTGCTGGATGTAGTTGTGATCTATGATAATAATATTGCGCGGACCGATTTCGGCGACGGCAGCTAGTGTTATTAGACACTAGCCAGCTAAGCAGCTAGCTAGACACTAGCAGGCTGGCCGCGTCACCTTCATTGTATCGTGTCACATCTCTAGGACTACGCTAAGCTACGCGGGATATATTAAAGTGTGCAATTTAATATGTTCTGCGTAGCTGGCTGGTGTAACAAACACAGGTGCACTCTCTATTACTTTACTCAAACATAATGGCGCGTGCTTGATCCCCGCGTAGGACAAGAATTTCTGTGATCTACAGATGCTTGTTCTGAGTCTGGGCGTCTTTGTGCATGTAAATTGATTTTCTGTGATCACCCCCTATACAGGTATTAAGATATTAGATAATAGATACAGGTAGTGCGGGAGACGAGTTTAAAAGAAAAAATAAATGTACAGCAATCATTATGCACAGCTGTCGCGTGTGGTCAAGCTTCTGCATTAGCGTGTCGTTAATCACACAATAAGCTGACCTCACTTGTATTGGTTAATCTATGTGCTAACATGAATACACACTATAAAGTAGATAGTACATACGTGTCTAGTTTCCAATGTGTAGTAGGTACCTTGTTGCTACTTATGGCCATAAATTACGTCCTTAAGACGTGACACGGTACGATGAATGAATTTAAACTCTCGAACATTGACCTCGGTAGCTTAGACGGTAAAGCGACTGGCCTGTTAAGCCAGGAATCGCAGTTTCGAGTCTTTTCAGATCATGATCAGAATCATTGCATTACTTTTATTAAATTATCTCTGCCAAACTGGTCACTTGTGGTTTTTAAGAGAGACAAGTGGAAGAAGAGAGAGGAGGCCTTTGCCCAGCAGTGGGACATTAAAGACTTGTTTTTTTACTTTTGATTAGCATAATACGAGTACCTAGATATAAAGATACAGCTGTGAAAAGACACAAATATAATTCACATAATTCACATAATCTAATATCATACACCTATCCAACTAAAAACTGTGGGCAAAAAACCTAGGGCTGACAAACGTCAACATTATTTCGACGTACGATATCATTATGAGGCGAGCGTGGTTTAAATTACTAAAGCAATAAGGCTTGAGACACGCCGCGCACTGAATAAACCGAGATACTGAGGTGAAAATGAAACAGAAGGTAGGGTTGGCACGAGAGACAAACTTAAGTAAGAAACGATGATAATTTTTTTGTTTACCAATGTACTAAAGCTATTAAGGAATGAGTTAGAACTGTATCTATAAGACTTGTGATCTGTTTTTTCTTAGTATATTTGTATCTCTCATTGCTGAGGATCGTGACTCTTTCTGATCTTGTCCACTAGATGTCGCCATTTATTGCGACTTAGACTTGAGATAAATCCTTGTACTTGTAATATGAAAATATTGTTCGTTTACTTTAATTTTGTAGAATATATGTTAATTTAATGTGTAATTTCTCTTTTGTTTCAAGAAGACCAACAAGGACTAATTCTCTTTCAACATATTTCCTGGTTACTAGGCCGTCAGAGGACAATCTGAGCATCCAAACGTCTTGGTCAATTTCGTACAATTTATGTTACAAAGTATATTTTTGTTTTACTTATTTTAGATTTATTCAACCTTTGTTATAAAAAATACACCATACAAAGCAATAGTAACTCGCGACAACCCTAGCTCCTAATATTCGTCATGGCTGACGACGTCTCCGCGCCGACAGGTAACGAGAAAAGAAACGTTTTTATTTCAAATATTAATCTTTTTCTCTCTTCGACGTTATTAATTAGGTTCATATTTCTATTTAAACTGAAAATATTTTTCTTGTATGTATCACAATACTTAGTGTTAGTATACAATGTGTGATTATTCTGTGGTCGTGTATTAAAAACCGATCATCATATTGTCACTTTAAGACATAAGTAGCAAAGTAAAGTGAAATACGCCTTAAAAGTTTCATACCTATTAATTTTCTGGAAATTTCCCAAAAAGTTCGTGTAAATATCTCTGATCTCTTTTAGACATAAAAACATTGATTTTGTAACCTATTACACTTCCATTTTTAATAACGTGTGCTTCAGAAATATGATATGACAACCATAATTTATAACTTAAAGGCACCACATAACCAAGCGCAGACGTTAACAACCCCAAAATTCACCCAAGAAATCCTCAGAAACTGAGCAAAACCTTCACCAAATTTAATTAGTGAAAATCTCATAAAGTTACAAAATGAACTGTCAGTCTTACAATAGTGGCTACCTAAATAATAACACCGACTTTCATAATAAGCTGTAATCTAATTTGAAGAAGTTCATACCTGTGTATACTGCTTCGTACCGGTTCGAGCTATTTCAAACTGGATTTTCTTGTTGTTTTATGTGCTTTGCTGTATAAGATTTTGTTGGTAGATTTTTCTCTGTGTAGAGGTATGAATGTAATCTTGTATGAAGTAATAAACGCTTGAAAATGGAACGTGTGGAAGAAGAAGACATGCTGCGCAGACCCCAAATAATAATTTAGATAAAGGCAGAGGGAATGATGACGATGATGATGATATTATAACACCATTCATCAATTGTTATTTGGGGTCGGCGCAGCACGTCTTCTTCTTCCACACGTTCCTATCTGACGTCATCTCGCAAGTAAAACTCTTTGCAGCCATGTCACTTTTCCCACAATCCATCCATAGTTTCTTTAGTCGTCCTCTTCCCCTATATCCACATTCATGTCCAGCACAAACAACGTTACAATAACAATTAATCATGTTGTAGCTGATCATCAATTAACATATAATCAAACATCGCATTATTGGCGATCGAAATCATTAGTTCTGATAATGAACATGCTGTGTCTAGATTGTCTTGTACACGTGAGGATATTGATTTAAATGATTCTCGGTAATTTGCTGCTTGCAATAAGGTTTAATATTGCGTGGCATGACAAAGTTATCTATAATAGATGTTTCATAAATTGTGACCTTGGTTTCTGTCCTATTGCATCCTACGCTACCAAAAAACTGGCAGATAAATAGATGTACTTCTTGTCGTAATTTAAGTTTACAGGGGTGATTGTTACTAACAGTGATAAAAGCCTTTTTTGCACCAACATTTTATACACTATCACTTTCTGACCTTCAGATTTTGAGAGTATATTGTGCCAGTGAATATCGTAACGATATACATCGGAGAGAGCGCTTGCTTCACACACAAAGCGATAAGGAGAGGTCTAACGAGGTTTGGCAGCTGAGGGAATTGGTGTTTCTTACGTGTTTTCGTTAAATATCTTGAGGAATTTAACATTTACATATCATTATCTGAAGACATATAGATGGATTAAATATGTTATAGAGGTACATATCTGTCTGGAGACGAGGAGAGCGTACAGAGAGCGAGATAATTGGCGTTACACGAGATGAAATCTCTCGTGTAACGCCACATCTCAATACATTTTTTAATGACAAGTGACGTTACAATCTTCTCTTTCTATACGATTCACCATCTTTGATGTTTTATGTCTTGGTATTTATAAAGTGATTTGATAAAATAATACGTTTCAAAAATTTTGGAAATATAATAATTATTATTAACTTTCTTCAATTTTATCTATAGGTTTTATTCTGTAGTCTACGACAGAATCGTAATGAATTTAATATGAATATTTCAGCTATGTAACAATATTCTCACTATCCCTGAAAATCATACATCATAAATATTTCTAGGAATCAAAACCAAACTGACTGAACCTTTCTGCGACCACAATCCTATGACGTCACTGGATAGCGAACCCTGTTTTATTGGATTAGGTTAATCAATGTTAGCTTCCAATACGATACAAATATGAGAGTCTAATTCTGTTATATATGGTCTAAATTTAGTAAAAGTATCAAGCCAGTCTTTTCTCCGGTACACTGTTAGTAAAGGAGAGGGGCAAAAATATAAGGTAAGTATTGAGTAATAGTGTGTATCGTCACGAGCAAAAACATGTACACACGACCAAACAGTTGCAGTATATTTCACGATTACATAAATCATTTAACTAGGACTTAAACTTCAATTTTTTAGTCGTGTAGACATGTATTTGCTCGTGACTGTTAAAATGAGTTGCGAAAGTTAGGTAGACTAGTGCAATTGCCTTGTTAGTTTCAATCTGAGCCGTTAAGATAAGGGCTTAACTGTAGAAATTCATTTAAAAAAATGGTACCTTGTAAACTAGAAGAAAAGGAACGTGTGATGACGGTACTCAAGAATTAGCAAAATGTGGCTTGATGATGCTGCCGGGACTGCAGGATGTTCGTAAGAGTTACCGCGACCCCGGCACTCAAAGAGCTCCAGGAGGAACATAAAAGAGTTTTAGTCAGTAAAAGTCTGACACTCCCTCCCGCTGCACGCACAGCGGGTGGGGTCGTTTGAAGATTTCCCACAAAAAAGGACATCATGCCGCTTTTGTCAGTGTAAAGTGGAATGTAGAGATAAATACTTATTTAAGACATCGCATAGCTATATTGTGTAGTTTGACGGCTATCAGAAGTATAAATTCAAAATTGTAAGGCGTTTTGTAACAAGGATCTTTTTCCTCTTGTATAACATTAACATGAGGGCGTTGATGTGCATATTCGCAACAAGAATCAACTCAACGTCTGTCTAAAGTGATCGTTTTTCATTATATGGCATTAGCCCTGATTTTGGCCACATGCCAATTTTTTTAATCCAGGTCTATTTTTTAGATAGTTCTGGTCTTTAGCCGTCCTTTACTCACCCTGTATGTTAGTACGATATAGTTTAAGTTTACTACAGAATTAGCGCCATGTCTGTCTGTATTGTAAGCTAAATTGATTGATAGCAAATCTAAATTGACAGCTGTGAACGAAGATCGAATTTGGAGGCTAAGTTTAGAACAATTTGTTCCCCTAAAGTTTCTCCAGATTATGGCTAAATTTAGATATTACAATGTCATAACTCTTAAGAAATATGATAAAATAATCTGATTTAGATTAACTCTTGTTTTTAAATTGTTTTAATTAATGTGTCTCCAGTTTTTTGACAGCCATCAATTAAGATTAAAAGCACACAAATACTCATTGAAATAAAAATATCTATATTTCATCTTTATAATATTTTAGTATTGCAATACATTGATCTTGTATGCCTATAATAATATCATCCAGTTCTCCAAGCAGCCCCTTTGGCCAAATGACATTTTACAATCGTTAACGATCTTTAACGTCAATAAAAATACTTACATGTATGAAAATGACAGGTCAAAGTCACGTGATTTATCGAAATGAAATGTCATTGTCATACATTTGAGCGTTTTCTATTGTTGTTAACTAATGCAATGTTAACTCGGTTAGAGGAGCTGGATTGTGGTCATTGTGAAAACAAGATGGCGTACCACTTAATTTGCTTGTACTTTATTAATTTCGACGCTTTATAAATATGTAATTTTTTAGTTACATAAGTTTAGTTATAAATGTAAATATTTCTTGTTTAGTGTTGTTTCTGTTCAATAAATCATTAAAGAAAATCTAAAAGAATTCATAACTTACCAGCCTTTCAGATAGAGAATAATATAATTCACATTACAAATTAGAACAGACACATAAACCCAAGACGAAATAACTAGATTATATTCGTATACAACATTACAAAGTTGGGTTTTGATCATGTATCAAATTATTAATCCCGATATAATGCCTACAGCCCTTTGGATTAACCCTCTGACTGACAAGGGTGTGTTCTGAGCCACTGATAGTGTCTATCTAATAAACTTGACTTAAAAACCTATTTTCAGTTTAAATTTGGATGTTTTTGTAATTAAGATCTTATCTTTTTAGTGACAAGGTAATTTTTTCTGTTGCTATTTATAAGTTTTGAATTTTTGCTACTGCCTACGCATAAAAAAAATATCCAATTTTTACAGATTAATGCAGTAAGTCTAATTGTAGGTTTATGATACAAATACTTCCACTATTGTATTTTTTATGGATGAGCAACTTACCAGGTTTTTATGTAATTTGTAAGAATATTTTAATTGAAAATAACTATTCGTGTAAATTAATGTCTAAAATTTTGCTCGAGATTTATAACAGCTAATAAAACCCCATAATTATCGCACCAAATCTGTTTTAAAACTATTTTAGAAGGTAATTCTCTTTTAAAAACTTTAAAATTATATTCCCACATATAATATCTAAAAAAGCCTTAATTTTAGCCTTCCTTCATCTTAAAAGAAAAGCTATTTTAAGTGAAAAAACATATTTTACAACGCCTTCCAAAGAATTTGGTCCGTTAATTAAAATTCAGGCGAGTTATCATGTTCCCACGCCGGCTTATACAGGCATAGTGACAGAGAATTAGAGCTTCATAAACATATTTTTATAAAATATGGTTTTAAAGCCCTAATTACAAGCTTTACTTAATTAATTGAGTTCCTCTTAAAAGTAGAGAATGATAAAAAGTAACGAAATGAGGATTAAAACTATGCATATAAAGAAAATTATAATGTCTCTTTGTAATATTGATGTAACTGTTTTACACTACATGCATTTAATATGATTGTGTTCAGTTATACACTAAAATATCATTTTTTAACATATTTTTTTCTGTCTGGACTGGTTAACTGATTTTGACGGAACTTTTATAGACATATAACTGATGTAATAAAGAGTGACTGAGGCTACTTGTATATCAGATATAAATCAGTTTCTTTTTCTGTTTATGCCTTGTACAACTTTTTACATTAGTTTAGGCAGTTTAGCGCAAAAATGTAACAAATGAGATACAAACTTACAACGAACAGATGAGATAAACATGACATGTTTGGAAGTTTCTGATGTCTCTTTAATATAATCTTTGCAATACCTACCAATAATCAGGTACCCACACCACACATAGAAAACTTCATTAAAAACGTCCTAAAACTTTCTTCATATGAAAGTCGGACATAAATTTCTTTGCCACCCCAAACGGCCATTTTAAACGTCTCCACGGAATTAATTAGATAAAAACTTCTCCAAAGAAAATAAGATGAAAAAAATAACTTTTTCGATTCCCGAAGGATCTTAACTTTCCTTTATTTCATGTATTTTAAATGCGCACAAAGTTATACCGTTTTGCATGATGATTTCAAATTAGAAAAATAACATTGAATTTTTATGAGAGATGTAAGGAACGAGTCGCATCGCTCTGTTATTTATTTTCTGCTGGCAATCTTGCTTGTGAGAAAGAATAACTTTAAGTTCAAGTTTCTTTTGTTGCGATGCAAGAATTCTATGTATAACTATATGAATTTTGATTTGGCTGTTTGACGCTTGAGACTTTGAGGTAAAACAAATGAAAAAAAAAAGACTACCATACTAAAGAATTTAATCCTTGTGTCGTGAGGGCACACATGCACAAAGGCACCTAGACTGAAAACAAGCCTTTGTAAATCGCACAAATTCTTGCCCTACGCGGGGATCGAATCCGCGACACGTCACGTACAGTGGTAATTGGCGTAGTGAACTATACCACTCGGCTATTCATGCAGTCAACGACAATTTCTACGCCCGTTTAAAATAGTCTATTATTTTAAAATTATCTTTACTGTCCACATCACGATATTATTTGATTGAAAATTTTCAAAAAAAAAAATATATTTCAAATGTTTTACATAATACTTCACCTACCGAATAAATCTTCTAACAAAAACTCATGACGTCACCGAATCTCGAAGTTCCAAATATCATTTACCTATAGATAAAAGACTATTGGCTTTCGTTCACATACCTGCGATACTTGTAAGAAACTATTTACAAAGATATTACCTTTTTCTCCTCTCTCCCATATTGTTTGAGTTTAGTTCGGAGGATATTGAGAAATACCGAAACAGAACGTGTTACATGAGTGACGTATGGGGTTTTTGAACTTCCAATATTGTTTTTCTGAAATATTGCGTTTACTAATTATGTTCTTGGCTGACTTGGGTATTAAAAAAACGAATTGTTCTGTCAGATAGATGACAATAAATATTGAAAAAGTATTTTTCTTTTATCGCGTAAATAAAAAATGGAGACGATACAATGAATTGAAATCTCGTGTGACGTCACGTCTCATGTGTTTTTTAATGGCAAGTGATGTCATCAACTCATCACTTTTATGACCCATATATCTTTGATTCGTTTAATGTTTGTATTTATTGATTTGATAAAAGAAAAATGTGTATCCAATGTTTTTTGGAAGTCTATCTGTCGGACAATTTTTTTTTTGTCATTATACACAGTTGAAAACCCTTTTATTATAGATATGATAACGGTAAAAAAATTACTATTAAGCTTGTTTTGAATTATTACACGGACGCCACAGACATAAGCAAAATAGGAATGGAAGCCATTTCAAGAAGTCGTGCGTCGCAGTGGAAAGTGGAGATGAAAGATATTTAATGAAACTACAACTGTACGGAATGCTTCACCAAAACTCTGAATTCAGACGTAAAACTTCAAAAACACTAAAATCTTACTTGCATTATGTCAAATGCGCAACTATTCTTATAACCTTATCCGCCAAAGTTTTATTGGCATATCAGTCTGTGGAGTTTAAAGAAACTACAAAAGGAAAACTTTCCGAGGTGCACGCCAAAACTATTGTTATAAATAAAAAAGTTCGACGAACGAAACGTCTGTGTGTCGGATTGAAACTCAATTTTTATGATCTGTCCAGTTTTTATTCAATTTACAATCAATATCGGGACTTTAGCTGTTGAAGATAAAAGGCGAATTTTTGGATTGTACATTATGGAAAATGTTAAACTCTGTGAATATAATGGTTTATTTTGCATCTAGGGGCAATATTTTGAAACAAATTATTTCTTCTATGAGTCTTTCCCATATTATACGTTCGCATTGGCACGTTTTTGGCTGAATGTTATTCACTAGTTAAGTTTAATGGATTACCCCGTAATTGTAATTATTCTCGAAGTTTTATCAGGATTATTCTTAAAGAAATCTAAGGAGCCACCATCCCTTTTTAAAGTAATATTGCAGTTGTGAAAGATAAGTTACGCTCTAAGACCTACTGTAGCTAAGTAAACAACTGAAAAGCAAAAATTCTGTACGAAAGAAGTACACGTATATTAAAATCTAATGCAACTGTTTTCTCGTATAGATGTTGTTGCTCGTGACTTTTCTCTGAAATCTTAATAGAATAAGATATATTCAAAACGTGTTACAAACTTGATAGTCACAAAGACGTTTTCTAACTTACCTAGGTTGCGTCATACTAAGGCACCCACGTGTATAAGTGAATCCAATTACCTAAGTGTTGGTACTTCATGTGAACTAGGTAAGTTTAAGTGAATTAGTAAGTAAAGCATATACGACGCGTCAGTATCAAGGTGTAGGTGTGATTAACGCCTACATTTAGTTCATGTACCAGTTTAAACTAATTAATATTATGAGTAGAAAAATGTTTTTTTATAAACAAAGTGTACAAAAATGCATGGCCTTATTTGATATACTGTTAATAACGTTACAAAATATATATATATTATAGTGGATTATCATTATCACTGCATAGCAGTGGAACACTTCAAGTTATTTGAAGTGTTCCACTGCTATGCAAAGACCTGCCCATTCTTGTTACACTTTGTTCTCTTAAGAGCCGCGAGTGTCCAGTATGGTAAGAACGAATCTGATGATCTCGATGATTTTAACATCTTGGATTATTTTCGGTGTTGGTTTCTGACCTAAAAGCTTCCTAGCATTGGAAAAATAACAATAGTAGAGCATATAAAACAGTAGTCATTAATTTTCCTCTACTAGCACACACTAACTCACACCCACAATTGGATAACCCAACCCAAGATCCGGATTTATATAACACTGATCTTCATTAAAACTTCCCATATTTACAGCGAGGTATTCAGAATAGCCCGAACTATATAGTGGTCCCAAAACAATTTGTCAAGAAAATAAACTGGTCCCACGTACGCACCTACTACCGTGATTAATTAGAATGTATACAATCAACCGCACTTTCCTCCAAAATTTTGTCACCTCTATTACAATAGGCATAAGGTTGAGTTTCCTCTGGTGTTGGTGTTTTGGCTTTTGGGGAGATTGTGCTATTGGTCCCTACTCAGCTCCTTGTTGGCATGGATTTATAGTGTACTGGTTACTGTATTCGGTTTCAGAGGGTTTTTAAGTCAATGGATGGGGTATCAGCAAACTCAGTTTTTTTTCTTTTAGCTAGCCGCTTTTATAAAGTGTTATTTATAAAGTCGCACGTCAAAAGATATAAAAGCCATCTCAGTTTTCACAGACATATCTTCCCAATCGAACGGGATAAATTTAATCGCTAAAAGTCATTAAAATTTTCAAATTTTTAGTTCATTAAGTCTTACTCGTTAATTTGAACAATTTGATCATCTTTAATTATGATGAAATTAATAGGAGTCTGTCAAGGGATAGCTGAAATTTATTCTTTTGGCTTGATGTTTTAAAACACAGTTCCGTCAACTTTTTATATTATAATTCAATTCGAGCTGCGTCCCTTAAGCGTCACCTCAGGATCAAGGATTCCGGTTCCGAAAATAGTTGAGCTAACCCAATAAATACACGGGAGTAAATCGTTAACATATAATTAACGACAACTATTCTTCATAGTTCTAAATCTTTGTCGGCATTATAAAATAACTGAAAATGCCGATCAATTTCATCGACCACTATAAACAGACCTTTCACACTATACTAGTCACCACAAATGGCTGAACTTGACCAAGCGTGGTTCCGATCCTCTTTGACCCCGATTGTTTCCAAAGTTCTTTGATTTATATCCGATACCGGATACGGGTATACATAGGTTGGATATTATTAGAAACTACAAATCTTTTAGCTAAAGGGTGTCGGAATTTGATAGTTTTGGGTGATGTTATCATCATCTATCTTCTTGATACGAAAAGAAATAGGACAAACGGATACACTGACAAGCTCTGTAATGAAAATGATGATTAATAATAATATTATCTTGTATATGTATTGGGAAAATCTCTTTCCTTCTCCTCTTCCCATATCAAAACTTATTGCTAAAATGCCAGTGAGAAAACGTGTTAAACGCTTGCTCGCTTGCGAGTATAGTAATGGAATTTAAAATAAATGATTTCAGATTCCATTATTCAGGTGCAAGATAGATATAGAAGTTTAGGTTTCATCCAATATTAATGGTTAGAAAGATAGAATATTCTTTATTGTACACCACATGAAAAACAGATTTGACAAAAGTTACATGGCGCCACAATGGGTGGTCTTATCACTAAAAATCTGGGTAAATATTATTAAAATAATTTAGACTGAACTTACATGATTACGAACAGGCACATTGGTAACAAAAAACGAAATCACTTTCCTAATAAAGAAATCTCTCCACTTCAGAAAAACACACATACATACATAGTATACACCAGTTTCCATAGTATTGCAAAATACGGAAGATGTCGGCAAAGATTTCTGTTTTATATCCTAATAAGACCAGTTCCGATAGACCTCTATTGAAGCGCAACACCAAAAAAATCTCCCAACATTTTTCAGAGGGAACAAATAAAAGAGGCCAAGTTATACTGGTCGGTGGTCACCCATATAACTTCTGTTGAGGCCGTAAATTTGGCTTGGATCTATAGTGAAGGCTTTATTGGTCTCTTTGTGACCCTTAGGATTACAGGTAGGTAATTAGGTCATGAATACAATTTATTACGTTATTTTTTATGGGCAATTTGAATGGGAAGTGAAATGGGAAGGAAGGTTGGACGATTTCAGTGATGTATGAATTTTCGGGTACGTGTTTTAAAATTTTTGTTAACCGTTTTTATTTATTACAATTATATAACATTTACAGAACGTCATCTAGTTTAAAATCAATTATACGACAGTAATTTGTATTAACAATTGGTAAACAAACTTGTATATTTCTAAATACATAGATTTTATAGATAAATTACACCCAGACATACAATAAATGACCATGCTCATTACAAAAACATTTGATCTGGGTGGATACCGAACCCTCGAACTCCAGTATAGCAGTCAGGGTAATTAACCACTAGACCAACATGCCTGTCAATTTATACCTGCACATACCAATTTTGGTATGCTGCTTAGCAGCTTTTCAGTACATAGTTTAGGATGAAACGGACACTGAATACACGGAGATAGAATATTTAATTGGATTCCAAAGCTTGCTTATTTTGTAACATGCACGGTCAGGTATACACGTCCAAACAGTTGCAGGAAGTAGATTCCGATTCCATTATGCGAAATTTCTAAAGCTGCTATGGAATATTACTGCTAAACCTAAATCTGTTTCTCATGTGGTGTGTAATAAAGAATGCTTTATCAATCTAAACCTAAATGTGTAATTTTAAGGATTTTTTTACGTATTCGTAAATCATTTGACTTATAAACCAGCTTTACTTAAACTCCAGCAGGACTTAAACTTCAATGGTTTGGTCGTGTATATATTTGCTCGTGACTGTATACTATGTGATTTGGCAAAAACATTATTATCGAAAAACACAGACAAGAAATATTGTTAAAACAAAAAACACACTACCCATAACAAACATTTCTTTATGTCAAAAAAGCAAATAAATAATATGCCATAAGATAAGATAGAGTGGATTCTTGAAAGCTATTCTTTGGAAGTATAAAAGATGCTGGCGACAAAAGTTGCATCGCTGCCTTAGAATCGATACCTTTTGTGAGGGAGCAATGGAAAAGGAAAGTTTACTAGGTAGTTTTCTTTTTTATTTTAGAAGTATGTTTTATTGTTTTGTGTGACGACACGATGGGCGGAGAACTTGACGTTTATTATTATTAGTACATGTATTCTGATTGTATTATCGCGATTTGAACGTTCTAGCGATATAAATGATTTTCCTTAATGTGTTTTCTCCTTAAAAATTCCGCCTGCATTAAGATAAAGGTTTCAGATATTAACCGGCCTACATTAATTGAAGTTTCATCTATAAAAAAACTAGTGACCTGCCGTTACCCCACCTTCGCACAGGCGTAATTTATATTTATAATACACAAAAACCTTCCCCTTGAAACTATTATATGTAGTAGTTTTAAACATCTTAGTATACATAGCGACGGACAGACGCCAGAAACACCTTCGTTTTATACTTTGTAATGAAGAAGTAGACCGATAATAAGGGCCTGGCCACACGGTGCGGTGCGGCTCCGGCGCGGCGCCTGTGCGGTGCCGCAACGGTTTCCTACATATAAAAATGTATGGTATGCCACACGGCACGCCCGGCGCCGCTCCGGCGTCGCACCGCAGGCGCACCGGACAACGGCGCGAGGCAGACGAGGCGGGGAGGGGTGCAAGTAGTGTGGTGCCGCAGCGGCGCCGCTCAGTTGTTTATATTTCAACTGGGCAAGCCAAGCCAAGCCTGTTGCGGTGCCGCAGCGGCGCCGTAAGAATATTGCGACGCCGCACTGCTCGTGTGGCCGCCAGTGCGGTGCGGAGTAATGCGGTGCGGTGCGGTGCCGCACCGTGTGGCCTGGCCCTAAGAGGGGCGGATAACATAAAACTGACAGCAGAAATATACTGAACGCAACGGGTAAGAGAAAGAAGAAAATGGCATTAACAAAGAGCCAAAGAGCCAACAAAAGCCTATCCCCAGCAGTGGGCTACTCTGAGCTAATGATAATGTGACAAACAAGTAAATTGAAACTTTATATTTGCTACAGTCCAGTGAAATAAGGATGTAAGTATTTAATGTTTTTAACATCCTAAAAAAATTCTTCAATTCGTATAACCGGCTATAAAGACTGAAATAATACCTATAATTAACGACTGTATTTGTACACTACTTATTGATTCTAATCTAAAAGTCAAATGAACATTAGTATTGACCCAAACATGTCAATTTGTGTCATAAAGGATTGTTTGGGACGTCCATCAATCGTTTTTATGACTTTCATTTGAATATTGGAGGCGATTTTGTATAATCATGGGCAATCATTTTCAATGAGACAATAACTCTGTCACTGGAGGTCAATGACCGCCTTTTAAAGTAATATTTTCGTAGAGGTAGAAAATAAACTCTCTTATAAGGCGTAAATAGAGTATTTATTTTTAGTATTTGTTGTTATAGCGGCAATGAAAATACATCATCTGAGAAAATTTCAGCTTTTTAGCTATCACGGTTTATGAGATACAGCCTGGAGACAGACAGACAGACGGACAGACAGACTGACAGACGGACAGACAGACAGCGGAGGCTTAGTAATAGGGTTCCGTTTTACCCTTTGGGTACGGAACCCTAAAAAAGGAGGCAAAGCAAGGCACTAAATGGCTCATTCATTTATTTCAATATTCGAGTAAAATCTCTTCTATAAAATACTAAACTCTTACCAAACAACTCGTTTTCTTACAATAATATCGAAGTAATTTATTAATGTTTTTAATCTTCATGACATCGGATCGGATTGCAGAAATGTTTTGAAATACCTGTGTATTTTGTAACATTTCTGTAGCATCAAAGTTCTTAGAAATGTTGAAGCAATTTTTATGAAAGATCTTTTAATTTTATTTTAAAGTTATTAGATCTTGTTTGCTCTTTGCTAGATATCGAGAAAATACATTTATTTTGTTGGTTTAAAACGGCAGCTTTCGATGTCCTTTTGGTTTAAATATTATTGGACTTGTAAAAAATCATTGATTTCATTTAGCATTGCTAATTATTAGTTATAGTTTAAAACAAGGACTTAATATCAGAAGTATTTAAAAACAAATATGGACAAACGCGGAGAGCGACTTTGTTTCATACTATATTATTAAAAAGAATTGATATTCTAATGCTTAAAAAGAGCATCAAAAAATTCGTCCGCATTACAGCCAGCTAGGAAAATGCTCAAAAGGTTGGCGATAACAGTCGGAAAACGTTGTTGGTTTAATTTAAAAAACCCTCAAATATTTTTAAAACTAGTATGGCAAAAAATCACGTACATAGCTAGAAGTTCGAAAAAACTGAAATTGGTAAATTCTAAAACCAATATTCGGAACGAAACAATCAGTCAACACTGCAACCGTTTGTTTAGGCAATTGTTTTTTAAAAACAAAAAACTGTTCTAAAAATTCCAGAAATTGAAAACGTTATAGAAGTCACACGTGCTGACCTAATAGTGAAGAAACCTACTGAATTCAATGGAAATATATTCACGAAATGTCGTGGTGGCTTTGCGGTTCAATTTATGTCTTTGGATGCAGTTATGCGCCCAATGCAATTACTATATAAAACTTATAACGTTATAATGTACGCACTGAGAAAACCAATCCCATAAAAATTACTTGACTGATTTTGATTTGTATTTGGTTAGTCTGAAAATTAATCGTAAGCTGGGACACTATTAATAAAACGAAATCGTAAATGAACGATACTTCTTTATATGCTAGGTAGCTTTTTACCAACTTATATGATCAGACTGGCCTGTTGGTCTAGCGGTTAGTGGCGCTGACTGCTTTACCGGAGGTTGTGGGTTCGATTCCCACCCAGGACACAATGCTTGTGTGATGAGCACGATCATTTGTTCTGTGTCTGAATATATTTTATCTATAATATTTATGTATTTAGAAATATATAAGTATGTTTATCAGTTGTCTAGTACTCATAATACAAGCTCTGCTTAGTTTGAGACTAGATGGCGTTGTAGGAATGTTGAGGTATACATGCTAAAACTAAGTTTGCTGGATCATATAGTAGTTACTAGGTACTCTACGTCTCTTATCATATTAAAAAGGACACCCAATAAGGTTAAAACAGTTCATCATTGGAATCTGAGCCCATTCCCATTTTACGATACTCAAAATCTTCTTTGTTTCACTATATTTTAAGTTAATGGCTAGTATTTTAACAAATGAATGCTACTAATACTAGGCTTTAGTTCTCAGACATACTTTATATTTAAATGAAAGGCTATAATAAGTAAATGTACGGTTATATTCCAGCTATTAACGTTGTCTGATAGCAATAAATTACAAAGCTTATAGACGATAAACGAATAGATTTATAAGCTTTATTACTTTTGTTTTTAAATCGTTATGTGTTGTGACTTTACTTTTAATGGATATTAATAGTATTTACTTAGTAAATCAATGCTTATATACGTTATAATAAATTCAAAAAGAGGTATTATCCGTATACGACATATAAGGCTTAAAAATCCCTTTTTTTTTTTAACAATTTGTTTGTTTAAAGGCCGTATTCCACACGTGATGACTGAATTTTTTAGCTAAAACTAGAAAAAAGCGAGTAATTTAAAAAAAAATCGTTAAAATCATTTTATTTTAAGTAAGCTTAGACAGACGTAACTTTAGACTTCTATGCGTATTATAAAAACATAATAATTTAAAGTAAACTGTAAAATCGAGTAAAAATTATCACTAAACACTTTCTGTATTTTATTTTTCAACCTCAAATATCACTAGATAGTAGATAGTGTCCAATTACATACATTAAAAATAAATGTGTATAAATGTAACGGCCATAGTCCCATTGACATTGATCTAAAGTTCAATGACTACTCGGTCAAAATGATCAAATGATTGAACAGTGTTCAATAAAATTCGTCTATTTTTCACCAACTTCTATAAAAGAATCTCGATTTGGATGTTTTTATTTTTATTGTAATATTTTTTTATGTTAGTTCGCGCAGAAATTAATCGTTTGCAACCTGATTTGAACGTAATATTTTTTTTGTTTGAAAGGTTTCAATATACTTCCCAAATGGAACATCGGGTTTGATGATGGAATCTTGGAAAAATCGAGGGAACTCTTCAAATATAGGAAAACGCACAGCGATTTAGGTATTTTTAACCGATATTTGATATGTATATTTTTGTAACTTTTTTTGCAAATAAAAATCGTATTAGTTGTAGAATAAAACGAGTTTTATTTCACCTCATTCTTCCTTAATACGTCAGACCAATAATATTTAGTTCAGGAGTACCAGAATACTTCTTGGAATTTTTGAGCTGTTCCATCAGTTTTCATCAAACTTTTAATAAACCATAAAATATCGCGAACACACTTCCCTCATAAGTCGGTAAGAAGAAAAGCTTATGTAGCACAGACTTAATTAATTTAAGAGTTAATAAAGATTTAATGCTCAAAGAGGACTTTAATAAAGCCAAAAACCTTTTTTGTTGACAGTAATTTGAGTAGATTAACTGAACCCCATAGTTTAAAACATGTGTTAATTTTGGTGTTATTAGACTTATTATAGGATTGTCATTGATGTTGTGTTGTAGATCTTCTACCTACAATAATTGGTGGTTTTTTGAAGATTTTCGAACTTGTACCTAAACCTTAAATATTGGATTTAATTAGCGCCTTTAAAGTTTTGAACGCCGTGGGGCTCACCGGTGACCGATAAACAATACACATTTTATTGTTCGGCAGTCAACGTGTTACGGCAGGAAACCAAACTTTTGAGATAGATACATTTAAACTAGTGACAAATAACCAGTTCTGTCAAAAGCCAAAACTAGAAATTTATTGTATCCGGCCCAATAATATAATTTGATTTTGAAATGGTAATAGTATCTTCACTAATTCTTGTTTACTCATTTCGCAGCTTGATTTTAACCTATCTTTTCCAAATGATTTTTTTGGTTATATAATTACTCTTTCCTGTATATATTGAATACTGTAATTTTTATGAGACAACTGTCTCATTTTTACAACCCATTCACTTGATGCCTCCCTGTATTTATAAAGCTTTTTATTTTACTGTATAAAAATATCGTCATCATTCTTTACAATTAATATTTTATAATCATCATTAAAAACTGCAACAGTGACATCAGCATTCCCTGTTTTTTTCCTATCGAAGATTTTTATAACGGTCATATTTACTGCAAAGAACCCAATTAATTCTGAACTTTATGCTTTTAAAATAGGATTTATATTCCTTTGTATTGTATTTGAACAAACAAGTCGATGTGTTTGCGACATTATTGATATTTAGGTCAAACGCTACGAAGTGTTCTAAAGTGTTCCGTATACTGACACATTGCTATTTTTAAGGAGATGTATTTCTTTATAGTCGTTAACAATACATTTAGGATTTACAAAACGATCGCCATTTGTATTAAATTTTATGTACGAATCTATTGAATTGAAATAGAAAACTTACCCCTGGTTTCTTAAACGCTGATCAACACATAAATTTGTTAATCGTCAGTCAAATCTTATGTTAAGCTCTATTATTGGTTGTAAGTTTCAATTGATTTGACGGCAGATACAATTGATCGGATTTCCAGAGAATTCTGATATTGCTTGCGTTCGTTACAATTTCATCAGTATATTTGCATATCATAAAAATCATTATTTTCTACAGTTCTCATTAGCGAAACGTTGCATCTGTTAATAGGTATCTTGTTGTATTATAAATGTAAAACGAAATTGCGAAAGTTTATAAGATGTACGGATATTTGTTACTCATTCAAGTCTAAACAGCTCAACTAATTTGGATAAAATTTGTTATGAAGGTAGCTGACACCCTGGATTAGCACATAGGCTACTTTTAACCCGACTGAAAAAAGATGTTTATTGTTTTTACAGCTATAACCGACAGCAATATTGCGAGCGACAACTAGTTTATAATATTATATCGGAAGTCTTAGAAATAAACATAGATTACACAGTTAACTCATTAAGCTGATCCTATCAATGTTATGTCAGCTAACAATACAATGACATCTCAAACAAAGATGAACAAGGAAGTGACGTTACAGGATGATCTATTACTTTGTGTTTAATTGTTTACATAACACTATTATCCTAACCATGTATTATTACGTGAGAATTGTCATTGTCGTAATGTAATTCTCTATAACAATATTCTGTAACTACATTTAGTGTCCTTAGAGCCTTAAAAGGGACCACATGTTTAATTTGTTATCAGATCAAAGCTCTTTTAAATACAGTTTTTACTTTTCTCTGTGCGGTTGATTTCAGTGTTAAAACGAATAAGTTAGACAGTTCTTTTACCAAAAAATAGTTATCTTTAAAAACCAAACAGACATTTTCAATTATATCACATAAAATGACACTAAACACCCAATCCAGGGTTCAAATTGCACCAGAATAAAAATCTCAGTGTTAAATTAGCGTAGTATCTTCTCCTTAAACATTATTACATGTGGCATAGACATCACCATCTATGACATTGAACTAATAATTAGACGGCATTCGCAACTAGAATAAACGACCGCTTGGAAACAAACGGTCGTTTCTAAGAGGCTAATAAAAAGCTTTTGATACCTATCTTTGTTGTAAAAAAGACTAAAAACTTAAATATTTGTAATGTTTGTGATGTGGACTGAAATGTTAACAAATCTGGACGTTTAATAACGTACAAAATAGTGATTATAATTAATAAAATTTCAAGTGAGTTAATGAACATCAAAAATTGGGTTTGGTGTCCCATAAGGCAGTGGCTTAGGTTCAATAAAATATTTTTGTAATTTTGTGATTGGGCAGGTAAATTAAAACTTATTCTAAGGTCACTAAGGTGTAAAATCGAACGATAAATCAAAATGGTGCATATAAAGTTAACAGTGAACTCAATGGTTTTGATATTTCTATTGATACGAACAGTTGGAGTGTTTTGTCGAGATTTGAGTGAAAAGGACAGAAATTTAAGAGCTAAGTACATACAGAAACTGTTGAATAAACAGAAGAAATATGAGGGAAGGATTAAACTGACTGGAGGGCCAAATATGTATGAAGGTAAGATTTTCTCATTTATAGAAAGCAGACAAGATTATCTAGTTAATAGTTGATAATGCAAGTCAAAAAATACCTAGTTGTAATTAAATTATTTATCACAACTAGGTAATAAATTAGAAAAAGATCCTATGTAGTAATCAAATTGTTTCTGTTGAAGCGTAATGAGTGAGCCGTAAAAACTAGACAAATGAAACTAGATTTATCCGGAAATGCTTAACAATATTCATATCAAAGACAAGAAGAAATCATTGAATACACAAATATAGAACCTATAGTTTATTGATGCTAACTTTTGAATACTACGCGTATTTACCAATATCTAAATTGTAAAAAAAAAACTAAAAATTGTAATTATTTTCAGGAAACGTTTACGTATTCCATGCCGGTCGATGGGGTGCTGTGTGTGACGACTCCTGGGACAACCAAGCGGCCACAGTAGTCTGTAGAACGTTTAATAAAACTGGAGTAGCTACTGTTGGCTCACAGTATGGCAATGCCACTGGTTTGTATCAAACTTATTCACCATCATGATACTGACAAAAATGTACTTACTTCCCCACGGTCAGTGCCAGATGAATTGCAACACATTGCCGCGCACCGACCAAACGCGGGAGACGTTGCATGGCGGTTCAGGTTTAGTCAATAAACCCACTCATACCCACTTCCTCCCTCGATGAGATAGCGGACGGCGGGGTAATCAATAATTATAATTGTGTATAAAATAAAACAGGCGGAAAAAAACATTAAATTCTAAAGTACATTAGTAATAATATTCGTTGTGTAGGCCTAGCTTTAGTACTAGTTAGGTTTGAAAGAACTAATTGCTGTTAGCCGCTCACAATAATAATCCTAGGGTTATAAAAGAAAACCTTTTAGTACAGACAGCAATAGAAGTCGATGTTACGATTTCCTTTACAAAGTGCCAGTATTTTTCAGTGACATGACTTGAAATTTCAAACGTTTTAAATTGACAATTCTATATTGATCCTTAATAGGTGTCTAGTATATTTTGTTACCTAATAGCACAACAGTAACTTATTGAATTTGAGTGTGGACACTATTTATTTATGGACATGTCAGGCGGATAAAAGAGGATCACGTGCTAAGGAAGATGCTGGACATGAATCTGGATGGATATAGGGGACAATAAGACGTTTATACATATGATAAAATTAAAATATTACAAATACAAGATTCATAACACAAATGCGTTGAAAAATTTACAGAGAACAGCTATTCTGAAAACGTTATTGTGTTAACAGACTTCTGATGCTGACCGTACAAAAACTGTTAATCTTAATTGAAAATCGAAACTAAAAGCTTTTGGCGGGAAAAGAGGTTCCCACCACAGGCTGTTTCGAGGTTTTGTTTTTCATCGGTTTGGCTTTATTCGAGTTTATATTGTAAGCGTTTTAGTCAAGTTTTAGAATTAGAGACTGTTTTTCTAGCCTCTGCAAATGGATTGTTGTAAGTTTGAACATTATGTGTGTCCGTTTGTGGAAGCATGGAGTTTTAAAGGAGGGACCGATGTGAATGCGATTTTTATTTGAAAGTTTTATTTTGACAATGAGTCTTAGACAATTTCTTTTCTCAGGCTTTGAAAGAACATGTAATTACATGACGAGTGTGAATTAGTATTCGAAAGTTTTCGTCGAAAATGACTTAAACAAGATCTTTTTTGTCACTAATTAGTCGCGGTCGAAACGAAGTCTTTTTAATTGTTTTTAAACAAGCATTAATTGCTTGATGACGATGGTACGAAAACAATATCAGGCTGACATTGAAAAGACAAATATTATTAGATTTAACAAGGACGAATTTGTTAATTTTCGACTGTCCTGTTGGTCTAGCAGAAAGTGGCCCTGATTGCTATACCAGAGGTCGTAGGTTCGATTCCCACCCAGGTCAAGTATTTATTTATTTATAATATTTGTGTGATGAGCATTCTAAGAGTTATTTATCTATGATACGTATGTATTTAAAAATATACATAAGTATGTATATCGGTTGACTAGTACTCATAATACAAGCTTTGCTTAGTTTGAGACTACATAACGTTGTGTGAATATTTATTTAAATTCAATTTTGCTTCTCTTTATTCTAGAAAAGTTTTGGCTTGACGACGTGATATGCCAAGGCGATGAGACATCTTTATCGAGATGTGCATTCAATAGATGGGGCGCATCAGATTGCAAGGGAGATGAAGCTGCAGGAGTCAAATGTCTTAACAAAACTGATACGTTAAGTCTTAAGAAAAGGAAAACTAGAGGAAAGAAACTTCATGAAGTGTTAGATCTTAAGAAGACTGGTATAAGACTTGTTGGTGGGAGTGATTACAGTGAAGGTCGGGTTGAGGTGAGGGTTTTTGAATATTACCTTTAAAAATGAGTCCTATCACCTGTAATGAATCACAATTCACAAAGAATACCCACACTTAGAGAGCTACAAGGATCTCTTGACACGTGGATGATATTAACATGATAAAGCACGATAATGCACACCGGGAAAATGCCTGGTGTGCATTATCGTGCTGCAAAGCAAAGCAAAAGCAATCGCAACAAGAACCTGTCAAAAAGATCCTTGTAGCACTATGCCCAATCACTTACAAATGTAATTCTAGATTAATATCGATGATCACACTATTAAGACCTTATTGGACTAGAAACATAAATAGAACAAAATTTATAGATGGACGATAAACGACCATGTAAATAAAAGCAATATTATTATAATTTCTAGAACCTTACTTCTGAAATACATCGTGAACATGGACACAATGAAAAAAGAATACAACCACTATCTAAACTATCACTAATCACCATCAAACTATCCTCAGATATACCACAACGGCACTTGGGGCAGCATATGCCCAGAAGCCTGGTCTTTCTACGAGGCCACCACTGTCTGCCAGCACCTGGACATGGGCTACGCTGAGGAGGCTCTCATCACCTTCAAATATGGCTTCTCTAACATCATCCTCAGTGGAGTGCAGTGTGAGGGCAATGAGAGGAGCCTCTTTCAGTGCAGGCATCGGCAGTTCGGGAATGTGGGGTGTAAGAGTGAGAAAGGTACGTAAAAAGGATTTGAACCTTTTTATAACTACCTTCGTAAAGATGTTACATACTAAAATAATATAACTGTTTACTCACGCGTATTCGACTCGCGACCCCGCCGCCGCGTCACCTCATGATTAAGGACTCCGGTTGGGTCCGAAACTAGTCGGGTTATGCCGATAAATACGCGTGAGTATACCGTTGTATCATTTAAGTATGGATTTGAACCTGTATCTCATTAACAAAGCGTCATGTTGATCTGGTGTTATCTGATCATATATTATGATCCGATAACACCAGAAGCTGACTTCGATATACATAGTTTTGGAAGAAACTAGAAATAAGAATCAAAGTCTACTTTATACCAAGTCGATTGCTGCTAAAAATTATAAGAGAGAGACAAAAAATTTGTTCGAAAAAAGTTTGACAAGTTGTTTTTAAATTAAATTTTGTATTTTAGTTTTTATTTTTCTTTATTTAATAAAATCTAAAATACTAACAATAATATGGCCCTTGGAAGGTATCACATTGCATTTTAGACTAAAGTTCTCAACTAGGCTTCTGCATGTTGGACCTGTGCTCAAAACAGATACAATAATAATATTTCTCTATTAAATACCAAAGTTTATTTCAATTTTATTAAAATTCATATTAGTATCTTAACATAATAGCTAGCATCATTTCTCATCTCTATTTTCTACGTGAGATGCTTTAAGTAAAATTACAATTTCGTATTAAATATGCAAATTGAATCACGCTTACACAAGATCAACAGTAGTAATATGCATAATTTATCCGTTTATACCTACTTGTTTACATAGATAAATGTCTCAGACTAATAGTTGTGAAGTGGAGACTTCATATATTCTACCAATTTACTTACCTAGCTAGACTTGTAATTCGGTTACGTAGCAACACAAAACACCTGTACATAGTACCTATGCGCTTAAAAAAACATCAAAAGTTTTTTTTTTTAATTCTTCTATAAACGTTTGATAAACTTTTGGTATAAAACATTTCTGCGACAGATGAACTATTTTTTGGGCTAGGACGTGATGTTGAATATTCACTTTAACATAATTTTTACCCAAACTCAGACAGGAAATAATCAATTGACGACTATTGGTATCAAATCTTTGATTTCAGCACAAATACTTTTCCTTCCTAAAATTAGTCCTGTCCATCGTGATTAATGGCATCTCGATTATAAGCCTTAACCCCAAAACATACTTAATATTCTTAAAGAACAAACATAATTCAGAAGAAAGAATTTCCAGAATATTCCATGCCTTTGCCCTTTGCCCGTACAAATTGTTACACAAAATAGTTCGGCACATTGATCGATAGTGGTACTCACAAAGGATAAGTTTTATCCTCACCTACTTCTAATACATTTCTTTGGTCATAAACATTTGGTGTCGCAGTATTTCATCATTCCGGTACGTCAAAGATGGATGGAAGTGTATTTGGAAGTGAAATAATATAAAGTTCTGCTGATGGCATAAGTTCAGCAAATAAGTTTTGAAAGTTTTTGGGAGTTTTATTTGCTTGTGGCTGGTCTTGCTTGGCTTACGAGTGGAGATTAGATCATTTGTTCGCGTCTAGGTTGATTGCAGACTAGTTTTTAAGATAGTTTTGTTGAGTTTACTGTGGATACCTGGCATTGATCTTTCTTAAGCTATTGTTTGTAAAGGATGGATAAAACTGTCAGTTTTATTTCAACCGACTTCAAACAGAAGGCGGTTTTCAATTCGTCGTCATCTTGTATTTTGTATTTGTGTCTTCAGTCAGTACCTAGGTGATATTATTAATGTGATGATATATTTTGTTATTTAGATTATTCTAAAGTTTTTATTGCATCTGTTCATGAAGTCGGATTTTTAGTTTGTTAAAATTAATTTATTTGGGCTTATTGTCAACAAAATCTGGATGTGGAAAGTTAAACGTCTCGGAAATTTCCATTTCAGTCACATGAAAATAAATATGACACCTAACATTATTTCAGGCTGATGTCAGACATTTAAGTGGTAGCATATTTTTTTATCTTCCACTATATCTGTATTATTACATAGTTGAGAATTTAAGAAAGGACTTACACAGCATGTAGCACAAACATATCAACCACAAGAATTTCATTTGTAAATAGCACTAACAATTTTAATTCCACAGGCCACGTAGCAGCAGTGGTCTGCACTCAAAAGCTAGCCGACCTCATACTGGACACAATAACAATAGAAAGGACGGCGCACCTACAAGATGTTACGATGTACATGCTGCAATGTGCGATGGAGGAAAACTGTCTGAGTCGAACTGCTTATGAGGTGATTAAAGTAATCTTTAAATACAGTTATGGGTAGGTGTTCATTTGAGACGAGACAGTTTTGTCTGTACGAAATATGTAGAGAGAGAATACGTTTATTGCACTCCATATGTTTAAAAGTTTACAGTAAGGACCTTGTAGGGCACGGCAACGTAGAAAAGAGGATTTATTTTGATAACATAAATAGATGCGGTGGTAATTATTTAGTGTTATTAAGTCCCCTACAAATACTTACAAAGCTAAACGACAATCAAATGGACAAGCAGTTTTTGTAAAAACCTGTGATAAAAACCAAAATATTTATTTATTATCTGTCCTAGCCAATTTTGGTGACTGCTATTGCATGGTGAGGGCTTTGGTGTCTTGCCCTTTGATGCGCCCTGTGACAACTAAAATAGCCAATTTTGCTGGATAATGTACGAGCTCTTTTTTAAATCCATCATTGATCATCATTTCTCGAATGATTTATCGATTTCAAGTTTAAAAGATTGCAGTCCATTCGTCCTACTTTTCTAACAATGGGTATTCTCCCAGTAGAAAAAAAACAATGAATCTTTGTCTGGAGGATTTGTATAAAAAATATGCCAGGTCGGATGTTACCACAGTATAAATAAATACAGTAGTACGATTAGGCTGTTTCTAAAAAATAAATGCGGCTGTAGGCATTTATTTTTTAGAAACGGCTGAGTCAGGGCAGGGCACATACTAGTGACTGAGCTAAAATACTGTAATTGAATACTACAGCATTTTAATGACATCTACAACACATTGTCTAATTGTCACTGCGACACGCTCACGACTGTGAAATCTGAGCGAATGTTACGATCCGAAAGCGTGGGCATAACTCGCGTTGCACCCTTTTGTATGAAGAGGTTGTACTGTATTATTATTATACTGTGTTACTACACAAAGGAATGATATACCTCGTTCTACTTCCTAAATTGTAATGGCCCATATTATTACCCATGTATTTCCCAAAGGGCGGAATTATGACGGTTGTAGCAGACTTTTCACGCTTTAGTGGGTAATAAGTAATCGTAAGTAAGTCAAAATTTATCGTTACATATACATACATATTCCCATTGGGATAAGGTACTAAAGAACCTAATGTTTATTTTACTCCTTCTAATGCCCAGAAATTGTATGAAAATCGCTATTTTATTATTACAAAAAATTATAGGAAATTAAGTCCTTTGTTTAAACATACTCTTTTAGAACCATTTTACAGTACTTACCATTCGTAAATTTGATTGCAGTTAAAAGAAACTGCATCTTACTAGATGGTTCTCCGAAAATATTTTTTCACAAACTTGTTTTTTTTATATTTATATTATAATTCTTTACGATTGTTTAACTTCGAGCATTACTCTCATAAGAACATGAATTCAGATAGACATGTACACATGTTGGGGCTAAACCCTACTTAATAAAGAACAGTCATTGGTCTCGTGAAAGAGCAGTAAATAGTTTAAAAAGTAAGGCATTAGTGTAAGAAAGCGATGCTACGCCCTAAAATATTATATGCTCAAATAAAAATAAAAAGTATCATATCTTTTTTTTTCAGATACAAAAACATAATCAAGATTGGCAGTATGAGACACGACGATTGCTTCGTTTCACGGCATCCTCCTTCAACGGCGGCAATGCGGAGTTCCGACCTTACTTACCGAAGCATCTGTGGCAGTGGCATATGTGCCACATGTAAGTACTTATTATTACTCAAAGAAAAAAGCATTTTTCTGTCTGTCCGTGTCCGTCGTGTAGCCACAAACTTAAAACGAAGGGCAGTTGAGAGAAAAAGTTCTTTAACGGCTAGGAATTAAATAAAAAATCTTAATACGCAAAATTTCATATGAACGGATAGTTGTGTTCTTTTAAGCTATTAGAAGAAGGTAAATCTTTGTATTACACAAAAAAAAAGTAATTAATTTTAACAAGAAATAAAATAGACACAGACTTCAATTACTTACATCGGCACAAAAAGCTTAAAAATAAACCAATATTATATCTGCTAGATAATGAATGCAGTCGGAGTCATTGCGATACGATACGATACAATATCAATATGCTGAGCATTAAATGATGCTTATAGCTATCACAGTATTATTATTTCTTCAGATACTTTTATGCCTGAAAGTAAGCTTTCATGAAAATCCAATTAATAATATACTGCCTGAAGCCATTAAATCCATTCATGTTACGGTTTTTATCTGAATTTAATATTTATCCATTCATTTAATACTTCCACTGGCTTCCTAGGTTATTTGATGTTCTTCGTAAACTAAACGACAAAGGGTTATGAAATAGTTTCCGTTAGATCCATCAATGTTGATGTAACATTCAAGATTTTAAAGTTATGAGATTTTTCTTTGAGTAATATGTAGCTGGTTAAAATATTACAAGAATTTACAACTAAAAATATAAGATTTAACGTTGTACCAAAATCATTTGAAATTATTTGATTTATTATTTTTGTTCTTTACACTTGAATTAACAATAAAAAGCTAGTGACATGAGTTTCATACATTGGGGAGTTTGTTGCGCCGTTTCTTCTCCCGTAGCGAAAGCACAGGAAGCGGTGAAGGGTTGGCGATGGGGTGCTGTCTATTATCATTTCGACATTCGAAAAGTGCTACATTGTAGCCTAATTTGAATAAATGACTTTTGATTTTTGATCCCTCCTCATCACATGTCCATACCAAGACAGATGATATCCTTTCATATTTTTTTTCAGGCATTATCACAGCATGGAAGTGTTTGCGATTTTCGATGTTATGGACAAGAATGGGGTAAAAGTGGCTGAAGGTCATAAAGCTTCGTTCTGTTTGGAAGACAACACTTGCTTACCAGGAGTTGACAAGAAGTACTCCTGCAAGAATTATGGTGATCAAGGTACTATAAGATACCGTCTTTGTTTTGCTTAGTAAGGCCTAAGTATGTCAATTTAGTCAATATTTTTGTCTAGATGAACACTTTCAGGTGAATGAAATACTATAGAATTATTGACATAATATTATCCAGTTTTTGTAAAGCAAAAATATGACTTTTTTTTCGCTGAACATAAGCAATTGTTTTCTGTAGTCAAAAGTATTTTGATACGTGTTTAGCACATCACACATAATAGCGAAATTTATCACCTTATCAAAAATCCTCAAATGATACGTCACAACAAATTACAAAAACCAACCTTACTTCCTCGAGATAGAGTCCTTTTCAATTTTCAAAGCATACCGCATTACTGTATGCATTTGTGTTCGATACTAAATGGAATATTGTCCCTAGGTATATCAGTGAACTGCTCAGACGTCTACATGTACAATATAGATTGTCAATGGGTAGACGTCACTGATGTTCAGCCCGGAGATTACACTTTCAAGGTAAGATTTTGTTTTGGTATCTTTTTCCTATCGGTAAGGAAAGTACTTTCAAGAAGTTTGCAACTGGAGTCATCTGTACTCAATTGAAATGTTTGAATTTCTACTATATAAATGTAGATTATTTTTTACTTACTAGATAATTATTTTTATTCTCATTGGGTATATGGATCTAGACCATTGATTTGGGAGTCTTACGGTCTTACCACTAGGTAACATCACAGTTTTATAATAATAAATTATTACTCATTCATACAATACGAGTAAGTCTACTTAATATAGTACAAATCTGCCTCTTTCTAACATAAAAATAGTCGTATAAATGTCGACTTACCTTAAATTAGAGATACATTCTTACTTTTTTCTGATTTTTCTTAGGTGGCAGTGAACCCCCACGCACGCGTCGCAGAGCAGTCTTACCACAACAACGCAGCAACGTGTCGTCTGCGACTCACTGACAGCTACGCCACTGTCTTTGGCTGCAAGCTTGGAAGGCCGTACCCTTAACTGGCTTAGCTGGTCACTTATACACGCTACAGCCTAACTTTCAGCCTACCTGATATAGCAGCAGATGTCTTATGCAAAATTTCTGAAGCTGTTTTCGTATATTTCTTGATGTTGTGAGCTAAACATAAAATGTTTAATTTCACGACTTGATAAATCATTTGACTAGGACTTAAACTTCAATTGATTTATCGCGTACACATGTTTTTGCGCGACACCGGAATATTTTGCTTTATAAACGCTCCTATCAAAATACTTTCATAAAATACAAATGCTGCAATTTTACAAAAATCATATGCGAAGGTGGTTTAATATATATTAAGAATATTGATAGAATTTTTGTATTTTCACGCATTGGAATGAAGTATCGAATATTATGTAGGCGTGTGTAAATGTGAATAGAAAATAATAAATGTTTGAAGTTTTCCAGCCAAAGATGTTAAAGCTAAGTTGATTTTTATTATTTTGTAAGTCAATATATAATTTATAAAATATAAAAGCGTTTATTTCTTTTTGAAGACCTTAGATGACATTCTCTTTGCTTGGACAAGTTACATTTTACACGATGCAAAATTGATGAGGTCCATGCAATTTTGGTGAGAAATTTTCTCAAAATGTTAAATAATCTTTTCAAAGATGTTTTGGCTTACTCTATTCCAGTCCTACTGAATCCAGCTGAAAACTTAATAAATAAACGAATATTAGGTTCTATAACACCAGCCAGCGGCACATAGCACATATTATACGCAACACAAGCGTACGCGCAAACGCAGGTCCACTTTTTATTCTTATACCCTCATAGCCCGATGGTACGGCAAACAGACACGCCCGGAGAGAGATGTGGCGCAGGACCCACATTTTTACGTGCCTGTCACGAATCACGAAGCTGTTATATTTATTTTTAAAACGCACACAACTTTCGAAATGTTGGTGTGCACCGTGGGAATTTAACTCAAGACCTTTGACATGGCAATTTTGCGGTCTTACCACTAGGTTATCACAGTTTCAATCACCACTCAGTGGAATAAGTCTACTGGACTTTTTTGCTACATCCACTTTTTTGGACAAAATAAAAAGCTATTAATTAAAATTACACTTTTATTCATGACTTATAATATACTATCACAATGTCACTACAGAATTAAAAATAGTTTGAGCTGAATTATAATAGACCACATTACTTAATACGGTACGGTACGGTTATAAAGTGGTCTGATTTCTGAAACAAAAATCAAGATATTTCGTCAAAAATATCTTAGTTCATATTTGTTTAGAAAGCTTTAAAATAAGGCAAGCTATCTTTCTTTGTTCAACTCTAAGAAAGTACATTTGCATCTTAAATAATTAAAACTAACTTAAATATATTTACAATGGAAGCGTTGCAATTATGAAAACCTTTACCTACTTAAATAAATAATTCTAGTACTATCTCCAAGTCTTAATAAGACCTGTATACAATATGAAAAGCTAGTCACAATATCAGCTTTCATCATTAATTTCTAAATGCCCAAAAAACATTAAAAGAGGCCAAAAACCTTATTATAGCATTAAAAATAATGCAAATGCAAAGAAAATTACATCACATAAAAAAATAAAATTTCAACGTCATAAGTAAGAAAGTATTAAAAATCTGTTCATAACAACCCGTTGTGTATTTAATATACTATAGAAAAGAAACTAGAAATATACTTGGTACTTACTAAGCATCTATAAAGGAAACAGAATGAAAGTATATCGAACCCTCATTCATCAAACAAATTACGTATATATTTGACATTTATCAAGTAACGAAATATTTTTTTTAAAACGTATCAAAATACATAGCATATACTTAAAAAAAGTCATAGTTAGAATCTGCATTATTAACCCAAATAATGCTCGTTCTACTTTGTATTAAATCTAAAATTTATAGTATACAACAGGTTTAGATCATTAACACACAGTAATTATTGCAAGACCTCATTAATTAAAAAAATATGGATAAACTATTGATATTACTTTCACACATCGACACCAAGAATACAATACTGACATATAAAAACCCATTTGAACACTAAATCTAAAGTAAATTAAGCCTAGACAGTTCAAACATACCCGATAAATTCTGAACTATGGCAAATTGTCATCTTACTAAATTTTGAGCAAATGGAAAGGTAAGAGCGGATTTCAAAAGGAAACTAATCGTAGCTTTCGCTTTTATAGACTTCAATGCTCCAATTTGCAATTATCTAACGTAAAATAGGGGGTAGAGACCTAACAACAACTCATAAGTAAGACTTCTGCAGTAGTGAAAACGAGACGGCACATTACACGGTGTCTCTTTCTCATCTGCTGCAAGGAGGAGATGATAAACCCTTTGATCACAAATTGCACCAAAAAATTACGTCGTTTTTTCCAAAACATAAAATTTGATGAAGAAAATATTGCGGCATTGAAGTTTTGGAAATTCTAAGTTCGCAGAACCGAAGTCTATAAAAGTATAAAGTACCTGATGAAATCGCTCTCAAATTCTAACCTAAAGGTAAAATAAACTTAACCCTTCTTGAATTTGAGGAGTAAGATGCTGGTAGTGAGGTAGACGGCGATCCAGACGGTGATGGAGATGAAGCCTGCGGAGACTGAAGGGGTGTTTACACTCCAGCCTCTTTGGAGCATCGAGCGTAAGCCTTCAGTGGACAGCGTCAAAGGCAAGAAGTAGCTGATCCATTGAAGGATGAAGTGCATACCTGAGAAAAAAAGTAGGTTTATTTAGATAAGCCAAAAAAAATTAGGTATATTCAATTACGCTTGGAGTACGGACGCAAATACAGGAAAAAATGATGAGAGGGAAAGACGTAGGCGATTCTAGGCTTAGGAAAGTTAACCAAATGTTGGCAATTTTTAAAAGATTTTTTTTTTGTCTACCTGTTTGTTGTTTACTATCGTATTAAACAATGTATACCAAGGCTACTTAATCAAAATACAATTTATGTAGCAATTCCTACAGGACCAAACAGTTGCTTGGTCTTTTAGGTAACAAAATATGAACTCGTTGCATTTTGAAGGATGAATACCTGGTGGTTTTAGGAGAAAGTTGTAGAAGTATTTGAGTTGAACCTTACCTTCAATAGGCCAGATGATACCACACAGCAACACCATTGGCAAGAACGATCCCAGAGCTATGTAGGTAGCTGTTCTGTCTGTATCACATAAACAGGACACGACGAAACCTTGAAAAGAGGAAAAACAAAATAAATATACAAATTGAAGGGTGATTGAAGTTTCCAAAAAGTATCAATATCTAGAGGGACTGAAAACAGTTAAGACTTTGTTTGTAGTAGTAAGAAATGACAACAAAATGATTGACCACCTCATACGTCACGAAAACTACATAAATAATATTATAAAAATTTTTATAGATCATGTTGCAGTTCAACCGTTTGTTTAGGTTAGTTCCAATATTTTACAAAAACTTAAATGATTTGATATCGCCCGTTTAGTTCCAGAGACAAAATTTTATTTACATGGTATTGCAAACTGTCTTGGTTTTCAAATTTATTATGTCGCTTCGGTTTTCAACAAATTGATTTATTTACCGCAAACGCAGCGCAAAGGGAAGTATTTTTGGCATTATGTGAAGGTTCTATTTTCATTCAAAATAAGTACTGCTACACGAGGCCAAAAACTTTATAAAGGTCAAGCAAAATTGATTGCATAGTGCGAATATTGTTTTGAGTTATAAATAACATTTCAACGTACACATGTATAAAAGAAACCCTAACAGGAAAAACATATTATGTATCCGAAAAGGGAATCAAAAATTCTGCACGAACAAATGAGTGATTATTTTTAACTCGAAGAAAAACAGGAATGTTTATTTATAGCCTCTTGGGAATGACAATACCATGAATGAAAAGAGGGACTGGACTAATTATAGACTAATCAAAGTAAAGAATAAGTCTTTACTTTGCATTATTGTAACAATATTATAATTTGTATAAAGGAATCAAATCCATTTTGCTAATTTACGTTGATGTTTCCTAATTATTGTAAAGTATAACTTGTTCTTTTCTTTTTTTGAAAGAGAAGCTTACGGAGTCTCTTGCTAGTGTTTCTCCATAAGAATGACTATTTAGAAACCGCGCAACTAGAGTCAGTAACGTTTCGAAAGTGCCTGAGAAGAAATATAAACTTTTTGACTTTGATAAGTACCCTATTGCCATCCATCCCGAGCCTGTACTACATCTCCTTCTCAGCTTGCATTAACAAATCTAATATTAATGCCTGTCCTTTGACAGAAATCTTAAGCCACAACTAAAAAAATCTTAAATACTCACCGAAAGTCATTCCACACAATCCAGTCATTATTGTAAGGCATATCACCCAGCCGATGGGCCCCTTCATCGTCAGGCCGAAGAGCAGGAATCCCAGCAGCAGCACCACGGCAGACTGCACCAACATCACCAGGGCTTCTACTATCACGTGGGAGAACAGGATTTCCGTACCTGGGAATAAGATCTTGGTTTAGAATCTACCTACGAGTATATTTATTTATTTATTTAAAGGTAGACCAACAGCTTCTGTGTACATCGTTACATATTAAATAGCGGCAAAGCATCGGACTTACACAGACACCAATAACAGGTCGACCAACATTCAATTATAATTTCGACACGTTACTACAAATAATCAAATTAAGCTTAAAATATAAACAAAAAGTAAAAATAATAATAATAAAGAAACATAACATAAAAAGAAAAAAGAACAGAAAAATTACAATAATACGTATACTAATAATATTATAAAAGCAAAAGTTTGTAATTCGGTATTTGACTAAAAAAATCTAATAAGTCCGTCAGATAGATTTACAAAAAATATTGGATACGTATTTTTTCTTTTATCACGTTAACAAAAAAATAAGGTGATACGGTAAGTTGAAATCTCGTGTGACGTCACGTACAAGTACACCTTTTACTGGCAAGTGACGTTGGTAGACCCCACTTCCATACGTTTCACCACCTTTGTTGCGTTTTATCTTTGTATTTTTTATTGATTTGATAAAATAAAAAATACTTATAGGCTATTTTCTTACTAACCGCGTTAAATGGAATTTATGTTTTTGCAGTTATAACCGACGTTCCCGCGGGCGAATTTGCGGGCAACATATAGTACTAAATATGTATGTGAGGACCTTTGATTTATGTTCTATTCATTTACATTGTGAGAGAGATGACAATAGCACCTACGCAGACCCGGAGTGAGTGGGTATGACGACAATGTAGACTAAGTGATGAAAAGGTGACATAAAAAAGATAACACTTAGTTCCTCAAATTTCAGAAAAAGAAAGAAATTAATCAAGTCATATGGAACTGTAATAAGCCGGCAATAGGGCTCAAAACTGTTTAATCAGAACTATCAAAGATCAAGAAAAGACTAAGCAAGAAAACTAGAACTAAACACAAATAAGGAATAATCCAGACCGGTCTTACAAGCGTTTAGTTATGCAGTGAACATGTTCAAACTACTGGAGTTTGAGTAACTCGAACAACTTACAACTTGTATCAACATTACGGCTTCACTCAAACGCGAGTATTGAGCCATTGTGTAACTTTACTAGCTAAGTATTTCTCTCGAGATTTACAAATGGAAGGGGAATTAAAAGATAGAAGTTTTGTACTCATTGTGAATGTTTTGCTTTAAGATTTAATGTAGAATGTAAGCTATTGATACTGTAAAAGAAAAAGTTTGTATTTGTATGTATAGTTATTACTTCTTTAAGCTCAAACAGGGGCACTATGACCTACTAGTATGGCGGGCCTGTTGGTCTAGTCGTTAGTGGCCCTGCCTGCTATACCGGAGGTCCTGGGTACGATTCCCACCCAAGACAAATGTTTGTGTGATGAGCACGATCATTTGTTCTATTTCTGGGTGTAATTTAGCTTTAATATGTATGTATTTAGAAATATATTATAAGTATTTTTATCAGTTGTCTAGTACTCATTAGGCTTAGCTTGAGACTGGATGGCGAACCCACGACCTTTGGTATAGTAGTCAGGGCCACTAACCACTAGAACAACATTGCTCATTATTTCCATCAAAAAATTCTAGTAGGATTAAAAAGTAGGAAATGGCGAGGGTTACTTTCTAAGTCTAATCCATTATAATTATTATTAAACAGGCTTTTAACAGCCGATCAGTGCTCAGTGCCCGGAATATCAAGAAGGGTAGCGATCGCTTAACGATAACGACTTATCTGGAAGTTCTAATTACCTTCTAACACAGTATAATAACATGAAACAGTATGAAGTCTTAATATAAACGGGCACAACGAGAGTCACGCCTACGGCGTAGACTCTACGCCATCGGAACGTGGCATAACCGTTAACCGTGGCATGATACAGTCGCGAGCGTCTCAGTGACGAACGGACGGTGTGTTATTGATGTAATTAAAATGCTGTAGGTGTGAAGCCCTATGGCTGTTACGTACCGCGCGGTTGTAGGCATTTGTTTTTTAGAAACGGCCGAGTTAAGCTACTGTATGCATTCATACTGTGCTTTTAACAATATTCGTTAGGTGCTATAAACCGTATCGACTATTATCGGTAGGACATTGCATTTTATCACGAAGATGTTATTGGCTTATTGCCCTTTGTCTTAGTTGTAAAACACCTACTAACAATTGTTAAAGTAATATAATTGCAGTTGTGGAAGAGAGACGCCGCTCTACGCCGTGTAGTGCGCTGTCACGCTTCCACAATTACAATAATATTACTTTCAGAGGTAGCGGCTAAGTCCTTAAAAGTAATGGAATGGCTTATCGATATTCATTTTGAGACTGCAAGGATAGGATTCGCAATTAAAACAGTTTTACTGTCTCAATTAATTTTGATTTGGAAGGTGTTGCAAACAAGTAACTACGGTATTCTGTCATTCTCGGGAATATTATTACCTCCTTCGAAATAAATGAAAGGAGAAAGAAAGGGAGAGAAAAGGGAGCGAGCGAGAGAGGGAGAGAAAGATGTTTGTCCAGAAGGGGGGCTTGGCCGAATAGAGCTACAAGGATCTATTGGCACGTGGGTGACATTACCAAGAGCTGGTGTGCATATTAGTAGCAAGAATACACTTAACTGTCTGTCAAAAGTGATGCTTTACGATATGACGGTATTAGTTCCGATTCCGGCCTCGTGTCAAAAGATCCTTATAAAAATTGTAAAGTTTATGAGAATAATAATCTGATTCTACCGTATATTAAATTTTGTCTACTTTCCTACAAAACTAACAACAATTTCTTCATTTCCCAACCTTAATTTTTAGAAGTATCATTATCTTACACAAGCATCTTGAACTACAAGTTTATATACAAAAAACTAACGAACCAACATCATCTTTCATCAATTCAACTTTTTGTACGGAAACAATGTATTTTTAGGAGCATACAAATATAAAATTCTCGAAACAAACCAACCCTATCATAAATTCAGTAACAAAAGGCATGGATCATACATTTTTATCTGTAGGTGGACTAGGGATGTCGTTTATATGAAATTTCGGATATTATGAATATGGGTAAAGAATTCGGATTTATCTTGACATGTTATGGCAATTTGGTTACGGTAGCAAATTTTAGTTTATCTGATAGAGTCGAATAGTTCAAGTACGGATACTAAATCTTTTTATTTTTAGCTTTGTTTACCGTATTTCTCAGGGAGATATCCCAGATACATATTTATCCTACATGTATTATAAACGCGAAATTCTGTAGGTATGGATGGATTGATGTTTATTACTCTTTCACTCAACACGAATCGTCGTCGAAACGGCTGCATCAATTTTGATATAATGTGGAATGGCATTAGCTGACACCTAAGTTTAATGTTTTTTTACAGTTAGAACCGACATTAGAGCGGGCGAATTCACACAATAGTTATCTATAACAGCGAGTGTTGACAGAATCGAATAGAACGTATGGAACTGGCACATCTAAATCATGTGATTTATCGCTACGAACTGTTATTACCATACATTACATACGTTTGAGCTCCTTAACGACGCTGACGATGAAATATGACTTGTGAGATAATAAACGTTAACAGTTTTTATTAATTGATTGAATTACAATTTTTACATTGTGTTGATGCATAAGAGCGTTGGTTAGTCTGGTCAGGATTGTTGGTATAATGGTTAGTGGATCTGCCTGCCATACCGGAAGTCGTGGGTTCGATTCTTACCCAGGAAAAATTATAGTGTGATGACCGCAATCATGTGTTCTGTATCTGGATGTTATTTATCGATAAGATATATGTATTTAGAAATATATAAGTATGTTTATCACTTGTCTGGTACTCATAAGTCATAAGACAAGTTACTCTCATATACTTAATTTTAGATTAATTATCAAAAATTTAAGGAATATATTACAATATATCAATTACCGCTATTGCATTATAACTCATTTTGATCAAATTCGGATAAATTCTCCACAACAGCTTCACGTACCCACATCCCTACCACCATTCCACAGAATAGGGTAGCCACGTAATTAGGGCTTCACAAACTGTAGTAACAGGTAATTGGGTGTCATTTTATAGGCGAAGGTAACGCTGATTAGGGTTACTCCAACCTGTTATCAAACTGCACGCCAAGGTCGGTGGGTGACTTGTGCTAATGGCTGCGTTATTATCATTTGGATATTGTTTATGTAGATCAGTTGCTATGGAAGATTGAGAGTTAATTTTTCTTCAGACGCATTTTTTTTATTTGTAGTGGTAAAATTTTCTGTGTCCTGATTGTGGAAGTTTCAGAGGTTTTACTTCATACGCTAAAATTTTGTATTAAGGGACCCCCCACACTAGCGTCTTTCGAGCGTCGTCGTCGAGCCAGCGTCCGCGCGACGTCGACGCCGCGGCGACGCGACGTCGACGCGACGCCAGCGCTGGCCGCCAAACGAACGCCGAGCGGGCGCGGCGCTGGCGTTGCGTCGCCGCGGCGTCAGTTCAACGTTTTTTTGTGAACAACAACGGCGACGCAACGCCAGCGCCGCGCCCGCTCGGCGTTTGTTTGGCGGCCAGCGGGGCCCGTGGGGGGTCCCTTAAGTTGTAGTGGTAAACCACTACAACTTAAATAAAAAAAAAATGCTATTTTTTCTGTGTCTGTTTGGTTTTTTGAAAACATTGATAAAGGTAACTTGGAATATAATATGATTTAGACTTTTTGCAAGCAATTCTTGATGTCTTAGGATTTCCCGCACATTTATTAACTTTACACGTGTCATTTTACAATATTTTCTTGCTTATGAACTGTTTTGTAAAAGCCAAGAATTAGTACTCTTAGTATAGTTTGCAACCCCATCATGATGTACCTCTGTGATGTGCCCTCTTTTAGAATTAGCACATTTACTTTGAATCTAGCTAAAACCATACAGACAAGTAGTCTGTCAAAAAAACAAATTCAAATGTATTAATATATCCTTACCAGTGATTCCAGAAACCAAGGATCTTTCCAGAATACCCTCGTTCCTCTCAGCCAACATGGATCCGGAGGTCAAAGCGACGGCCAAGAAGAACACGATTCTGGGGACAAAATGTTTGATCAAGTATTTAATTTTGTTCCTTGTAAGACACCTATACAAGTGGAAGGATACAAATGAAACTTTTTTCCCTAGCCTATAGTGTTTTACTGCTGGGCAAAGGCATCCCCAAGTCCTTCCACGATTTTGTATCTTGCGCCGAAGAAATTTAGATAAAAATAATGAAGTCTAACCCCTGGTTTCTTAAACGCTGATCAACGCAAAAATTTGTTATTCGTCAGTCAAATTTCATGTTAGGCTCTGTGATTGGTTGTAAGTTTTAACAAATCACAATTGAGATCAGTTGATTTGAAAGCAGATTTAATTGATCAGCCTTTCAGAAACCGGGTTACTGAGTTTCGTTGTTGACTACGAATAGTTTGTTAACATTCTTGTTACAGAAATATTCTTTAATTATTAAAAAAAAATAGACTCTAACTTGACCTATTTGTGTTTTTTCGTAGTCGTACAGTGGGAATCTACGCAGAATAATAAAATTCGCAAAATGTACTAAAATCAAAAATATAGAGATTACCTACCAGAAATAAGTCAGAAAATAACAAAACTTTAATTACTCACGTTAAAATAACACCAGGTCCAGCGAAGTCAGTAAAATTGGGCACATCCAGTCCGTATATAGGTTTGTTGAACTAAAACAAAAATAATCACATTCATATTTTTAATTACGGACTGACACATAGAATTAACAAGAACATGCTAACAAAGGATGACTTCTCATGAAAGTATTTTTAAATCTACTAACAAAGCATTTACTTAAAAATAGATTTGGGTTGCGAAATGATATTTTGTAACCTTTTTCAATCCAGATGTTTGTATTTTCTTTATGTATGTTCACGTAACTTTGAAGCTGGGCAACCGATAAAAAATACATTTTTGTTGGATCCTATACTTATCAAAAAGTCTTATAGTCACCATGTTGAGATTCAATGATCAAATCTTGGCTCGGCTTAACCAGTAAGGTTTAAATTTAATATGAAGTTAGCTGACACCCTGTATTAACACAGGCTACCGACTGCGTCAAATGAGGGTAATATTTTTGCAACGACATTCGCAGCGGGCGAAGTCGCGGGCAACAGCTAGTATGTAATATATCCCAAAATACAAAGTTACATAGCAACAGTCCAACATTTCTCATTCCGTTGTCGCACTTCACTCGATCGACTCATATCAAGATTCATTTCCACAAACGAGAAGTGTCGCTCTTTGCTATCCATTGACGGCGACGACACAAGTATTTTGCTACTAGAGCTACGTGACTTCGCAATGTACTACAATTCTTTCGATATCCTCGCTTCGCCTAACCATCTAACCTCTTTCCTTCAAGTTAGTACGAGTTTTCTCACGTAGCCACGTATCATTAATCACGTATGTTATCTTAATTCTTTGCGCCAATCGACAGGGATCGACGGAATCCTATTACTTGAGATGTTATCAATCACACACGACACATCTCCGGGGCTGTGTACACTGAGATACTTGTTGATACACGTAAGTACAATTTTGTTACTATTTATTTACTCTAAGACCGTTTTTACTTAAGGAACTGCTTGATAGAGGAAAAATAAACAACTTTCTTAAGAGATACAGGCATTCTAAAAAAAATGGGTTGTCATCTTCCGTTAAAAACCTGTATGGTTGGACCATTTTTTTTACGAGATAAAAAAATGGTACTATTTTAGCGATTTATTTATTTACTTATTTTTGGGCGAGTTATAAAATTGATCTATAACTTTGTACACATTAATTAACAGTCCAGAATGTGTATTGGTGATTAGTGTCGGTCTGGTAAAGATTAAAGTATCATGAAGATTCAGAAACTGTTTTAGCGAGACTATTATTTCTAGAATTTCTTGACTATTCCGATGCTTTATTTCGTCTGGTTAAAATCGCATTATTGCAATTACAATAGCCCATTAAAGGAAACTGAGTTTACGCACGTTTACATATTTAGCACACTATTTGAGTAATGAATAGTGTCTTTGTGTAAACAAAGCTTTAAGTTAGGCATCGTACAATTGTAACAATGTATTTGAAGAAGCATTCATTTTCTAGGTCTCGGTTCCTGGACTCGTGAAGGTTAGAAAGGCTATCGCTTTACGTAGAATACGGTATTCAGATAAATCTGAGAGATAGGAAGTTGGACCTATCATAGCTTAATCCTAAGTTACTAAAGCGAACAAAATTTCCCGGCTCCTGTAGTATGAGAATCAGTCTTAACTAGCAAACTTCGATTGAAAAGATTAGATAGGCAGAATATCAATGTCAAATACGATATTCATCCGAATGCAATAAGACGTTTTTTGTGGTCAATGAAAAGTCCTCATGGACTATCCTCTGTCGGGGGGTCGAACGGGGCGTGTCGGTCTCTTGCCGTGCTTTTGCTAAAACGACTGGATCGTCCTCATCTGCCCATGGCTAGGGGCACAAAGTTTGCTTTTACATTCACCGCTCAAATCGAGGCAAACTGGAAATTCCACCCAACAAAGGGAAAACAAAAGACGTTAAAAGTTAAGGGAAGCTAATAAGGCACTTACGTGGACAGGAATGGACATGATCCTCGTTGGCAGGTTACAGACGTTCGCCAATTGTTCGGAAGCATCCATGAAAGCCAGCTGCAGGTCTCTATATAACATCCACTCCACTTGCTTGTCTGTTGAAGATATGAAATGAATTAATATTTGAGAGCAAAAAGGGAAAGCAGTATAGTTACGTTTCGATAACTAAAATTAATGCAGAAGTTAGGACAATCAGTCATCCTCATCATTATCATCAGCCTATCGCAGTCGCATCAAAGCTGAGTGGTATAAGTCACCACGCCAATTACCTCTGTGAGCGACGTGTCGCGGTTCGATCACAGCTTAGGACAAGAATTTGTGTTCCACAAGTGTTTGTTCTGAGTCTGAGTGTGTTTGTGCATATGAAATGAATGCCCCCTGTGATACAAGAATTGAATTCCTTAGTGCGGGTATTGTTTAAAAAAAAACAAAAACAAAACAAATCTACGTCCACCCACAATTACCCACCATAGCCGTCGTAATCAAACTTCAAACACCACTGCACAAAACTGCGCATTAAGTTTACATGCATACGAACTACGCATATCATTTCCACAACAAAAGTATCAGATCTCATTAACCGAGTATCTCTACGCATAGCAAAAGGGTTCTATTCAGTGAACAAGGATGTACGGTTGGCAACAGAAGTCGATACAATTTGATATTCAAAACAACTGCAAACAGCCAACGAGTTTTTGTGCAATTAGGGAACAGAATAGACTTAACACTTAATATAATTGAGTTGGGCAAACGTCAATACATGGTATAAAACAAAGTCGTTTTTCGCGTCCTTAGGTCTTTAAAACATCGCAATGAATTTCGATGCGGGTTTTTTATTGCCATAAAACAGAGGCAGAGCGCTTGTTAGAAAGAAAGCAGGAAAACGAAAGAGGAGAATTTATGTAAAAAGGCAAAAGGAAAAGGAGACTTATGCCCAGTAGGGGGTTATTCAGCGGTGATAATGACTTAAAACTACTGGCAATGAAAATTGTATTATGTTTGTTGACTTCTTCTGCCTTTCAGGGTTGTCTGTAAGAGATCGCTATTAGCGATAAGACCGCCCATTATGGCACCACGTCTCGCATTCCCAACAGCAATAATATCACAAAAAGAGGTGCTAGGGCCTATATTACTGACCGTACCAGTGTTTGTTACCCCTGCCATAAAAGATACCTCACTCGGAAACCCACGGCTAGTAATGGCACAATTAATTTAAAGAAAACCCAAAACTCGTTTGACTTACCCCGAGATTGACTGTTTCATTAAAACTAGAACGAATTTATACAACGTTGTAAATTAAGTAGAAACTTTAAAGAGGAAAAATTAATGAGAAGAATAAACAGTAATCACGGTTTGCTTTGTTTAGAGGATTTAGAGAATCGCATTAGGGTAGAAAACGAAAAGAAAATTTGAAATGGATAGGAATGACGTTAATTTTCGAGTAGCGACGTGATTTTGTCTTGTCAGTTCAATGCATTTGACCAATTTTGCGTTAGTATAAACGTCAGTGCTTGGAGGAAAGTATTTTATATTTATCTTCAGGACGCACGGATAGCGGATAGTCGTGAAATTATTGTCTGTGAAAACCCCACGCGATACAAAAATTCAATTCCTATGGTTGGAAGTTCTAGATCTTGTTCCTAGTTTTGTTTTTTTTAAATCATGAATATAAGAAAATGGTATTAAAATCGAACCTACTAGGTAGGTCTGTCAACTTCTGTCTAAAGGTGCTTGTATGCAGCATACTTATTAAGAACCGTTTACGCCATATAAAAAATACATTCAATTCTTTTTTTGTTGTATCGTGAATAAGAGTTATTTATAACTCTATAAACAGTTTCCAGTTTATTTCCGTAAATGGTCAACATGAAAACTTTATATTGCTAATTGTAATTAGTTTGTAGGTTTTAAACAAATTTACGCGATACCCAATACATTTCATTAACTAGCGACCAAATTGGCCGAATGAACGCGACCATTTCGTCGTGTAATTTTAAAATAGTATTTTGACACGCTATGTTTTATTTTCAGCGAGTTTAAAAATAAATCCGATTAGGCATAATAATTATATAGATGGTAAAAACGTAGTTTGATGAATAGAAACAAATATTACAGTTTAATATGGTTATAGCAATAGAAAAATAAACACAATAATTTGATAATTCGTATATTCTGTCAATTCGAGTATATACAAAATTAATTATCTAAAGGCTAGAACAAGATCCCTTTAGAATGGAAAACGAAAGGGAAACTTCAAATGTATGAAAATGACAAACCCTTTTGGTCTGACTTTGATTTTTCAGTTCAATACATTTGAGCGGCATGTCCGCATTTACACTCGGAAAAATGTATTGTTCTACAGGCCCTGATTATTTAAAATCCATCACAGCATTTATAAATCAAGTGCACTCAAAATACAAATCCATCTCAGAACAGAAATCGAACAAAAAATAAATTCCAATGACTACGGGCAAATCCGCAAGCGCGAACTAGTTCGACAAAACAAAAGCAAAACAAATGAACGAACAAATTTATAACAGGACATTTTAATTGAGGATATCGATAAAAGTTCCGAATGGTTCGGAACAGAGGTCCAACAACCATACATTAAAGTATAACTGCTGCGTTTGTTGAAGAGAGAGGCTGCTCTATGTTGTGTAGCGCTCCATCTCGCTTTGACAACTGCAATAGTCTTAATTTAGGAGGTCGTGGTAGGTGTGTAGACCGGATACTCGCATTTGAAACTAGGTGTCATGAAAAGTTTGAGTGCTATCCCGCTCAAAGTTTCACAATGCTATGTAACTGTTGTGTTGATGTTATATTTAAGTATCTGATATGAAAGCGGATTAAGTTTCGAGATTGAAGAAAGATGTTTGTTTCAAGTTTATCGACAAGTATGCTGTTTTTGAGAACTGTGATGATCTTGAAATATCTTAGCGAATGTCTTGACCGATTATTATGATTTAAAAATTCTTTGAATCTCTGAGGAAAAATGACAATAACCTATTATAGGTAGGTGCGGTTTAAAATTTGACACCAACTTTCCAAATGTTTTAAATTTGACAAAAACAAAGTCATTAAGGGAAACGAGTTATCCTACCTCGTACCATGAAAGAATAAGCCAAAAAACTATAATACAAAGCGCAAAAAACCTCAACGTAGCGCGTAACTATACATAAATTAATAGACGAAATTGAGTCAAATAGATCTCCTTAGTTCAAACAGCTCAATACAGATTGGATACAGAATAAACAAAATCGTATTAAAGGCTCGTTAATTTCAGACCCTACTTGCGTTCAGGCCCTTCGTGAGGCCTCATTTTACGCGCCCTATTTGTTGAATTAAGTGGCTGTTGTCTTAATTTTCGGCAGGGCCAACAAATTAAGCGTGAAATTAGAGGTGAAAAAAATTCACGGGCAATTAATTTTTTGGGTCTTCCTGGGTCTTGCAGTATGAGAATGTATTCCGGTCTTATATTATTCTATACTCAAGATCTTTTCTGGAAACTGTGATGGTTGTTACATCAAAATGTTACGGTAGAGAGATTTACTTAAAACCAGGATGTTTTAATGGACACTAAAGGATCTCCTGTAGTCAAGAGTTCACAATCAACTTTTCGGACTATTCCGAGGGAATAGACAAAATGTTACCGTAAAGTTTTAAGGAGAAAGTAAAACTTTCTTTTATTATTTTTGGGCTATCTTTGTATGCGCTTGTAAAGGTTATTCTGTCTCGTACAACGCATCCAAGACGAGTCTTGTAAAGGAACTGTGAAAAGCAAAAAAGAGAGAAAAGACCGAGTCAGCTGCACAAAGCTAGCATTTCTTTTGTAGCATCTTATCCACTTAGATGTATCCATCTATCTATTTATTTATCTGTCTAATAGAGCCTTTGTACTCAAAGAAACATTGCTTTAAAGGTTATCCTGGCATTCAATAAATTATTTATTACAAAACCTTATCGGGAAATTCTTAACTTTCCTTTTGATATATCCTACTAATATCATAAATGAGAAAGCTTGTATGTATGGATGGATGTTTATTACTCTTTCACACTCAAACGGCAGGATCAATTTTAGTTAAATTTGGTATGGAGTTAGCTGTTACCCTGGATTAACATATAGGCTTCTTTTTAACCGACTGCGTCAAATGGAGGTAGTGTGTTTGCAGCTATAACCGACAGTAACGCGGGTGAAGTCGCTGAAAAAATCTTGTTCCAATTCAAAGTAAATAGATCGGTTCCATTCGTATGTTTTTCCTTTGAGAATAGCTTTGTGGGTTCCGTTTTAGGGAAATGCGTTAGCATATTACCAGGAAGTCTTCTGCATTAATGATTAAAGGGAATTTGTTATTTTGGCGGTTTTTGTTTTATTTTTCATCAAACATGAATGTCGTCTTTTGGGCACACATTTACATGCCAGCGTCGCGAATGATCTAACTGCGCCATTTTTAATGCCAAGAGAATTACATTTATAATAGACTAGTACTGTCAAAATTTGCATAGATGCAACACTGATGTTGCACTTTCTCTCTCTCTCTTTCTCCTCGACCGTTTTCGGTCACGGCGACCTCATCAACTCCGTTTTAAAAACAGCTGTTATTGGTGTCCTCATGTCCTCTCCTTCAACACGTACCTATCTGACGTCATCTCGCAAGTAACACTCTTTGCAGCCTTATATCATCTTTCACAATCCATCCATCGTTTCTGTTCGGTTGCGTTCTTCCTCGATATCCATCAACATTCATGTCCAGCATATAAATACTATAGCTACATCTACGAAAATGTATGTACTACGCACAAAAGGTCGGTTGTATTGTCATTTTCGCGGTTAGGCCCCTATTTGACTGTTTCAATTTGCGCGTAACGACCACCATTACATTTTTAACATTACCGGATTTCCATGCAAATTGAAATATAAATGCCTTGTCATAAGCGAAGCTTTGCAATGTGTTGTGTAAGAAGAGTTTTTCCTGTTAATGTTTGAAAGTGATTTTAGAATGTTTTGTATGTGAGCTGATAGAGAAGTCAGATTGGGTTTGAATTTTGTCTGAATCAGAGAGAAAAATTCAACAGCAACATGTTTTAATGATGTTTTGTTGGGATCTCGGTTTCATACAATTTTTGTGTTTTGTTTATTAATTTTTGTTAGTGAAAAAAAAAAAACTGAAAAATATCATGTTAATAATTGCTTCATGACTATCAAACACTTTTTGACTAAATTCTACGTGATTCTCCGGAGATTTGCACAAAAATTTCACACTTTCCATCCAAAAACCGACTCTATTCCCTTCCTACCAAAGTTTAATAAACATTGAACGTGAAGGCACTAAAAAAGTCAATGCCCAATCGCGCTGATTGGGGATGTGAAAAATCTCATTTGTATGTAAATGCTACAAGTATTTTTTAGCCTTTAACGATAAACCAACAATCACGTTAATTAAGGCGATCCTTAATTAAGCTTGGACACATGATACGTATCCAAGATGGCGGATATGACACTTGCTTTTTGTTCTTGCCTTATTATATCAAAGGTGATAATGGATATAGGACATTTTCCTTAATGTCATTATGAAGATGAGGCTACATTTATTATATTTTGGTAAAATAGTGTTGTGAAGGAAAAGCTACGGATAAAAATGTTTATTTGGTGAGGGATAATAATGGAGAAGTTTATTAATTGATGTTATATTTACGTTAAAGTCGTTATTTGTATAAGTGTCCTGTCATGGTTTCATCTGGTCAATTTCATTCATCCTATTTTTATCGTATAGGTAGGTGTAAGTTCAACCTGGAACCTAGGGTATTGAAAAAGCAGATATTTCAAAACGTTAATTTTATTGCTACTAGACTATTTATACTTCTAAATTTCTCAGTAACTAAATTATATTCATTTACTTTGTTTCCAACTTGCTCTCTCCACAAATTAATCATAATTAGATATTTTAGACGGCAAACGGGGCTTATTCGCGAATGGACTGATCAGTCCAACCGTGACGTGTAAATCGACCAAAACGATGAGAAAAAAGAAATATCGAATTAATCATAATCAGAGTCAAAGAGCTAAAAAAAAGCGTTTGATCACTTACCGGTGACATCCATATGTGCCTCCATGTCTGAGTTCTTGACAGTCCAGTTGGTGACATGCCTCGGGTCCGTGATCCTCTGCATCAAGGACTCGGAGAAGTTGGAGTGGAAGACGAGGACCGCACGAGCTTTGCCTCTCGCCGCCTCAGCCATCGCTAGCTCTTTGGATGGGTATCTTACCTGAAAAATGAGGAATGGTTTGATAATAGTTTGTTTAGCTTATAAGGAGTGGGTTCTTTTAATTTGGGACGTGATTTTGGTAATTTAACTTTAAATAATACTTGTGTATAGTTGTATTAATCCCACTAGTACTATAAGCGCGAAAGTTTGTGAGTATGGATGGATGTTTGTCCTTTTTCACGCTCACACGTATAGATCAGTTTTGATGCAATTTGGTATGGAGTTCACTGAACCCTGGATTAGATAAGTTTACTTTTATCCGACTGCGTCGGAAGGGGTTAATGTTTTTGCAGCAATAAGCGGCAGTTTCGCGAGTGAAATCGTAGGCAACAGCTTGCTTACAATATGCCGTGATACAATTGATATAGACACAAAAGAAAATGCATGTTTTTTTTTAGAAAACAATCATCTCTCAAAATGCATTCGCCAATGATATTTCACATGTATTTCTACATAGAGGCAATCTTAACAGAAAATTTATCCATTTTAGGACGATTCCAGTTTTAAAGTTACAACTTAGTTTTATTTATTTTAAAATTTGCACCTGCACTACTTACCAAATTCGACTGCCGATTCGACAGGAAATCAAGATATTGACAACTGAATCTCGTCAAGTTCCATTCATACGTGTTCGGGTCTTGAGGGCACGAGGTCTTCTCGTAGTCACAGAGCGCGTTCATTGAGTCCACTTCATAGTTCACGACAGCGATGGGCAGGCCGACGGGGTAGTGACCGATGGCCAGACAGAAGAATATCATTTGGGAGACAGGCAGGCCGACGATGAAGGCTAAGGCACTGGAATAGAAATTTCTCATTGAATGATTTTGGATGGTATGAGGGTTGTTTAGATGTGTAAGCAGGATCTTTAAAATCTTAATACAAGTTAGGAAAATTGTGATACACTTTTACAACTTAACTGCTGCATGTTTTTTGGCGTGATACATCAGCGTTTGCAACGACGCGGCGGCGGGCGAAAGAACGTTGAGAAAATTATACACCCGATATAAGAAGTATGTTGTAGTTAGGGTAATATGTGTGAATAATTTATTTAAGTTTTTCTGTGATTCATGTGATTGGCTTCAAGCTGTGTAAATCATTAAATTAAATAAATATTTGATGTCCTATTTTGCTGTAGAAGTACAGATAAAATTCACTAGAGATTGCACATCATGTAACTAAAGTGTCCATAGAATCATATTATTTTTTCTGCGTGAATCATAATGAATACTAGCGTCAATCATTCTACACACCTTTTCAAGCTAAACAATAATATTGATCGTCCCCCCAAATCCGAGTTTCATCCACGCAATAAATTTCATTAATAGCCTTTCATTGGTTCTTTCCGGTCGACCAAACACATTAATATCATCCACACCATTCATTATTTAAGTGATGCTCCACAAATAGTGCGTTGTATCGTAAACACAGCTGGTACCTACTTACAATCAGAATGATATTAATGCAATTTACTTTAACGTCATGGTGTTTTATGGTGATTAAGAGGTTTTTAGATAAGTGCAAGCGTTATGATATAAGACGCAAACCCCCACGGTTTCACTCGCTTTAAATAAATAAATATTCCACGACTTTGACACAACGCCATCTAGCCTCAAACTCAGAGCTTGTATTATGAGTACTAGACAACTGATATATTCTTCTAAATACATACGTATTATTAATAGTATAAATTACACCTAGACACGGAACAAATGATCGTATTTATCACACAAACATTTGTCAGGACAAATGTTTGTGTGATAAATACGATCATTTGTTCCGTGTGATTCCGTGATTCCCATCCAGGGATGGGAATCGAATCCACGGTTTAGCAGTCAGGGCCACTAACCACTAGATCAACAGGTCAGTCATTTCCAAGAGCTATCCTATGTCAGTCTGAACAAATGAATTTAAAAAAGACTAACTCATTACAATTCGTTCAAAAGATAACAACAATTGAAATCCCTAAATAAGGAAATTAAAGATTGACCCGTAAATTAACATTTTGTGCGGAAAACAAAAATATTTTCCTCCTTCGACGAAAGTTAAAGCTTAATTGATCGGGAGATGTGTTTTGACACTCCTATTGCGACGTCTCCTTGAATATTTCCCATCTTCTGAAGGTCCTAGTAATACCGATTACTGTTTTTTTTTTGAGGGTTTTAAAACCACATTGTCATTAATTTAAATTATTTTTACATTCTTTTTTAATCCAAATAAATAAAAATAAAAATTAAGGTTTCAATGGTTATTTACAAACGAAACTTCAACAAGTCAAGTCATTCGCATTAAATAAGTTCGCATAAAAGTCACACTACAAAATCAAACCGTCTTTTTCATTTGACTTAGCAGTAACAAATACAAATACATCATATTGTTTATATTCCAATATTTAAAAACCAAACTCCATTATCCTTACCCAAAATTCCTGAAAAGACTCAAAAAGTTCTTCCATATCAGCGCCTTCATGTGATGCCACTTCATCGGCGTGTACATGTCCATGTTCCTGGCCGGCTTCTCCGGCGGCGGCATGGCTTCGATCGGCGCCACCAGCTCTGGGGTCACCACCACTCTTCCTCTGCTACTCATTGATACGTTGTCACCAAATTCACCAGAGATTTCTCCAATTTCAGCCTCTTCTAGGTCTACTGCTGCTGGGTTCTGGTGATAATGGCAACAGGTTAGAAGGGCTATTTTTGGTAGAGAGAAATTTTCTCTGCAATTATGATAATATGCCTGTTAAAGATCTACGAGATAGATTATCACGTTATTTTCTTTATTTATTAGTAAAACGGTAACAGTATTAATATTTAAGGCTCTAATTTTTTTCAAACGCCTGGACCAATTATGATAAAGTGCGTTATGGAGTAATCGGATATTCTAGGGTAACTGACAGCCAAAAAAGCGAAGACTTGTTTAAAAGCAAGTAAAGAATATTTTATCTTTGTTCTGAGCAGTTACATCAGAATCCAAATAAAAATAAACCCTTTTTAATGGAACCTAATTCACAAGTTCATAAATACCGGTATTGCGGGCAGTTCCACTCTTTCCACAACATCAGCGAGGATACTGGACCGCCTTCTCTTCCCCAGGTTCTGGAGTACCGACAGCTTCAGGAACACCTCTTCCAAGCTCTCGCCCTGGTAGCGACGGATCAGTTCAGTCGGAGACTCTTCGGCTAAGAATCGACCACCTCGCATGAGTCCAATCTGGAGGAAAGAAAATTTGTTTGAGTTTGTGTATACTCATCTTTCATAAAAATTTAAAAGGTTTTATATTTTGAGTAGGCCTTCTCAGGCACTTTCAAAACGTTACTGACTCTAGTTGCGCAGTTACGGCGAACCGGCAAGAAACTCTATAACATCATTTACTTTTATTCAAGGATGTTCGGTGCCGGACATACAACCAAATGAACTAGAGACCAACGATTAACATGATTAGAACAAGATAACACACATATATGTGTGTTCAGAACGTTTTTTTCACTGCTTTAAAATGATAAAAATCTCCAATATGTTTTTTTAATCCAATTGTTCTTGACAATGCAAAACTACGTGACCAGTACATATTGTAAGAAAGCTATTGAGTTGTAATTTAAAATTTTGTTAGTAAAGTATTCGATAACCTTTTCAGGAGTTAATAATATAGAGAAGACACTCACAATATCAGCTTGTTTCGTCTCATCTATGTAATGGGTGGTAATGATAACTGTAGTGCCGCCACCTTTCGTGATCTCCACTAAATGATCCCAAATGCTGTGAACAAACGATTGTAATTAAAACAAAGTGAATCTACATACGAAATTGTGGGCCAAACATATTATTAGAAAGTAGATATATTATAAAACGTGTTTTAGAGAAACCTACTCGTATTCTTAGTATTGCTTTTGTGTAGGTATATAAATAAATCACTTTTATTAAGAAAACCATAGTCAATTCCTTGAAAAAGTGATTTTGACGAAATGTATTTTTTTTCTTTCTACGAAAGCTTTATTGAAAAACTTGTTAATTTGTATGCACGGTCTTTTTAACAAATAACCTGGCTTTGTTTAAAACCATTTATTAAAGTCTACAAAATTTTATCCATATCATCAACAATGTATAAGTTTACTCTGTTATTTTTAATTTGCACGGGCTTTAATTAAATGAACGTCAACGTTTTGGTTTTAAGAGGTTTTTGACCTTCAAGCGGTTTTATGACACTTCAGTTTACCTAACTTGGCAGTTATTTTAAGCGTAAAACTTGACTTTTTATAGGTATTAGTTTTGGGAATTTGACTGAATATGAAACTTTGTTTATTTTATTGCAGTCAATATAGACTAAACACTTGACAGTTATTATTTATTTTGGGATATTCCAAAAATGAAAAATATTATTTAAAATCAAGGGATATTATTCAATTCTTATGTAAAGTCATGAGTAAAAACATGTAAATTCGAACAAACGAATTTTATGCGAAATTTGGAAAGCTGTAATGGACAATTCCTGATATTGTAAACTTCACATATGAGGTTTAATTTAAAGGAAATTTCCCGTTTCATAAATCATTTGACAAAGACTTTAACTAAAATTTAAGTGTATTTGCTGGTGACTGAACTATGACAGTCTATGAAATAAAAAGTGATATTTTATCAATTAATCGAGGTTCTATTCAAGCAATTCTTTTCAAACCTTCTACTTAATGAATCTAAGTTCGTTCAAAGTGTTTGTTACCTCTGTCTCAAAACTGGGTCGACTCCAACTGTAGGCTCGTCAAGGATCAACAGTTCAGGATCGTGGATCAGAGCTGCGGCCAGTGATGTTCTTCTCTGCTGACCTCCAGACAGATTCTTGACTTGCCTGAAAAATGGTAAAATTGACTATATAGAACTGATGATGAAGGATAAATTAATACAATGCTGGGAATTTAACACAGAAAAATCCCGAGGGTCAGAATACAATGATCAGTAGGTAGGTTAGTTTTGTTTGTTTTAACTTAAAGTCGAAATAGTCGTTAGAATAGTTAACCCACGGTTTCTGGAAGGCTAAATTGAATCTACTGTCAAATCTGATCACGACTGTGATTGCTTGACCATAAAACTTACAACCAACAGATCTTAACATGAGATTTGATTGACGATTAACTATTTCTTGTGTTGATCAGCTAAGCAATTCACACCTAATCTATTAAAAACAAAGCGAAAAATCTTAACCTCTCCAGTTTTTCCCAAGAAATCTGTAAACTAAGGGAACTGAACTCTACAAATCGCTAATATCTTAAATTGCAACCTTAGCTTTATCATCATAAGGTACAAAGTCACTTACCTGGTAGGGTTGGGTAGTTGCAGCAAGGCGATCAAGAAGTCTATCCTCTCCTCAACCTCCTTGGTAGGCATATTGGCGATCCAACCGAAGTAGATCAACGTCTCTCTGATAGAGAACTCTCCGAACAATGCTATTTCCTGTAACAAACATTATTAAATGAGTAATGACTTAAATGACTGGCCTGTTTGTCTAGTGGTTAGTGGCCCTGACTGCAATACTAGAGGCCGTGGGTTCGATCCCTATCAAGGACAAATGTCTGTGTTGTGAGCACGATCATAACACAAACAATAAATAAATAACAAGAGGCAAAAATATTAATAAAAAACCAGTTGGCATTTAAACCAAAAAAAAACAAAAAACGCTGTAGACATCTAAAATAAATCTCTAAGTAAAAGATAAAGGCTACCTTAACCACATCCGGATATGAATTTAGCTAATTACACGTTAAAACCAAGAATCAAAATAGCCAAAAATGCCTTGTAAACTTTACTAATGTCTTTAAATATTTTCCGAATTCATGTATTCAGTAATAAAACAGTGTTAACGAGTCATTGTTCACACGTCTCGTTGCATTTTATATGATGTGAATAAATATTATTTTATAATAGAATATTTAAATTAATGTAAATATTACTACATAAATTGTTAAGAACAGTCACACAAATCATGTCAAACTACTTGATAATGATATGATATTAATTGTTGATAAAATTTGTGTCGTTGTTAATTCATATAATATTTATAATGACTATTAACATGAATATACATTCTTGCATCTTTCAAAATAAATCTTCTTTGTATATAAAATTCTCGTGTCACTATGTTCGTTTCCGTACTTCTCCGAAACTGCTAGCCCGATTCTTTATATAAAAAACTACGTAAATTCGAGAGATCACATTGACAAACCTTGAAAATCACTTTATTTAAGCTCTCAAGCTTTAATTATAAAACAAAACATTTATTTTTTCATATCAAAATGGTACTAATCCCCTTAATAAGCTAGAAAAAAAAATACCACAGTTCCACGAACTTATAAATAAGGTTTTATTAACCTAAATAACAAAAAAACATCAATTTGACTATACCTAATATTTATGTGATGAGACATAATTCTAAAAATACTTTTTTGTTGTTGTTGCCTTAAAATACTTTGTTGGTATTTTGAATAAATTATAAAGGTTATTTTATACATGCGAGTTAGATATTTTGTATGATGATATAACTTAAATACTATGAGTAGAGGTTATTCCAACGATTTGTAAATTAAATGTATATCATACTTATTATTCGATTTTTATTGTGCACCTGCACTTTGTAGGATCTACTCTTCGCTAATGATTGCAATTGGTTTTGTCAAATACTAGGCGCATCAAATTTCATAAAACTGTACCATCGACACGACAATACAGATAATTGTTTTTAAACTTTCGCAACTTGAACACATATTTTAGACAACAAACTTCTTTTTCTACTTCTTTTCTCCCGGCCGGCGTTTTGGTCGAATTGCACCATCTGGTCATGGGTGGACTGCGCAATTCGGACGTAACGTCGCGTCGGGAGAAAAAAAGTATCAAATTATATCACGAATAAGAACCGTTTGCTGTTGAAAATAATGATACATAATAGGTATTTTTTTTAACTTCCGACGATAAAACGATGGGGTGTTATAAGCTTGACGTGTCTGTATTTGTGTGTGTCTGTCCGCGCCATCGTAGCTTGCAAATGGACTGCCCGACTTTGATTTTGTGCCTCTTTTTGTTTAAAAAGTGTCTGAGTAGAGAGAAAATCTTCTCATATTTTATAGAATTAACCAGTAGAATACGAGTGGTTTGAATTTTTTCATGTATTAATAATCATGTTCATAAGTAACATAAATATGCTTGTAAACGAAGCATAATTATGAACATGAAATTTAACAAAACTTTAACACGTTTTAAATTATCTAGAAGTTGCTCCTTTACAATATGTTAAAGTAATTTTCACTAAAAGGCTTCTAGCAACTTATTAAATTATAAATATCATTCCAGTATATAGAGCTACAAGGATCTTTTGGCACGTGGATGTCATTAACATGAGAGCCGGTATGTTGGTATGCAAATTCGCTTCAAAAATCAACTGTCTGATAAAAGTGATGGTTTTTCATACGTAATAATATTCTACGACTATCAAACAACGCTATCTAGTAACAAACTAAGCAAAGTTTGTAATATATTATGAGAACTAGATAACTGATAAACATGCTTATATACTTCTAAATACATACCTACATATTAGGTATAGATAAATTACATCCAGACACGAAAAAAATATCGTGCTCGTTACACAAACGTTTGTCTTGGATGGGGATCGAACCCACAGCCTCTAGTATAGCAGTCAGGGCCACTGGCCACTAGACCAACAGGACAGTCATTCATGGCATGGTATAAGTTTCGATTTCGGTCACGTGTCAAAAGATCCTTGTAGCACTACACTTCAAATGACTTATTACGTAAACCGTGTTTACTTACTTGTGACTTATACAACAAAACAACTGACAAACGACACCCTATCTTACATAAACCTATAAATCATATATCACAAATCAAAGGTATGCTCCAGTGATTACCGTACACGCATGGCATTGACACAATACACGTATAATAAACTCTATTACTTGGGTATTACGAGCGATTTTCCCTTGCACTTTTCACGAAACTTCTAGAATATATTGGCCTTTAAAGCGTAAGTAATAAGGATGATTTTCCCGTGCATTTTTTACAAATCATGTACAACATACTGATCTTTATTGATACGGTAATAAGGACGATTTTCCCTTGAACTTTTATTGTTTGTGATCATAATATAAGTGGTATATTAGCCGCTTTCTGGCCACAAATTGCTGTGACATTAGATCGTAACTTCGGAACTATAAGAAGATATAAGTTGCGTGTTTGAGCCTTTTAGGGTTTAGAAGGTAATAGGCAAAAACGCTCAGGTACCTAAATACTTGAGATACCTAATTTCTACGAAAACTTTTTGTTCCGCTTTTATAAGTTTACTAAGAATTGATGTAAAGTTTGATAGGGAAGAAAAAAAACCGTTGCGCCGACCCCTAGTAAAATAGGGTGAGGGCAGGAAGATGACGATGATGATGATCAGTTTACTAAGAGTTGGATACTTGACTATAAAAACTAATAAGTCTGTCATATTTTCCAAAAAAATATTGCTTATAAATTTTTTCTTCCACATAACAAAAGGCAGAGAGGTTTGGAAGAAAAAAGGTTGGCCTTTGCCCAGCTGTGGGCAACACTTTATAAAGGTTACAAAAAAAACTGTTAACTCAGCAGCCACCAGTAAGATATACAGAGACACTTCCAACATAAGGATCAAAACAAACAAGTTTTGTATGTGTCAACCACAGACAGTTTGGCAGTTAATTGACAAAGTTGGAACAATTCTCCAAGTTATGGAAAGACCTAACAACATAAGATTTGCGGTTAAGCACCTTACTTACAAAGTATCTTTACAACAGAGAAAAACTGATGTAAGTATTTATATCAGTAAGGAATAGGTATATTTAGCAACTAACAATACTATAAGCATTTTTAAATCTTAAGCGAATTTAATGTATTTTTTTATACGACAGCCGCACTAAGGAATTTTACCTTGTATCTCGGGGAGTTTCACATACACAAAGACACCCAGACTCAAAACAAGCCTTTATGGATCGCACAAATTCTTGTCCTTCGGATTGAACCCGCGACACGTCGCGTACAGTGGTAATTTTCTTGGTGACCTATACAACTCGGCTATCCATGCAGTCAAAGTTTCCCACGGTACAGGATATTCGCACCTACCTACCACAAAGGCTTACCTTATTCTTTATAACACAAATATCCTCATATACCTCCAGCCTATTCTTCTCCTCATCCTTTCTTCATTCTCCGTCATCAAAATCAAAATCAAAAAGTTTTTATTTCGAGTAGGCCTTCTCAAGCACTTTCAAAACGTTACTGACTCTAGCAGCGCGTTTCCTAAATGTCATTCTTTTGGAGAAGAACCGACAGGAAACTCCATAAGTTACTCTTTTAAAACAATCATCACATTCTTACCTGAGGCATATACCCGATCCTAGGACCTGGGACTCCGCTGCCGGGGCTCCCTGGCTTTCCACCCAGTACCCATATCTCCCCGGAGTTCAGTCTTCGTCTCCCAACGATACAAGACAGGAGAGTCGTCTTGCCACAACCAGATGCACCAAGGAGACCGTATCTGTAATGAAATGTTTTTGTATTAGTATATTTCTAAATCATAATTAGAGAGAATTAGGTAGTGGCCTTGTATGACAGATTATAAAAACAGCAGCCGTGTTAATTTATTTGCTTTTGGCACTTGCGCTTTAGAGAGAATGATGAATTAGTATTTGAAGTTGATGTTGGAAATGCGAGTCGTTTTGCATAAGGGTCTCACTGTATCTGTCTCATTTTAACGTTTCCTATCTTTGAGAAGATGGCTGGGACAGACTGGATTCTGTCCTTACTGCAGAGGGCGGAGCATCCGCACTAATGGTGTGCACTGGGAGAGGCCTATGTCTAGTAGTGTACTAGTTAGTTAATTGATTGTTTGATTGAAATCCAGGAATTGGTAAAAAAAGCAATACTTATAAATAAGCAGAATGAAAATAGACTAGGATTTTTTTAAATGAATTTCGGTAGAGCTGTAGACTAAGTACTTAATTATTTTTTATTACTTTTTCAAAGTAAAATAGTTAAGTAGGCTTGTAATAGTGTACTTTAAAGTAATTTGCTACCTACAAGTACTTATATGCTATAATATCTTTCAATTTCTTTTCCAGCAAGTTCGTTCCTACTTTTGTCTTTCCAGAAAGATTTTTGTAACTTTACTCTAATATCATTACCATTTTCTTTAAACCAAATTACGTAACTGTCATAGCCTCTTATCCATCTCAAAATGACACTAACAATTAAATGAATAAGATTTGTAAACCTGAACGACAATCCCCCAGAAAAATTAAAACGCAATCATTCTTAATTTCATTCCTCAAAACGGTCCACTTTCGGAAATGTCACAAATGTTACCAGAAAAATATCCTCAGGAAGGGGCTTTGCTTGACAAACGGCCATTTTCATTCAACGAAAATAATCAAGGAAGCGTTTATAATTTGGACCAAATGGACTGAGACAAGACGATAATGTTTTCAATTTGCATTGCTGTGATAGAATGGACTAAAAATGAATCCTTGTTAAAATGTTGAATTCGAGCTAAATCTTGAGGGATTTAAATTAATTAGTTATAGTTAAATTCCAATTAAAAGAAATGAATAAAACGGGCCAATTATTATTCTGAGTGACACCTGAAAACGGTGCCTTCGAAAAAATAAAATAGTTTTCATTTTTATTATTTTTCACGCTTAGCTTAGAAAATATTGGACCAACAATTATAAATATTGCTAGATGGCAAAGTGGTCCTTTAATTTTTTTAGTTGAATTACTATATTGTGGTGCCAGTTCTGTTGTAGACAATATAGAAGAATATTTCGAAAATTTCCATAAATTCCTCAACAATTTCTGCATTAAAAATAGTTGGAGTGTAGTATGCAGAGCACGTAAAGTAAGCTGATACAATCGCAATTCTAAGACGTTCAGATCATGCACCCTTTTCTAATCAACGGTATCAATACGTGTGAATTCATGCACAAAATTAAACTGTTGTGGAGAAAGGATAATAGAACTATTCTTTCGAGACTGTTGCAATCAGTTTTTGCGATTTTATCGATACTATTCATCGTCCAAGCTCCCTTGACAAAATAAACTAATTTAAAGGAATAAGCTGAAATATCTTGATGGAACAAATAGGACTTATTTGCGATAAGTCTTATTTCTATACATTGAACCCATTTATTCGTTGGAACTTGAAAGTTTCTTGTCTTGTTTTACTTAGTAATTTAGTTTAAGTAAGGTAGGTAATAACGTACAATTGGTTATAAAAAATAAAATTAGCCCATTCATGTAGTTACGTATTATATGTATACCACCCTATAAACATCTTACTATCGGGCACAAGCCTCTTTCCATATAGGGACGGCATTGGTCACTGCGCTAGCTACAGTGAGCTAGCGTGGTGACCAATGCCTTCTAATGGGTTGACAATTTCAGATTCCAATATTTGGGAATCTAGGTTTCCTTACGATGTATTCCTTCACTAGATTACAGTCTGTGAATTAATTTTCTTGTATTGTATTAAAATAGTGGTAAACCTTAGTAAAGGGGAAATATGAAGAATTATTAATTGATTTAACTTACATGGTTCCTTTAGGCACTGTCATGTTAAGTCCATCAAGAATAATGTTCGGGTTCTTTGCCGTACCATATTTCTTGTGTGCCCGCCTCACGCAGACAGCCTGCTGTTTTCTGTTGACAAATAATTTATAGATAAGATTTTAGATGACGTCATAATTTGCAGTATTTTCTTTATAATTTAGTTTCCTAAACATACATTGACGCCAGGCTTAAGTATTTAATCCGTTAGAGCAACAAAATATTCCCTAATCACCCCGGTAGAGCCACTGCAACCTCCTCTTAACTATGTTAAAATAAAAATTAAATAAATGAATATTATGAAGCAGAAAACTAACTTTAAACACGTTCACAAATTAAGTTTGAGATAAAAAAACAATAGTAGGTGATAAAATCTATCAATGAATTTCCTATCAGATGTTTGTAGAATATCCTATCAGCTTCGAAGGCAACAAGACGCCACTCTCTCTCACTCATAATGCAATGTCAACGCTCTTTCCAATAATGTAAACTCCTAACTTCCGTACTTAACTAAAATCTTTATTACTTGAAAGCGACAGGGGACTTCTCGCTCTTGCTTGTCTTGCTCTCCTGGCGATTAGCTTCTAGAGGTAAGTTTTTTTTCTTTTTCAGATCTAATGACTTCAACCTACGCCGAGGGCACAGCGTGGGGATGTGTCGGACTCTCGTCGATTAAAAACAACCCGGGCCCCTTCTACTAAGTCAGCGTCACGGGGTCTCTCGCGCATGGTCTGCGTGACTCTGGCTGGGGTTTCTAGAGATATTGAAATAGAACAATTCAGAAATTGTTCCAAAATCCACCCTTTTCCACATGAAACACTAACCTGGAAGCGACAGTGGACTTCTGACTCTTGAACTGCTTGTGTCTCCTGGCAATCAGCTCCTACAGGTAATGGGTCAGAACTATTCAGTTTTTCCAAAATCCACCCTATTCTACAGGAAATACAGTACAAATTCGTCTAACACTGACCTGGAAGCGACAGTTGACTTTTGACTCTTGAATTGCTTATGTCTCCTGGCGATCAGCTCCTGTTCGATGGTACTGATGGTGATGGGAGCCTCGGGCGCGCGGACATCCTCCATGGATATCGTCGCCCCTTCATTGTCGTAGGCTGGCATGGTTACTGCAAAGATAAAAAAACGGTATACTACAAGTTTTTGAAAGGTCAAAAGCTTTACCCAAACCGTCTTAGGTAACTTTTTTTACAAAAATTTAAAAAACGTTTCAAAAATTTTACATCATTTTTTAGGAGGCTTCCGTCAGATCTGATGGTAATACGGTTCTTTTTAATGGAAATGCTTCACATGATGTAAATAAATACCAATATCGCTGTACGTTTTCATATGAACAGATCCTCCAATTTCGCCAAGATTCTATCAAATTTACATAGCAACAGCACTACGACAGCGATATAACAAAACTTTTGTTTGTGTGACACAACTTTTAATACATTTTAGACACCTCTCAATTAACTCCTAATCCTTAAGATGTACAGGTGACCGTGGCTCTATTTATACTGGCCAATGTCAATGCACAGGGTTAGGTTAATTCAAGGTGATATTACCATGAATAGAAATTATATCACGCGAAGCAAGCACGAAAGCTACGTCACTAACCTAATGAATCTTAAAAATATCAATACCTTGTAAAGAAAATAGTAGTAAATAAGCAAATATTAGAGAGTAAAAATAAATTTGAAAATTATTAATTATCGGTTAAAGCTGCAAAAACATAACCCAATTCTGACGCAGTTGGTTATAAGGTATTTGTGTTAATCCAGGGGGTCAGCTGATTCTATACCAAATTTCATCGATCACGACCGGAAAAAGATCAGGTGCAGGACCCACATTTTTACGTGCCTTCCGAAACACGGAAGCTGTGATGTTTATTTCTAAAACACACACAACATTCGAAAAGTCGATGCGCGCCATGGGGATCGAACTCGACCTTTGACATGGCAGTCCTGTGGTCTTACCACTAGACTATCAAACATTAAAATAGGTTTAGGTGTTCAGAAGTTACGGTGAAGGAAATAAACTCGCATACATACGTGGATGTTTCCAGAAAACAAAAACATTTTTGGCAGTCGTATAGTTAAATTGAATTATAAATAATCAATGACGTTATTCAATTAATTGGACATGTCTCTTTGACATATTTTTCTTATAAAACAATCTATTAAGTAAAAATATAAATAGCTGAGCAACTATAAAAAAATGATTTATAATTCACTCGTTTATTATTAAAAGGTTAAGGTCTAAGGTTAGATATAAAACTAAGAGGAAAACGTGATAAATTACAAGACAATGTACGATTAGGTAAGGGTCAATTGAATAGATTTATTATGACGGGCCTGTTGGACTAGTGGTCAGTGGCCCTGACTGCTATACCAGAGGTCGTGGGTTCGATTCCCACCCAGGACAAATTGTAATTCATCTGAAAGACGCTGCTCCACGCCTTAGAATGCGCTGTCACGCTTCCATAACTGGAATAATATTATTATTACTTTAAGACGTGGTAGTCGGGCCCCTTGGGTGTAAACCATTATTTCCTGGCTTATAATTATTTTATTTGGGGAAAGTCATCAAATGACCCCGCCCGTTGTGGGTGCAGCGGGATTGTCAGACTTTTACTGAAATTGAGATTAGAGCTCAATCGAGAACAAAAAACCTTCATACTCATTTTTGTCTAGATCCAGGACTCGAACTCAGGACTAGGTGCTTACAAATCACGTTACTACCAATCTTAATGTAATAACGATAATATTTTCTAGAAATATGACAATAAATGGTTAACCATACGTAATGTAATATTGCTTATTACCTGCGCACGCAGGTTGCTATGTTAGGCAATTACTGGCGACCATTATTGTGAACGATAGCATTATGTACACGGAAAACAATAACATTGATATGATTAGCCTTTGAAAGAAATTATACATGATGAGAGTAAATTGTTTGTTCTATAGAACAACGACTTTAAATGAATAAACCTAAGTATATCTATAAAAATATCATGTAACAGTAGTTTTTATCCTAGTCCTCTATAGAGCTACAAGGATTTTTTGGCACGTGGATGACATTAACATGAGGTCGTTGATGTGTAGCAATATACCTATGTATCAAGAATCAACTGAACTGTCTATCAAAAGAGATGGTTTTTCATCTATGACAGCTTTAGTTCCGATTTTGGCCACGTGCCAAAAGATCCTTGTAGGACTGTAAAATGGTTTGATAGTTTTCCCTATGTGTAAGTTGGTAAAAGTGCCAGAAAATTCGATACAAAGCAATTAAATAGGTAATGGTTAAGGAAAGCATAGATAATTGTTTGAACATCGATATAATATAAATGCTTTCGTATCAAATCAAGATGACTAAGTTTCTTTTGTTGATTACCGGTAAAAATATTACGGAAACTGCAAACTTGTTTAATCTTAGACTTTAGTATCCGCTCATGAACTTTAAATCAGATGACAGCATCCGAAATTGACCGATTTTATATTTGTTTAGGTTTACCCATTACATATTCATTTTTGACTACCAAATCACAATTTGATTAAAGATTACTTGATGCAGTATGCAATAATATAATCCTGCAGTGGCCAAAAATTAAAAAGTTAATTTACATAGTATCTGCGATGTCGTGGTGGCCTTGCGGTTGTATGCGTGGATTTGTAAGCACGAGGTGCAGGTTCGATCCCCAACGCAGGCAAATATTAATGTGGCTTTTTTAAAGTTATGCGTATTTTCTTGAATATTTTAAGACAAATGGTGCAGAAAAACATCGTAAGGAAACCTGGATTCCAAATAATTTAATCTAAAATCGCCAACCCGCTTGGTTGCTTGCGTGATGATAAATACTCAATCCGTCCCTATATGGGAAGAGGCCTTTGCCCAGCAGTGGGACGTTTATAGGCTGGTATTATTATTATATCTACAATCATGGAAAATTATGAAATCATAACTCTAACCACGAAATGGTTGTTTATAAACAACAACTCAATTACCTACCAGCGAGATAACGAGTAAGATCAAAGTACTGTGGAAAATACCTGATAATTATGATACTGAAGATGTAATATATGCCATGAATTACTGCTAAGATGATAGCACTATTTTTTCTTAGTTATTATGATATTAATAGTAGCGTTTGAATCTTGAATATGTCCCGTGTAGCTGGCTGGTGTCATAGTAACACTAGCCGCCGTGGCCGAAATCGGTCAGAAGACATGATACCCCTAATACTGAACAATTAATGTATCACTCGGTCCTGAATATTTAGCTGTTTACCAATAGGTATCTGTAAATGTTATTTATTTACTTATTTTGTAAAGTTTCTTCTTTTTATATTGCATAATTGACTATCGGAGATTGGAGATTTTGACTATACCAGATTCGCTCGGGTGCAATACATGCAGACCTTCCTCGTAAAACATTATAATATCTATTGTAAGACATTAAAGTCCATTGCATAGTTTTAAAGATCTAAGCATATTCAAAGATTTTTTTATACTGTGTATTGATGTGCATCCTGCTCTCAGAGTTCCTTTGGCTTTAAAATTAATTCGTCTTTAGAATATAAAATAATAATTTGTTTATGTTATATTTTTAAAACGATATTAAAAAGGCATTTAAAAGGAATGTAACTTAACCATAACTTAGTAATTAATAACATGAACTCTTTCCTAACCTCCGTTGGATTCCGGTACAGACCAGTTTTGTGACGTCATCAAAAATACCCGGCTCCAAGGACAAGGTTCAAGTTGTAGGCTTAAGTTATTTATGCGAAGGAAAGGTGTTACATTTACATAAAAGCAAGTCGGGGTATTATTAGTAATATTATAAAGTGAACAGATGAGTCTGTGTCGTGTCGACAACTGTGGTATGACTGCCAAAAGGCTCAAATCTTAGCCACATCATCATCATTCCCCTGCCTTTATCTCAATTTTTACTTGGGGTTGGCGCAGCATGTCTTCTCCTTCCATACATTTCTATCTGACGTCATCTCGCAAGCAACACCCTTTGCATCCACATCCAAATCTTAGCCCCAATGGCTTTTCAAATTCATTTGCGTATTACAAAGTTGTTTTTTGTTTTCCGGGGTGAAAAGCTAATGATAGCCCACGCCGAGGGCACCGCGTGGGGATATGTCGGACTCCCACCGACTTAAAACACCCCGGCCCCCGACTACTACCTAAGCCAGAGTCACGGGATTGAAATAAAAGATATGATATGATCTTAAAAAGTAAACAATGGATTTTGATGCATTTATTTTTAAGAGATAGAATATTTTAAGATGATAAAATAAATAAATATTTTGGGACAATATCCACACACGGCCATCTGATCCCAAGCTAACCAGAGCTTGTGTTATGGTAATCAGACAGCTGATAAACATACTTATATATTTCTAAATATATACATATATTATTATATATAAATCATACCCAGACACAGAACAAATGATCGTGCTCATCACACAAACATTTGTCCTGGGTGGGAATCGAACCCACGACCTCCGGCTTAGCAGTCAGGGTCACTAACCACTAGACCAACAGGCCCAACCATATGTATAATTCTTCAGTATTGCACCCGTCCGAAGCTGCTAAACAATATTTTTCGAGATTAAGACAAACACGTTACTATACTTTTTACTCACCTGAACAACACAAACCTATTATGTTTTACAGCTCTTTGTAACAAAACTTCTTGTCTCTGAACAATGAAAAAACTTTGTAAAAGTTAAAACTACAATAGATTAGGTAGTAAAATCTTTTATTTGACTTTTCTGTTTGTAAATACCTATAAATCATATTTGAAATAAAGTGTTGCAAAACCAGTTGACTTTAATTTTACACACACAGGAACACAACATTCAAAATGTTGGTAAGTGCCATGGGGATCGAACTCGAGACCTTTGACATGGGAGTCCTGCGGTCTTACCACTAGGCTATAACAGCTTCACCTTCACCTAAGTAATTATATAAGTAAAATATTAGTTAGACATTCAAATTATTGCTATTACGTGAATAAGTTCATATGCACCAGCGAAATTAAACAATTATCTTTTAATATGCCAATTAAGCTAAAGACGGTATTATTGCATGTTTATTTACATGGATATAAAAACATTAATTAAAAATGTGAACTAAAACAATTATTATTTTATGAGTCCTTTAGAGACTGTTGTTAAATCTCTTATTATTGGTAGTTTCCTTATGAGTCTATTAAATGTTTTTTTTTTACTACTAGCTAATTCTATACATTTCATCAAAATTTATTCAGCCGTTTGAGAGTGAAAGAGTACCAAACATTCATTCATACTCACAAACTTTTACGTTTATACTTTTAGTAGGACAACCTACATCAAATTTATATCAATACAGTGTACTTCATATTGTTTCTGTGGCTAAAACAATAGCGGTACAATATTATTTTAAACAATAAGCTACGCTTTGCTAAGCCAAGTCAACAAACTCGACTCCACTTGAGGGATTTCGAGTCGATATTGTGTATTTAGTTGTAAATGTAAGGAATTCCTTAGGGTAACGTTCTTACTATTTCATCTTAAACTGTGTATATTTATTTATAGGTTAGCAAATATTAACCAAGACCTTCTTTTTATACATAATAATATGTATATTATACAGCGACTTGTCTTAGCTTCTCACAGGTGCAATACTGATGTTTTCTTATATATAAAATTCCCATGTCACAATGTTATTTACCGTACTCCTCCAAAACGGCTGGAGCGATTGCATTCAGTAGGTCTGAGAATCGGCCAACATCCATTTTTCTTCCATATTTTATTTGTGAACGAAGTCGCGGACTACAGCGAGTATACGTATAAACATTACTTTTGAAACATTCTATCCATTAAAGACACCGCAGTAAAATCCGTGAGTAGTTTTAAAAATCTAAGCAGACAAGAACGGACAGACGCAGAAAGCGTCTTAGTTTTATACTATTTATTGATTTTATGGAGTTACTTACCTTCTATATAAATAGTATAGGATTGATAGAAATAGTATATATACTCTACGAAGACCCTACCACCATCGCTTAAAGTAACGTAACCGCGAGTGTGAAAGCGAAATAGCACACTACATGACGTAGAACGGCGTCTCTCTCCCACACACGCAATAATATTGCCTTAAGTTATATTGGTAGACCTTCAAAGCTAGGCTTACTACAATATTTAATTATCATTAGCCACTAATTAGTGCCTGCGTTGTATTTACTGGCGCGTAAAGGCTTAAGTAAGATTCCTTCTCTACATTGACTGGGTTTTTTTGTTAGGAAATACCCAGTTGTAACGTAATTTTGTAGTGGAAAATTTAAGGACTGGATAAATGGTATTATTGAACTCTTTGGGTTGATCGGGTTTTTTGCATTACAGAATACACTAATATTATAAATGTGAAAGTTTGTGAGTATGGAAGGATGGATGTATGGTCGGATGGGTGGATGTTCCTAACTCTTTGACGTATATAACCTAACCAACTGTATCAAAGGATGTCGCCAGGTAATGTCGTCGGCAAAGTTGGTTAAGATTTTTGATATTTAGTTAATCTTTTAATGTCATTTTATAAATTCATTATAGATTAACCCACTAGGGGCGAACTAGAGTCTTTAGCAGAATTGGTGTTTTTCGTAGAATCGAGATGAGTAAAGTTATTTTTTTCTTTACGCGCTATTTATATTTAAATGAGTTCACTATAAAAAGTTAACACTGTTATAATAAATTAAGAAATGTTAATGAGTTGAATATACATACCTACATATTTACTATATCATTATGTATATGTATTGTAAATAGTCTTCTTGTGTGACGCGTTACTTGGCTTTAAAAGATAATACTTAGCAAGAATATTAAATATGTGCTAAAATCATAGAAACAGTTTTACTTGTCAACAGAGTGCAGCCACATTTATGCCTAACTCATCGCTATTTTTTCACCATCTGAAAACCAGAATCACCTAAATCGACCATATTATATTTTGGCTCTCCACTATATTTTTCTTTAGAATTAAAATACCTACAAATCATCATTCTATAATTCATAATTAATTTTAAAATCACAAAAAAGTCGTATCACCATTTACAAGCAAGAAAAAGTTAATGAAAACAAATGAATAGGACCAAAGAGGTTAGCCACCTATTCTGCGTCATTGTAATTATGTTGACGTCACTGACGCACATGACGCGCTTCGGTTATCATAAATAACTATAATATGTAAGAATTATAATTGTAAAGGTGCGTTTTCACGTGGATTGAAAGGTAGCTATTAGATAATCGAGTGCCGATTTTTTTAAAGCGACTTCAGACTGTGATGCGTAATGTAAGATTGCCAGTAATTTATCTACTATGCGTGCACTACGTTAATATTTTAATTAAAGACTTTTTGATTAGATTTTGAATTTGATTTTTTCCTCACATATATCTTGAAAACTCCCTTTCAGAGCAAAAAAATAAAAAGAAAAGCTTTAGAAATCCCTAACTACGAAAACGAATTCCAAAATATTATTTTTGTGTGGCTTTCTCGCATTACGTTCAGCAATACACATAACTAAAAATATCATCGTACATATTTTAAGTTATCTATGTGTATTGTTCTACAATTGAAGCTACAATTGTATTTTTTACTCTGTCACGTTACATTACATTCGAACGCTCTAGGTAAGGACTTACCTTTATATCAAGACCGGTCCAAAAACTTGTTTTACATGAACATTGATCGAAAACTTATAAAAAGTTAACCTAAGGTTATATTATTAACTATCATTAATTATTATAACATACGAGAATGATCCTTAACGTTATTGAAATAAAGGTGCTTTTATTTAAATGTTAGTAGTATGGTAAATTTAAAGTGTGCGTTTATCATGCTATTTTTGTCTAGTTATTGATTAGATCGAATAATTTTATTCCAATGTTGTCATTGAATTTAGAAGCAATATTTCAATTTAAAGAAGCTATTTTTTACTATTAATTAAAATTGTATATTAATTAATTAGTTTAAGACATACATATGTAATGATTGGTTTTTGCAATTGCCTATTCAACTTGTCTAAAAAAAATAAGATGAGAGGTTTCAACAGCAAAAATCGTCCAAATATTGCTATTAAATTGCGATATTAATTCATAATGGTTACTTTGCCTTTTCAATATACGTAATACATGCACAAATATCTCCATTTTTCCTTTACTACTAAAAACAAACTACCAAACACAAAATAAATAAACTTTCAGAAAAACCAGCCATTAACAAATCAGAAAAAGCCAATATAAACAGGAAAAAGTTTTTAATATTTCAAAACGCAATCAATAAACATCTATTAATAAGATTCTTAATTTAAACGCAGTCACGTGATCGCAATGCACGTTGAGACTACGGGCTTCCCAACGCAATGACCTTTGAAGGAGGTAATTTCCATTCTTATTTATTATGCAGGAATAACAGATTACAGAGTTTTAACAAGAAATTTATAGAGGCAGATTTTTATTGACGTCACAAATGTTTGTATCAGTCAGTTTTGCGACCTACGTCAAACTTGTTTTATAACTAAATATTTTTGATAATTTGAATATTTTTTAAACAACTGTAATCGAAACGTAGCAAAAAGTATTTTAATATTAATTATATAATCACTAACATTATCATGAACAACACAACAGTATAATAAAGTTCATCGTATCAACACGACAGTATAATAAAGTTCTTAGTAAGTTATTTAATTATAGATATTTAAATCACATACACAACTCCCTTTACTTACATTGTTCAAAATTAACTTATCAATAGAACATCTTTCAAGCAGAAAGGTAAATTTTCTTAAAGGCTCTTTTAAATTAACTGTCAATGTAAAGTTACAAAACTTTTTGAACACACATCAATGTTATATCATCTTGTCGCGAGCCTCCTTCCCGCCAAAGTTGTAACTTTTGTAAAAGGAACCTCTTTGATAACTTGCCTTTTAAGGACTTTGAAGATAATATCAATTTTATATTCATTTCGTAAAATTGATTTCAAAGATTGAAAAAGTATGGACAACTTTTATAGGATATGAAAAAGCAGTTATGGATTTTTACATTATTTGTTTGTGACGCTTTTAATGTCCTAAAAAATGATTTCTACTCTGACTAGGTACAGCGATGGAGTCCAAAATGTGCGGGGCTTACAAAACTTACAAAACTGCTATTTCCATACATTTAATGAATATTACTGCTAATTGATTGATCAGTTATTTAAAAAGAAACTTGACAATATTACTTGATAAACAACACATGCAGAAATGTCATTTTTACATAAATAAATTGATCACCAAGTTACAACAAAATGGAAAACCGAGAATGAATAACAACAAAAACAACGAAGCTACTAATTAAAATGACAAATCTATAATTAATACATTTTACCACAACCGGGAACCGCACTTATAAGGAAGCCCATTATGAGTGACACTGAACTTAATGGCAGATATAAATATACCTTTGCCTTGACATGAATAAACATATTAATTAATATAAGTCAAGATGAGCAGCTATCGAGATAATAATATAGTAAATTTTGTTTTATTACGTAAAGTGAAAAATAATGACTTTGCAGGCGCGAATGTCGGCTATAGCTGTAAAAACAATACTCTCTTACGCAACCGGATAAAAAAGCCTATGCGTTTATCTGCTAACTTTCTCATAAATCCTGTCAATAGGAACGGAGAAACGTTCCAGTGGTTTAGACGGCAAGAGACCGACACATCCCTTCGCCTTCCAGAGGCTGAGACTATCAACATTTTGGGCAAAAGGTGTCGTCTATCGAAAAATCAGAGGAAGGATACGCGACACCACGCAGCGTAACACGATGCCGACACTTCGTGTGTATTAGTTTTTAATTTTGTTTTATAATTGTATGTATTAGTTTATAGATATTGTTATGTTATACACCGTGACTTTTAGGTCGTTTTAAAAAAGCAGCCCAGTTCATGTATCCAATGACTAGTAAACCTTTATAATAAAAAAATATGTTTTTTTTAAGATTTGAATGAATAAAAATATTATTCATTATTATGACACAAGGCAGTTTTACGAACACTCTGTAGTGAGCGCGGTCCGAACCTTGTGCCAAAGGGGCCGCGCAGGCGGCGCGGCGGCGTCTTATCACAGGTCATTCACCTTAGCGTAAAACAGCTGTCTTACTATTGCAATCATAATGTTCGCAGTGAGTATGTAGCATGTATCTTCAACAGTTTGATACGTAAACATTTTTAACAGGATGTTTCATATTTCCAATGTATTATTTATTTTTTTCATGCATATTATTTTAATTAATGATAAAAAAATTATATTCGCGCCTAGAGGTATTTTATGACGGATACATTGTGTGGACGACTTTTTTAAAACGACCTAAAAATCACGGTGTATAAGTAATGTATTTTCTATAGGCGATATTTGCCTGAATTAAAGGTATAAATAAAAATAAAAAGAGTGCCAGCCACAGAAATCTAAATAAACAGGTAGCCTGTTACCTACCTACTTGTTAATTTAATTTTCTGTGGTGCCAGCTAACTCCACACCAGCCGAGATAGCGTATATTTTTTTATTTGTGATTTCATTAAATACTGAGAATAGGTTTTCGATGTCTAAACAAAATTTATTAAACCGTTTTAGCTTGCAAGAGTAACAAATAAACACACACAACACAACTTTCGCGGTTATACCAAAAATATTAGTAGGATACGAACAATTCTTGAGTTAAAAACTTGAAGTAGATTTTTTTCTAACAGCATGAAAATGAAATGATAATCTCTGAGAATATAATTACAATTATTCTCACCGCTTCTTAGGTAATCAGTAATATCACCTTGAGTCAACCGATGCGGAAACAACGTGGAAGCTGTTATAAACACAATGAGATGTTTAAATAATTACATATTCACTTTAAATCGTAGGTATAGGGTAAATGGATTTGTAGTAACAGACAGATTATATGGCCTAGTAGGACATGCTAGGTTTGGGATCGAACAAATATTGGCTAAAGAACTTGACCGAATACTAAAACGTCAATCAATTTTAAGTCGACGTTAGGTCTATCTGTGTCAGTTTGTATGCGAAGTAGCAACAAATAGACATATAAGACTGTTTAAAAATATCGTTTAGTATTCGTTAGGCCACAAATTAATATAAATTTATTTTTTACCTAATCGTAAAACCTCTCAATACAAATAGTTTACAACTGACTTTAAAAAAAAGATATATTACTTACCCCCTCTGGTGCAGTCAGTTAAAAAAAGCCTATGTTAATCCAAGGTGTCAGCTAAGTCCACATCAAGTTTCTAGAAAAAATTACAATTTGTACTCTGACATTTTATAATTCACGACATGTGTATCTCTAATCGACCTTTGGACTAACCACAACTCCGTACTACGTTCTACTAGTTGAAAACTACAATTTATCCTTAAGAAGAAGATTAATGACTCAATTTCATAATAAATCATCTGATGCATCGCAGAACTTCCGGATATAATACAATGGTAACATTTGTGACATTGTATTTATAACTAACTTGCGACTCGTCCCAGCTTCACACAAGTGCAATACTGATATATTATACCTACATATAAACCTTAAAACATTCTACTGATCGAGGCGTCAGCTCATGATTAAAGACTCTGGTTGAGTCCGAAACTAGTCGGGCTATCCCGATACATACGCGTGAGTAAACCGTATCATTTAAGTATTCTTCTAATATTATAAACGCGAAAGTTTTTTAGTATGGATGGATGTTTGTTACTCTTTTACGCTCAAACGACTGGATCAATAATATAGGTATAAAGTGGTTTTATTTTCATTCTTAACGCATGTTATACGAACAACGGACTTTACAATTTACAAGAACATTGATTGCATCGCAAAAATAAGAAAGAATGAAGAGAAATTACTAATATGACATGTAACTTTGCCATAAACACATTTGAGCATTTTCTGGCTTAGTATCTAGAAATTTTACCAGCTCGAACTCTACAAAATATTATTCTTGTACAAAACCACACTTTATATTCAAAATTGACAGACAAAGTCACATGTAAAGTCTAGTATTCTGTATTATACCTTCAACTATTAGAACTGTAACATCGCTGCGATGACGTATCAATAAAACTAACAATAAATTACTATAAGAGGTAAATCCCACACATACTAGTAATACCTACACTCAGTATTAAGTTATAAGAATTGCTAATTACGTAATTAGATTATAAGTTCTAATGAAGTTGCTGACGTTTATTTCTTGTTCATAATATTATATCTACATATAGATGAGGTGTTGATTATGCCTTTTAGTTATCGCTAGTTATTTTAGAATTTCACGGTTTGCTAAAGGGAAGTTTCAGGATCGCTGTTTATAAAATGAGAATTTTATTTTTTGTTTTATTTTCAGGTGTTACTGCACTACTATAGTTACTGGTCAAAAGTGATTTGTAAATGTACGAAAACACGTAATTGGTGAAAGAGTAGATAATAAATAGCCCATGACAAAAAATTAACTGATTTTACGCGGGTGAAACCATAGGACATAATTAGTATTACTATATTAATTGTTTTTGTTAGTCTCAAGAAATTAAAAAGAAAGTTGTGTACCTTGACAAAATGGCAAACAGGAAAGAAACCTTTCCTCCTACGTTAATACGAGAGGTTAATTATGATAACTATTTCCGCTACCGCTGTCAAAATACCATAGTTTATGTTGAACTTCTTTCCCTGTATCAAAAGCGAGTCATTATTATAGAATTCAATCTTAGAACGGATTTGCTCACATTGATGTTTTCTTGAACTTGTTTTTGATTTTGTCGACTCCAGACTAAGAATTTTTTTCTACTGTTGTGCAGACTTTAAATACATTTCTTTTTTTCCTTTTTGTATGGTTGATGAAAATGCTGGTGTCAGTGTTTAGGTAAACTTAAATTCTTTAGATGCGTCGGTTTCCTCTCGATATTCAAAGCCGTTTTCGGCAAGCGATTATTACTTTTTAATAAGCACATGTATTCGAAAAGACATTGCGTGTTGAGATTTGATCCTAAGACCTTTGGCCTTACAGTTCTACGGTAATTCCACTTGACTATTGCTAAATATATAATAAACAACAATTACAGCATCATGACACCTTGTTATCCAAAAAATACAACGATCATAATTATTAACTTAAACGTATCACAGCAAAAAATCTACCAAAAACAAACATTTATTTTTAAATATACACGAGGTAAACCACTTACAAAACGTTTAAAAAGTCTGAATTGAGCTTCAGAAAAAAAGGGATCATTACACAAAGGTTTTATGCTGAAATTACAGCTAGCACGCACATACGTAATTAACGTGCCTACTAATTAGACCCGGCCTGTTCAAGCCTTAACGTAATACATTTTCAGGACCTAAACCTCTGCTCATACTCTTAAAGAATATAAATTAAAAGAGAAAAAAGCGAATTTTTATTTCATCGCTGAATTACGGATTTTTTGGCTAGCGAACTTTTTAATGAGTAACTGAAACCGTAATTTGTAGATAATTATAATTAAAAAGGAGATTTATAGCCTAAATTCGTGTAGATAGATGTGCTTAGTATTATAGATGTATTCAAACAAAGTATTTTCATATAATAACTAGAAAATTTATTATATTAAGTTTCCTCTATAGGATGAGCATTTACCAATTACATAGACTTATATACTACTAGCCACCCGCCTTAGCTTTGTAACCTATCTTGAAATATGCTATGTAATAAAAAAACCGCATCAAAATCCATTACGTACATTTAAAGATCTAAGCATACATAGGGACAGGCAGACAGCGGGAAGCTACTTTGTTTTATACTGTGTCGTGATACATAAATGGAACACAATATCATCTACATTTCATCATTAATTCATACACACACCTGAGCATAAAAAATCTCAAAGAATAACCTTACTCCCACAACTCCCATACAAATGACCGCAGCTGATCAAAATTCGCATCATTATCTTAAAAAATCCAACATTATATCCATAGCATAAATTCCAAAACATAATATATTAGAAGCGGAAAATGTAATTTCAACAGATTCCAATTAAGTTAAATATAAATTAACATTAGTTACACCTGCTCACAGCATTCCCACTGATTTAATACTACTAATATAGAGTGGGTTGTTTTACGCTACGTCGTTTCTATGTAGTTAACCTTTCTTGCTAAGTAACAAACTAAGGGTTACTTAGTTCTAAGCTCCGATTTACCTCTAATCAGATTTTTTTGCTCCACCCTTTGGTCGAAAATCTAGAGGGAGTAACCTACGTTTACACCAAGAAACACGAATTCTTCACTTCGGAAAATTGGAAAAAAAAATCATGTAGTCTGTTTTTTATACACAAAAAAAGGCGGAACTTGCAACTCAACTTCGTGATTCTAAAGAACTCCGATCATCATTATAGTTTTATAATAATAGATCTTCAAAACTTTTGGTGGAATAAAAACACATTAAACTTATATTTTTACACATTATGTAAAAAAAAAATCATTTTCTTTACAACCTTTCTACAGTTTATAATATCTTCTTTAATAAATTCTTGTTCTTTAATAGAAACTTCAATTTCCTCTTTTATCTACATCGGCATACATTTTACAAAAGTCTTGTATCAATATTTCCAGACATCAGATTGGAGCTAGTATGTCAGTCCATGATGAATGTTGTAAGTTGACATGTCACACGTCACAACTCGCTCAAGACATGAACACGAGTGAAAACTTCAGATAACGTCTTTGGTCCTTGTAAATGTTACTTGAATTTTAATGTGCGTTGGAAAATTGGTGTTTTGATTCTTTTTATTAAGTTTGGGATTATGTTGATAGTTTGATAATGTATGATTTAATTAGTCTTGTGTCGTGATTACACAATGATTAAATTCCTTAATACAAGAGTCGTTTCTTTTCAGTAAAAAAATGATATTGAGAGACGCCTATGTTCAGCTGTGGACATATGGCCAATAAGGCGTGGTATGGAAAAATGAGTTTAGCAAATCTTTAAATATGAAAAATTACGAAATTTATGTTACTAAATTAAAGAAATCTGTAAACTGAGGCGGTCCTTCTTTAGAATCTCTTAAAAAGTTATTAATGATGGATAGGTTAAATCTGTGTGAGCTTTATATCATTGTATTCAGTTCGTGTATCGTGGAATTCTTAAAAAAAGTTCCACGATTTTGCACCTAATTTAAATTGAAGAAATAGTATGATAATATTATGACATACAAAACTATAACAAATGTTACGAGGTCTCCATATCCGTACGGCCGGTTATTGAATGGAATAAAACAAGTCGTTCAGCGTGTAATATCCTGGTTCCGTTGTAAGACTATATGCAAGTATAAAACCTTCTTTCCTACGCCAAAGGAAGACAATTGATATATCTATTTCTTTACTTTTAAATCGACGTGTGATAGGTTGGACAAGAACCAAATGTATTTGCATGTAATGAATCACAGATGATAATATAGCACATATCAAAGTACTAGCATTAATTCCTTCATATGGATGTCTGATTATTTTCTAGATCTGTAAATGAAGTTCAGTTCAGTCCCGTGTTTGTCACAGTTCATACCCAACCCCTTTTGAGATTAACCTGATTCACATTCTGTGCTAAAATTAGAAGCAAACATTCGCAAAAAGTACCAATGGGCGCAAAACTAAGACTATAGTATAGACATATATTATCCAATACATTAATCTCGACTACAGACAAGCAAAAAGTACATACGTCAATCGAACTGCAAAAAATGTACCGAACAAGTACCAAAACTGGTCCTTCGACGTAAGTAATTATACAAGTCAATTAATCAGCCTCCAATATTACTGGAAGTTAATATTATTAATATTATGCTGATTGGTTTAACTAAAATAAAGACTTGATTGCCTAAAAAAAATTAAGGTTATTTTTTTTTGTAAGTTGAATTTTAATACGCATGGTCGACGAGTTTCTTCCTTGAATTTTACTGACAAATATTTTAAGTCCAATTTTTTACGTAGCTGGTTTGTATCATCAGCTCTTAAGGTGGAGTTGCTAATGTAGAAAAGGCCACTCTATATTGTGTCATACGCCATTTTTCTTTCAAGACTGCACCAATACTTCTATATGTTTGATGGTTAGAAGTAAATCCTGCAGTGATCATGTAGAAGACATTTACCGCCTATAAGCAGAAGCGGTACAGGGGAAGAGGACGACCAAAAAAAAAACGATGAATGGATTGTGTGAAAGATGACAGAACTGCAAAGAGTATCACTTGCAAGATGACGTCAGATAGGATCGTGTGGAAAAAGAAGACATGCTGCACCGACCCCTAATAATAATTGGGATAAGGGCTGGGAAATGATGAAGCAGATGCGGTTTTTGAATGTCAAAATTTAGTAGACTCACTTAGGAAGCGAATTAGGTCTTGCTGTGGAGAATAAACGACACAACAAACTCTCCAGCAATTCACTATCAGCGCTGTAGTTCTAAACAAGCCTGACAATTTACATGTTATACATATAGTAAACTACATAATATAGTAATTTAGAAACTATCCTGATTTGGAACAACTTTCGTGAGACATTATAACTAAATCATGAGTTGTGAGCTCATTACTTGTCGGCGTCGCGACACTGAAGCGTAATGAGCGTATAAGGAATAAATTTGATCTGGAAACTAGTGACAAATAATGATATCTTCGTGTAAATAATAACTGTTCTAACTTTAGGCATTATCTTATGAATGTAGTTAGAAATAGGAATACTGTAACACATTTAAAAAAACGAAATGTACTTTACGAATTACGAAATTTAATCCTTGTAGTATTTAGCGGCCTACACAACATGTAGAGTACCGTCTAGCTTCCATAACGGCAATAGCACAACAAAGGGCTGTAATAGAACTAGAAGGGTCTTTGGCACGTGAATGGTATGAGGGCGTTGGTGTGCATATTCGCACCAAGAATCAACGCAACTCCAAAGTGATGGTTTTTCATATATGACGGCATTATGTAGTTCCGATTTCAGCTACGTGCCAAAAGAATCTTGTAGCACTACAGAACCTTCAATCTACATATAAAGCAAAATCAAGTAAAAACATCTCCTCTCTTGAGACAAAGCATTACTCAAGAAGACCATAACCAACTCAAATCGATTAAAATCGTCTAAATCGCTCGACTAATCGCCTCACACATCACTAGCATTGACCGACTTACCGTGTTGCGCGGGCGCCATTTAGGGCATGACCACACTTGCACAAGTATTACGTAGAACATGTGGTGTTATGTTTTTTTAAGTAATTTTACTGAATACTCGTAGTTCCGTTAAAAAGGAAAAATTACATCAAAACTGCATTTTGTTGATGACATAATAGTATTGTAAAACTGTTTGTAATGTTTAATTTTTCGAAAAATTGATAAAATATCAACGATGGCTCCATGGTATAAATATATGAGAAACATAGTAAAAAACCGGTTTTGGCGTTAATCATATTCTCAACATTAATTTCAAATGTAAGTTACGGTGTGCATTCAAACTGTAAAACATATAATTTATAGCTTAAATCATAATAATAATGACGAATAGACGTGATCGGAATTTGTAAAGATTTGATTACCTACCTAGTTTAGCAATCTATTCAATATCAAATCGAGACTTAAAATAACAGTTACAATTTACAAAGGAAATAAAAATTAGATACTAATCATTAGACATCAAAAATCCAAACCCTTACTATAAAATCTTAAATCAGGACTGTGACCGCTGAGGAAGCGGGAAACCACTACGTGCAGTATATAGCCGTCTTTTTTCCACATCTACAACAATACTATTTGATTTCTCATAGTGAAGACTCTGTAACCACAAATTACCGCATTTTTTGCCTAACCCAGTACATTCACCTTATAATTCTAGGTAACATTCATACAAAAAGATGCTTTTAAATCTCAACGAAATGGACTTTATTTGCAGTCTTTATTACCGTATTGCCCGTTAGTTTATCTTAAAAAACAGCTGCCATCCTTCACAATCCATCCATTCTTTGGCCTTCCTTTCTCTGTACAGTCAACAAAAAAAGTCGGCTAACAACCAGATAGCGTTCGTGGCCAGAAATTGCAAAAGATAGCTTTGGAAGAAAATAGGGGAAGGCCTTTGCCCAGCAATGAGGTCTCACAGAGGCTACATAAAAAAAAAAACAGATTTGCAAAGAGCCTGTATTTTTCATTGTGGCATTTGTACTTAGTATACTTTAACTATACCTACTAGTTGACAAGCCGAGACTTTTAGATCTTGTGTCATGTATTACAAAATATTGACAAGTGCAAGTGACTAAGACATTTGCTTACACAGACTAATACGTCATACGATGACTTTAATAATTATGAAGTGTTATATTTGTTTTATCTATTAACATACAGAAGTAAAGACAGCTTCCATCAAACATTGGTTTAAGGATACTGTAAAGGTTTTAACTGAACGCTATTACTTATACTCTGTTGTCTGTCTGTCTATATTCTGTCAGTCTAATGGAGAGTAGGCTATGTCTCATAAAGCGTGAAAGTTTTTTTTTGTACATTCACACAACGCCATCTAGTCTCAAGTTAAGTGTACTAAGTAGCTTGTGTTATGAGCAACAAATATCAATAATATTTGATTCTGATAAATACGCTTGAGTTAACATCATCATCTTCCTGCCCTTATCCCATTTCACTTGGGGTCGGCGCAACACGTCTTCTAGACATGTTGCTTAAAGATTTGGCTATGGTTTTATAATCGGCCGCCTGCCTGACACTAACCCTCTTTGGGAATGCGATTGTTGGTTGTTTACCCGCCACCATTCGGGTGACCCAAGGTGCTTGGTACAGTGCACTGGGTCTTAAGTCCATTAGTCGCCTTTTACGACACCCAGTGGAGGATATGGGGTGGAGCTATTCTTTATATCCGGACACCACACGGAATCGCTTGAGTTAACAGTCAGTAATAAATAAATGCTAATTGTTAAAACGTTAATTAAATGAAATTGCTTGCGTATAATAAATGTGTTTTCCATTAAAGGAAATATAATAGTTTCTCTATAACATAATTATAGTAATCGTTCAATTGAGATATGAATTAAATACGCCTAAGCGGTTTATTTGAATAACTAATAAATTATTGAATTATATTGTCATAAGACTATGTTTAAATGCAAATCGTACTCTATTTCTCTAAAAAAAGGAGATGTTATCAAATCGGTTGAGTTTTTTTGAGTCCTATGTATTAATATTTTAAGCAATTTCTTAGTTATGTCATTCCAAGTTATTCCGACAGAATCGGACCAGATCTACTTAAATACAGACATTTTAAATAGAGTGACTAGCTATCCAACCTTCACAAACCATGTTTAAGGTTATTTCAAATGCAACAATTATCTTAAGCGGATAAATTAAAAGATTGAATCAATCAGGTCGATTAAAATTACCTGGGAACATACCACTATCTCTTAAAACATTTTTCTAGTTGTGGAAGAAAGACGCCGCTCTACGTCGTGTAGTGTGCTGTCTCGCTCGCACAACTGCAATAGTAAACCTTTATAAGATAGTGATATACCTCCTGTGGCAGGTTTCGTTTAGGGGTTTTCCATTTCTCATGTCAGGTTAAAAGGCCTTTAAACTAAGATCTTGACAAAATTCATGAAATATCGCAAGAACAAAGGGGGTTGTAGTCAAATATTAAATTTCAGAGTTAAATAACATATACTATAAACCTAAATTTTAAAATAATGTTCTAAGAATATTGTATTTTTGCTATAAATATTAGGATTATTATTTTATAAGTACATAAAATGTACCACGTACCACAAAAGGAGAGCGGGGGTTTTAAACTGCTAAAAAAAATACACGTATCAATGGACGGCCACTTATGACTCAAACGCCAAATGACTCAAAAGTCCAAATTATTTTGTAATACATTTAATGTCGTTAAGTAAGTTTTACGAAATGCGAGTCCGTATCTGACATAATGTCTGCCGAACATTACCAAGGTTGGCTATAAAGTTAATATAATATTTTGTTCGCAAGTATTGTCTTATTTTTATGGAAAACTAGCTGTTGCCCGCGACTTCGTTCGCGAAAACAAAAAAAAAATGGAATGAAAAATAGACGTTGGCCGATTCTCAGACCTACTGAAGGCATATACAAAATTTCAAGAGAATCGGCCAAGCCGTTTCGGAGGAGTATGGCAACGAAAACTGTGACACGAGAATTTTATATATTAGATTTTAACCAACAAAAAATTCAATTGTTTTGTCATTTGCTGAGGTGAAGTTCATATAGTTTGACTTTGAGATTTTTTGTGGGATTTTGTAAATACTAAAAAGGTAGATACTTAATACATTTTAAATTTTCATTTACATATTAACAATGTTTACTATCAGATAAACCATGATTTAACTGCTTATTTAAGACGGAATAAATCTTCTAAACTTGACGAAAATATTCTCATTTACCACAACATACAATAATACAAATTTTAATATTACTCTTAACTCATTACTCAAAACTCATAAAAAAAATACTAATACGCAAACAGTCTCCCAAAACCTCTCTACAAACATTGGTCACCAACATTATAGACAAACATTGGCCACAAACTTTCCTTAACATTGGTCTAGTCATTTATAAGGCCACTGGCCATACTCGACTCAAGGATTACCGATACTATAAATGGTAATTCGATTGGTTAATCTAACATTTAGTGCGATCTAAAGTAGGTCAGAACCAGTTTAAACTGGTTTTAGATTACGTTTAATTATTTTTTTGGAGGGTAGTTTGATGTAAACTTCACTTTTTAATACTTCATACAAACAAAGTATAAAAATAAAACAAAATCGCTTCCCACTGTCCCTTTGCATGCGATCTTTAAAACTTCGCAATAGATTTGGATGCAATGTCTTTAATAAATAGAATGTTTATTAGGAAGGTTTATATGTATAATACAGTCATCAGTATTGCACCCGTGTAAAGCTAAGATGAATCGCTAATAAGATAATAATTGACAGACTCTTTCTTTTAACTTAAAAGTAAAGATATTTCTACTTTTCTTTAATCTGTCTAAATATCCATGTAATGTAATATTCGTCAGTACATATACTTAGTTTTCCTTTGAGGAATCGCAGTGTTACATGCCAGTATAGTGCTACAAGGACCTTTTGACACGTGGCCGAAATCGGAACTAAAGCCGTCATGTACGAAAAGCCATCACTTTTGACAGACAGTTTAATTGATTCTTGTTACGAATATGCACAACAACGCTCTCGTATACTGCTATTCACGTGCCAAGAGACCCTTGTAGCTATACATTAAGCTATACACTATATATTACTAATAACTTTAGGTACTTTTCTTTCGGCGACGGATCAGTTCCCAGTTTTAGATACAATAAGCTGTCGCCCGCGACTTCGTTTGCGAAAGCAAAACTAGTGATAAAAAATTGATTGTAGCCAATTCTCAGACCTACTGAATATGCATATAAAATTTGGTAAAAAAACGGGCAAGCCGTTTCAAAGGTGCACGGTAACTAACATTATGACACGGGAATTTTATAATAAAAAATATTTAAATCTCTTCCTCATAACGTTTTTAATCAAACAGTCAATAGAATTATTAAGAAACTAATTAATATAACTTAGAAATATATAGAAAGTAAGGTCGATTTCAGTCAAAATCAAAAAAGTTTTATTGCCAGTAGGCCTAAAAAAGCACTTATGAAGCGTTAAAATTACAAGTTACCGACTTTAGACACATGGTTCAAAAATGTATTTCCTATAAGAAATGGCAAGAAACTCTGTAAGAATATAATATGTTAATAGTACATACATTTTAATAACACTGTTAAAAGAGCAGTGTCATTTACTTAATAAATAACTTCATTAAAATACTTACACGGTTTAATATGCGTTTTATTACTAGTCATAAAAACATTAATATTGATTTCATATAATTATTATTTATGATAGTCATTTAATAATTACCTTATAGTTGAGATTCACTTAACCACCTATCGCCACCTATCGTGTGGTGTCCGGATATTAAGAATAGCACCACCCCATATCCTCCACTGGGTGTCGTAAAAGGCGACTAATGGACCTTAAGACCCAGTGCACTGTACCAAGCACCTTGGGTCACCCGAATGGTGGCGGGTAAACAACCAACAATCGCATTCCCAAAGAGGGTTAGTGTCAGGCAGGCGGCCGACTATAAAACCATAGCCAAATCTTTAAGCAACATGTCTAGAAGACATGTTGCGCCGACCCCAAGTGAAATGGGATAAGGGCAGGAAGATGATGAGTTGAGATTCACTTAAGGAGTTATATCCATCTGACAGATGAATTAGATTCGTAAATAACAAAGTGTAAGAATCTACTTACATTATGAGATATTTGTCCTGATGTAAAAATAAATAAATAAAGGAATGACATTGATACAAAAGCAGGTAAATTAAAAATCAAACAAAGTGCCTCTCCCCACTATAGAGAAGCGAAACCGCGGGGCAAAACCTAAGATAACACAAACAATTATAATGAAATCCACCTGAAACTTTCAGGCAGTAAATCGTACCGACAATAGGCAGTAATACCCATAAAATCCTTTGTTAGTATTTTGTGTAACTCCCATTGAAATCCCTTGGATTTATAGCATCAATATTAGAAGTTTGAGAGCAATTTGCGAGGTTGAATGTCATGACTTCGATTATTGACTATATCAAGTATAAGTGGTCCTTTAATTGTGCTATTGATGGACCAGATGGGAACAAAATTCTGTTAGTAAATTAACATTTTCATCATCATCAGCCCGTTGCAGTCCTCGGCTGGACATAGGTCTCTCCCAAGGTACGCCACAGAGCCCGGTCTACTGCTTTATGCATCCAGTCGCTGCCGGCCCTCTTGCGTAAGTCGTCCCGCTATCTGGCCAGGAGCCGTCGCACGCTACGTTTACCAATTTAAACTTTGAACACTCTATAAATGATAAATAATTCTGTTTGCACCAGGTGTTCTTCTTAAAAATAAAAATTGTTATTTTAATTAAGTGTTGGACTCGCGACTCCGCCGAGAGTCCGGTTAGGTCCGAAACTAGTCGGGTTATTGAGCATAGGTACGCATTAACATTAATAGAAAATTTGTTGCCATACGAAATTGTAAAGTGCTGATCGATTGTTAAAGCAAATCAAGTTATTTTTTGTGATAGACTAGAACTATTTAGCTATAAATTATTTTCACGCATAAGACCCGCGTTTGAAAGCTAATTCACTATTGTATAACCATAGTAGTATCTTCAAGGGCCCCGATTCAAATATTACTCAATATATTTACGCTATCTACCAGTTTATAACTGGAAAAACCTATTACAGTCAGTTTCGATACTATATACGGCAAGCAAGGTCGTCTAAATATCATTAGTAGCACAAATATTTATAAACTCCGCTAGTTCAAATACTGACTCATGTATTAGTATAGAATGTCTGTTTATTGGTGAGGTCGAACAAAGTCTAAAGTGTTGGGAAACGAGTTTTATATGAAGTAGCAGTTTACTAGGAAACATGAATTCTTTTTTCTTTTATGATCGATCCCCGCACTAAGGAATTGAATCCTTGTGTCTCGGAGGATTTCACAGACATTCAATTCACATGCACAAAGACACCCAGACTTAGAATAAGCCTTTGTAGATTGCACAAATTCTTGTCATATGTGGGGATCGAACCCGCTACAGTAATACCTCGCGTGCAGTGGTAATTGACGTGGTGATTTATACCATTCGGCTATCCGTGCAGTCAATTGTAGGTCGAACATCAGCTGGTCTACTACCAACTCCTGTAATAAGACTTGCAATTATGGAAGCTTGTGTGACAGGCTTGTTGGTCTAGTGGTCTGTGGCCCAGACTGCTGTACCACAGGTCATGGGTTCGATCCCCACCTAGGACAAATATTTGTGTGATGAGAACGATCATTTATCCTATGTCTAGGTGTAATTTATCTATAGAATCTATGTATGTAGAAACATATAAGTATGGTTATCAGTTGTCTAGTAATCGTTAGACAAGTTACTCTCGTTTATTTAATTTGATACTAGATGGCATTGTTAAGGAATATTTATGGTAGAAACGATTAGGTACTAACTATCTGCCAAAAACGTTTGTCCTTCAGAGAATTGCGACAGGAAATATATGACTTTAAACTTAAGGTAAGGAAGACGAAATCTATCCTCATCCAACCTTGTGCCTTAAGCAATAGATATATATGTGTTTTTGCATATCCGGAACTAACGCAAATAAGTTGTTAGGCGGTACGTTTTTGAAGGAACAAATAATATTTTGTTTTTTTGGTTATGTAAATGTTTATAAATGGGAGGCCTGTGAACTGGTGTGGGACGATAACAATAGTATTTTTATGCACTCCATAGATTTTCGTATTTTGCAATAAACGTTATATTACTGTTACTACTATAATTGAAGAAATAAAAATACAATATTATCATTATCTTTAAAAAAACATAATATACTGTTGAATTGAGAAACGATCCTTCTTTGGAGTTGGTTAAAAATATATGTTATTAATTGTATCTTGAAGTACATTTTCTTGTCTTGTTGGTAATGCAATTTCAATTAGTGATTTCCTTGATATGTAAAATCAATCAGCATTAATAAAAGTTATTACTAGTTATTGGTTAAAGCTTTTTTCTTCACGCTGTCACAAGGTTAAATAATATTTGTTAATTTATTCATTTCTAGCTGCTACCCGCGACTTCGTTCGCGATTTCCCGCAAAACAAAAAGAAATAGGTGTTAAAAATAGATGTTGGCTCTTTCTCAGATACTAGATATAAGATACTAGATATCTACTAAATATGTGTATAATTTTATACAAATATTTAGTAAATCGACTATCATTGTGACACGAGAATTTAATATAGGAAGAAAATATGTATAAAACTTATCAATTATTTCAAGGCCTATTAATAATGTACCTGTTTGTGAAATTCCTTATCATACCACAATTTATAAATGACATCCTTGTTTGTGGGTAAAGCCATAGGCAAAAGCTATATAAAATAATATGAGTCATCATAAATTCAAACAAATTCTAGTAAAAATTCAATAGGATTTTCATCATTTGAGGTTTACTAAGAATTTTCGTCGAAAAATACCCAAACTGTCATAATTATTATAACACATAGGTATAACAGTGTTACAGTATGTCAAAACGTGTCATTATTTACTTGGTTTTCATCAAAATTCCCATGATCTTGAATATTGCTAAATGAGTATGAAAATATATATGAAATCATACTTATGTAGATACATGAAATCATAATTTTGAAGCTGTGATATCCTAGTGGTATGATATCTTTAGGACTGCCAAGTCAAAGGACTCGAGTTTGATCCCCACGGTGCTCACCGACTTTTCGAATGTTGTCTGCGTTATAGAAATAAATATCACAGCTTCCGTGTTTCGGAAATCATGCAAAAATGTGGGTCGTGTCGGATTACCGTCCCATCGGGCTATGAAAGTAAAGGAATAGAGAGTGCACCTGTGTCTGCGCACATGCTTGTGCACTATAATACGTAATGCGTAGCTGGCTGTTGTCATAGTAACACTGGCCGCCGCGCGCCATGGCGGAAATCGGTCCGGACATTATTATTGACAGGTATGGACCAAGTGCTGCACAGAATAGAGACATAATCCATTTAGATCCTTATTTTGATACCAACCTCTTTATCGAAGCTCTCCAAATTCTGTCCCTGCAATGAAGAGAAAAAAGCATTTTTAGTTTAAAATTTATTGATCAAAAATGAACTTGAAAACTGTTCTCAATTTATACAAGGTGCTACAAAGATCTTTCGGTACATAGCCGAAATTCACAGTTCAGTTAAAGACTTCAGTTAAATTTTTCAAGATCAACGACAAGATTCTTATAAGATATTTTTATAAATATAAAACCAAAGAATCTAGATAATAACTTGTTTTAGTTCCCGTGACAAAATGAGAATAAATTATACGTTATGCTACTCACTAATAATGCAACTTTTCATTGGTAAAATTCATAAAAAACTTTTAATAATGTAGAAACTAGCTATACTTTAATCCTCCAAGAAAACTATATATTAGATATGTATATTTTTTGGTAGTTTTTAGAAATCTGTCTGACAGACTAATTAATTTCTTTTAAGTCAAGTAACCAGTTGTAAGTTTAAACTAGCTGCACCCCATGGTTTTACTCCCAGTTAAAAAGTATCCAATGTGTTTATCCATTACGTCAGCAAACTCGACATTTATCAAGATTGGCTCAGCCGTTTGAGCTTCAAAGAGTACCAAACATACAGACATACAAAACTTCGCGTTGCAATATTCGTTAAAATTAAGAGAAAAATAATGAAGTATTCGTTACGTAAACTGTCTAACCTTTTGACGTTTTTATTCGATATACGAATACATTGTAGTGTGGGAAAATATTTTCAACTATTGTCTAACTAACTCCTAATTATGGGACCTTGAAAAATAACAATTATGACTATATTAGTTCCTTTACGAAAGGTATTCGTTGAATATGTAAATAAAAATGCATTTTCTATTATTTTTTTCTTTTTACATACCTCCTCATATAGGCTGGCATTATCAATGGATTTTAATGACAATAGTTTAATGCATAAGATGGTTTTTTTCTCAATAGATAGCCTTTTTAGTATATCGCGATAGCCACTTTACTGTTAATAACTTACAGTTAAAATTTTTATTTAAATTCTAAATGATTAAACGACGATGGTGAAAATGACCATCGGGACTGGCTAAATAAACTTACTGATAGATACCGTCTCATATGATATAAATAATTATAATAATGATGCCGTCCTATAGACTCTTCCACTTTTCCCATATAGGGGTTAAAATATTTTGGTCGGTTGGAATCTGAAATCGCCAATGTATAGTGAGCTAGCGTGGTAATCAAATAATATTCATATGTATGTATATTTATGAAAAAAATAACTAAAATTGTATTTCCCGACGTTACAGAAGTCCACTTCAATATTCAGTAATATTTACATTCACAAACTGATTAAAGTGGTTAATTATAGACAATTAAGAACAATCCTATCAAAACTGTCATTATTATCATGATATTTTAAGATAAAGTTATCGTTAACAACTCGAATCCCTTGCCTAACCCTCCAGCCCTTTGATAATAGCCACAAAGGGTCCGTGATACCCAAAGAGCATTAACAAAGGGTTATACTCGGACAATCATCTTTGAATGCTAGTTACGGTATGTCGTTAGATTTGCGATTAGTCGTAAATATGTATGTCGGAGAATGAATAATTATTTATTTTTCGAGTGGCAAAGAGGCTGAATATCGTTAGCTTCCTGACCTTCATGTTGATGTTTTGACGGTGACAGTTTAAAAAGAAGTTTATTTGTATGTCAGTTCAATCTGTCAGTAGTGTGAATGTCGATGGAGCTGGCTCGCTTGCTCCGGAGACTTCACCGGCGCCGGGTGTGCGCACTGACTGAGAAATATTTAGATGGCGGACGGAAATTATCAACACGTGGATTCTAATCCGTTTGAATCTGCGACAGCAGCGGTGGGATTACCCCAAGGGGCATTCTACGAGCCTACTGCGATGCCAGCTACAGAAGGATATTTTACGTCCTAATCTTCAGCGTAAAAAAATGTGGCGGATTTAGCTTGGGTAACCGAAGAAAGTCAACCATGTGCCTCCACACCGGAAGCATGGGCGACATTCTTCCAAAATATGTTAGCGGGTTTTCAGAATTCTGACCTACAACCTTCCACGAGTACTGGTTTACGTAGAATACTGAAAGCGAGTGAAATATTCCTACCACCATTTGATCCAGACGAGTGTCAGTTTACCTACTGCGGTGCGTACGTATCCTTTATGTAAAAGTTGCAAAGAATTACAGGAGCGGCTTTCACGGCAGTTTATAGCAACAAAAAGGTTTCACGACCTTTCTGTGACATGGCGGAGTACAAGAGCGATCTAGCAGCAACGTACCTACGTCGAGTATTTTACGAACAAGTTGGCGCTGGTAGATCGACAGGAAACTGGCTGGAACGAGCCCAACCAGATTTAAGTTGTCATGTCTGATATTACGGATACTCAGGTATGGTCAGAGTTGCTTAAAATACCCAAGATGACGTTTGTAAATTTTTGAAAATGCCTTTTGGTCTCTCAAATGCACCTTCTGTTAACTAAAGAGCAATAAATAATGCTCTCAAAGGGCTAAAAGACAAAATTGCTGATGATGTTTCGGTTATTTCAAAATAAACCTTTTAGAATTTGGAGCGCGTGTTATCGGCTCTGTCAATGGCAGGTTTTACATTTTATTGGAAAAAGTGCACTTTCCTTAAATCTTCAGTAGAATATATGGGCTATGTCATTAGTGTCAATTCTATAAAACCAAATCCTAACAAAATAAAAGCTTTGGCTAACTCTCCTTTGCCTACATGCGTAAAAGAACTACGGCAATTTAATGGTCTTGCTGGGTATTTCAGAAAATTTGTACCTAACTTCTCATCTATCATGGCACCCTTGTACGCACTTACTAAAAATGATGATAATGGGTATGGACCGCCGAGCATACATTGGCTCATTCTGCTGTGGTTGGATATGTGACTTCTGCACCCGTGTTGACTATCTTTGACTTTAGTAAACCAATCGAACTCCACACCGACGTGAGTTCGATTGGATATAGTGCGGTGTTATTTCAAAAGGATGATGTACAACTGAAAATTATTTCAGTCAGCGACCAACCGATGCGGAAAGCCGATATCACAGCTACGAGCTATAGACTCTAGCCGTTTTTTAAGCCCTGAAGTATTATCGTCATTTTAAAGTCATCACAGACTGTGATGCCTTGAAGGCATCGCGTCATAAACGTGAATTGTTACCCTGCGTTCACCGATGGTGGGCGTATATGCAATCTTTTGATTTCGAAATAAAATATCGAAAGGGTGAATGGATTCCACACTAGATTATTTTAGAAAGAACCTAGTCAATAGTATACTGGAAATGTTTCTCATTTAAACAATTATTGGTTGCAGGCCGAGCAGAGGTTATATCTCGAAATAAAGCGCATTACTGACCATTGAAAGCGAATTGATTGATGCTGGAGTTGGAGCGCCGTATACTTGTAAAGATAATTCACTTTTTTTAAAACTTACAGATGAATGGTGGGGCTTTTAGTGGAACAATAGTTCCAGGTAATTACAGATAATTCAAGGATTTCATGTCGAACTGAAACGCTTGGGCTGGGATAAGACCTTGTCAAAAGTAGGGGGACCATTTCTGGTTTCCTGATATGAGCTCATCTGTTAAAGCCTGCGTAGACCATTGTTTACCATGCAAAGTAAATAAAAGCCTTTCTGGTAAAACACTATTCATGTTGACACTGGTGGTAAGATGACCGGCGTGAGGATGACAAAGAAGTGTATCATGGTTATTATGGGCGCTTTTGCGAAATTTTGTCATTTGGGTGCAGTTGACTTCAGCCTATGAGGCCTTTGGAGGTTTCTTTCACATTTTTGGTGCAGCCAAGCGAATTGAATCTGAACAAGGTGCCTTTTTTTACCGGACGGGAGTTTTAGAGCTTGTGTAGTGAATGGTCAATGGATTTCATGAGGTTGCCAGTCAAGTGGTGTATTGCGGGCCAATGGCCAGGTAGAGCGAATGATATCAGTGCTGATCAATTGTTTTACCATTGCTGAAAATCACGAGAACAAATCTTGGAAGTCAATTATTATTGGTGAGGTTAAAGAGGATCGGTAAAACGCCACTTTAGTTGTTGATCGGCTGCAATAAAATTTAATTTCCTAACTTCTGATCTTGACGCGAATTTTAGTCGTAAGGGACTTCGTAAATATCCAGTTGGATGTTTACGAAGTCTTTCATGACAGATGATAGACTAGATAGTTTGCTACGCCTGTCTGAATGTTTAGATGGTACAAAGAATAATGCTTGAGTTTAATATTGTAATGTAGTCGAAGTTGTTTTTATTGGTGCGTGCAAATTAGCATCCATTGAAGTGTTATAAGAATTACGAATTATTTTACTATTATAGGTAATAGGAAGATCATTTTTGTTTTTAAAATGATTGTGTATACAACCGAAACCAACAAATGGATTGTAATGTATGGAAACTTGATATTACACTGTGACTGAAAGCTCCTACGCTTTGACTGAGAATTTGACTGAAAGCTCCTACGCTTTGTCTGAGAATTTGACTGAAAGCTCCTACGCTTTGTCTGAAAGCTCTTACGCTTTGGCTGAAGGTATGACTGAAAGCTTTTACGCTTTGTTCGATAATTTGGAAAAAAGCTGATATGCTTTGTCCGAAACAAGATGAAAGCTTTTACGCTTTGGTTTAAAGTTGCTATGCTTAGCCTGAAAATTAGTACGCTTTGTCTACGACATAGATTGAAAGCTTGCTACTTGATCCAGTGTGACTGCTGGAAGCTTCTACGCTTCGTAAGTTTGCTAAGCTAAGGTGTTATTAAGGTCCTAATGTTGAAAGCTTCCTCGCTTTGCGGGGTAATCAGAATAACTTGAGTATCCGAGACAGACCTGTTGTATCTATGATATCAACGGGCAACGCGAGAGCGCGTTGATTCGCAGAATGGCCGTGTCGGAGAATGAATAATTATTTATTTTTCGAGTGGCAAAGAGGCTGAATATCGTTAGCTTCCTGACCTTCATGTTGATGTTTTGACGGTGACAGTTTAAAAAGAAGTTTATTTGTATGTCAGTTCAATCTGTCAGTAGTGTGAATGTCGATGGAGCTGGCTCGCTTGCTCCGGAGACTTCACCGGCGCCGGGTGTGCGCACTGACTGAGAAATATTTAGATGGCGGACGGAAATTATCAACACGTGGATTCTAATCCGTTTGAATCTGCGACATGTAGATTTGTCGGGATACTGGATTGATAAGTTTGAATGTATTCCTCAAAATCCTCAACTTTTACAAAATGCCATCTAGTCTCAAGTTAAGCATACTAAGTAGCATATGTTGTGAGTACTGGATAACTGATAAACATACCTGTACATTTTTAAATACAGTATACATAATATATTATAGATAAAATACACCAACACACGGAACAAATGATCGTGCTCATCACACAAACAATTGGCCTAGGTGGGGATCGAACCACTAGCCACTAACCACTAGACCAACAGGCCCATTAAAACTTTTTTTCGCCTTTTCATTATAATCAAAATTATGTTGGTACACGAAGCATGTTCTGTACAGCAGTATTGATCTATCAACAACGATGGATATACATATTCATTTCCTATTGTTTTTAAGTTAATAACATCAATCATAAATAAAAACTTCGCGGAATGTTATTCAAATTATATTGTTTTATAGTCACTAATAAACAACTATGGGTTAGATATTAAATTAATCAATAATAAAACACGTACAAAAAAAGGTTAAAAAAACTACGCACGTCAAATCTGCAAAAAGTCTGTGACCAAAGTTTATTAATAACAAAATAGAAAAACATGTCTACATATAAGTTCCGTATGTTTTTTTTAGCTTTTGCATAACGTTATTTTTCTATTTTCAAAACCAAAGTCAAAATCTTTTTGGTATTCTTGCTAAGATTTGGTAATAAAATTTTTGATTTAATATTTTTGATATAGTCAACCAGTTTTTGGATTTAAATATAGCATATTACTTATATGTTTATAAGAATAGTTTTAAAAAACCGCATAACATAATAATATGACAAGTAGATATATTGCTGATACAATCTTCGATAGCATATAAAACACTTCAAAAATAACAAATAATTTATATGCTGTCTATAAATCAATATTTATAAATGAAACTGATAATAAATACAGTATTTTTTTAAAAATAGATGTAGCCAGTACCATTTATCGTGTAGTGTATATTCTAACAATACCCGGTATATCAAAATCGGTTTAGACATTTAGAAGTTATGATGGAATTAAGTAAGTCACATAGATGATATTATTTTGGCCTCTCGATCATTTTTTTTTTTAAAGTCCTTAATCATGAGCTGACGCAGTGGTAAATTCAGTCGGGCATTCCCGATAAATATGAGTAAGTAACCCTTATTATTTAATTATACTTGATGAATCCTCTTAACAATGTTATTAGACTTTATCCATTGTAAAAAGTATCCTTTCTTTCATCATCATCTTCCTGCCCTCATCACATTTTACTAAGGGTGGCGCAACACGTTTTTCCTTCATTCTCCCCTATCAGACATCACTATCATTTACTCCATTTTCATTTATACCATTTCTTATACAATCCATCCATCATTTCTTTGGCCTTCCCTTTCCTCTCCATCCATCAACATTCATACTCATCACTTTCTTAGTCACATGAGTCTCATCCCTTCTTATCACATGTCCATACAGACAGACGGTTTCCTTTCTTAGCAACATCCTTTCTTTACGTTAACATTTAAAATTATCGAAATGTAAAATTATATACACACTTATACATAGAAAACTAGTTTATATCTTGTTTTAAACTGGTATCTTTTATTCACATATTAATTCAACTGATTTCAAGTGGGTCAATGCCAGAATATTTTTAATAGTTTTAGGATACGTTCGTTAAGTTAATCCATACTTACTAATTAATAAAGATTATTAGCTGCTAGCTAGATTGTATCTGCGACTTCGTTCGCGCGATTGTCAGTTAAAGCAACAGCTACCTAGTTAAAAATAAACAAAGAAAAAAGGGCGACTATACTCCATTCCCCAACGAAACCTTTAAAAATAATATTTTAAGTACCTAAGTCTCTTACATCATCGAGTTTATCTCACACTTTTTATGACAGTTATGGATATAACGTCTTGTTATTAACCTTGATCAAATTCTTTTTGCTGTTTTTGACGTACTATATGTAAAAAACGGTTTAGAATATAAAATTAAGCTTCTTATTTATGATATGATTTTAGTAATTGTAAAATAACATATAACGCATTTAAAATATTTCGTCGGTTCGTCAGTCCATCTAATTTTTTATTTAATTTTGACTTTGACCGATCCGATATATGTAATTGATTAGAGAGAATAATGGGGTATTCGATTAAAGTCGAGTCCAACATAGCCTGGGAAAAGACAACGCAAAGAATAGTGAAATAATAAATATTATCACATCATTTTCACACTGACATGACCTTCTAAGGATCTTCATCTCATGAAGTTATTAATATAATTACAGTTACCAGCTGTTCCTTGCTCGTTAATTAGTTTATTTTTGATAAAAAAAAATACAAGTAGCCTAAGTTACTCTTTACTACATCAGCTACCTGCCAATAAAAGTCCCTTCAAAATCGGTCCAGCTACTTCAGAGATAAGCGGGAACATGAACTGAAATGAACTGAAAACTACAGAAAATGTGGTAAGATTAATCTACAATCCACACGCCGCCTTACTTTTACAATTACAAGTAAAACAATTATTTCAAATGTCGTTCATTACTCCTGCAATAACTTTCCTTATTAAATATATTTTTAACTTAGGTTAAGAAGAGTTAACTACTATTGTTCTTATTACGTAGTTTTGTTACTTAATAGGTAAGTATTACTACATCAAATCAACCTTTAAAGAAAACTAAACAAAAGTGCTGGTATTTTCCTGAACCAAAAATACGTTAATTGGAACTACACGTCGTCATTCATCAACTTTTACTTGGCTGCTGCCCAACGCTGGGCAAAAGCAAGAGTTTTGAGCTGTGAGACATTTACAGGCTTGTCCTATTATTTATAATCGACGTATAAGAGATTTTTAACCGACTTCAAAAAAGGAGGAGGTTCACAATTCGTCGGAATCTTTTTTTTGCAACTTTAAAGTTTGTTCTGAAAACATAGGAACAAAATTATAACAGAAAACTGCCCAGAACTAGTTACGACACTAACTTATGACATTTTAAACACTAAACGTACAGTTTAATTTAAGTTGTATCAAAAACTTCTCAGCTTAACTTATACCACAAGCTAATGAGTCTAGAACATTCTAAATGATTCAGTCAAACCAGTTTAGGTTTAATATAAGACCTAAAGGGTCTCGGCCGTGCGTCAGAAACAAGTTTTGATAATATCACAGCTCCCAAACCACCTACTACGGTCAGCAACAAAGGTCGATTGACACATTTAGATTTTCAAACGAACTATACACAAACGAAATCAATGAATTAGTGTTGTGCTATTAGGTAACAAAATAGGCTGACCCCTGGTATTGTGATAGCTCAGTGGCAAGACCGTAGCACTACTAAGTCGGAGGTCTTGAGCTCGATCCCCACGGCGCGCACCGACTTTTCGAATGTTGTGTGCGCTTAAGAAATAAATATCACAGCTTCTGTGTTTCGGAAGGCACGTAAATATGTGGGTCCTGCGCCTGATCTCTCTCCGATCGTGTCGGATTGCCGTCCCATCGGGCTATGGAGAGTAAAGGAACAGAGAGTGCACCTGTGTCTGCACACGCTTGTGCACTGCAATATGTCCTGCGCAGCTGGCTGGTGTCATAGTAACACTAGCCGCCGCCGTAATCGGTCCTGACATTATTAGTTAAAACATACTAAGCACCAATTCCTACAGTCATGTCTTAGGAAAATAATGACACTTCAATCAATCGGTTTGTGTTAACCGACTTCTGATGCTGACTGTACCATCACTCAAAGTAACATGGTTGCAGGTGTGGAAGAGAGACGCCGCTCTATAACGTGTAGTGCGCTGTCTCGCTTCCACAACTGTAGTCTCACTTTATGATAACGTTGTAGATGCCTTAGAGCTATTTAGATTTGGTTGATAAGGTTGATCTTTAAAACTTTGCTTATTAAGGTAAATAAAGATGCTAGTAATAAATTTGTTTTATTTATGGTTCGTTAAGTTTGACTTTAAAAGATGTTGTAAATATAATACTTTGCTGATAGTTTGTCTAATATTTTTTTATCTTTTTTTACTACAGTACTGTAACCGTTATACTAGAAATTAAATTAAAACGTAAACTTAACACCTTTTTTGGCAGTCAAATAAAAACCGAATTTTCTTTTACGAAAACACGCAAGGTCCGAAAAAAATTGGGTAAAACTTAGAAAATCTGACTTTGAAATAATTTTCCTAAAAACCTCAAAACACCAAGACCTCTACTGATCCATAGTAAAGAGAGCGTGAACATAAGATGTTTGTTAGATGACCGTGGTCAGACGGACGTGAAGAAACATATGACGTCACAGCAATCATAGACAAGAAAAACATTCAATTTTGTGAGTAAACAACCGGTATACGAAGGTTGTTGAGAAAATGTAGAGTGCGATGTCCATTGAAGATTTTGTTCGGAGTGTATTGAAGCTTGAGGAATAAAAGGAGCAGTGTATGCTGTGTATAGTGATAATTGGTTGAATTAGATGATTTTGTTTGATCTTAATTTAAATATTGACAAATGTTTGACGTGTTATTTTATAAGTGCATACGGTGATCAATGATCGTTCGTTCTATAAATACGAAGTATGTATAGAGGGACAATATTTATGTCTCTTTTAATTCACTTCGGGATATCTTCAAGGGAAGAAATCCGTTTTTTTAAGGCTTACATGGGGACACAGGTCCAACATGCAGAAGCCTCGTTGAGGACAATAATCTAAAATGTGATGGGGCATCTACCAAGGGTCATCCACCCCTGCTCTATGTAAGAACAGACATGGACGACCCAAGGTAGCTACAAGACTATTATAAATTGTAGGCATATAATAATATTATTATCATGTAGGTATTCACAGCCTCCTCAAGCTATTTCCCTAAGTAAAACTGGTGTTAAATCATAGCAAGAATCTCAACGCGGCATTGGAATAAATTATAAATTAATTTAACTTTATTAATAAAATGCAAATGAATAGACCTAAAAACTATCTTCCGCGTTAAGTTAATAAAAAAACAAGACACAAGGTTCAATAACTGGCAAGTAAATCGTTTATTATAAATGATTTAAGGGTACGTGTTAATGAATAAATAATGAATTTCTACAAGGTTCTTCTCTATGACAATCATAAAAAACCAGTTTAAGTTGAACTCGCATTCCAAAGATGTATTTTTGTCATGGAAGTTCAATTTACGACACGAGAATTTTGTACTCATATAAAATTGATTCTATAACGTAAATTTATATCTGCAAACACTAAAACAGTTCATACTCGTCATTAGAAGCCTAAATAACCTGCCATTCAACAATTTCAGTCATAACTCTAACATTATCGTCGTGTTCCAACAGTTTCATTAGCACGTCACAGGCAATAGGCGTTTCAACTGAAACTGAAAATCTAACAAACGCTGATTGCAGTAAATTGAGTTCATGTTCATTAATCACGATGATCATATTCAGGCTAAACAATATTGGACTTAATATTCTGCCTTGGGGGACACTCGAACCGTTTTGATGGAAAATTCACAGAGTAAATTCTATTGTGGTCTAAAAAAGCTAAATTAATAGCAAATCAGTCTAGATTAACTAGCATGAATATAGTGAGTGTCAGAATACAACAACTGAAAATATACATTATACTAGAGGAGGATGTTTTTTGAATTAGTGTTATACAAAGAAGAGTATATATGACTAGATACATTTTATTAAGCTATAATATTGGTTCTTTAAATAAATAGTTCAGAAATTATAGGAAAGTACAGTAAGTATTATAGATTGTGCTAGAATGCTGATTATCACAAACTCCTGTAAGTTTCCAAAGGATTATAGGAAACAGGTGCTCTCTCCCACGTATTTAATATTATTAGTTCTCAAGTTTGCAACTTCGACAAGCATAAGCTGAGGGAAATGCAACGCTGAATAGTAAGAAAAAACCCGTGCCTTTAAGATAAAGAGGGAATCTAGAATACCTTAGATATAAATTGATATTCCTCAACATTCCCACAACGCCACCGAGACTAAAAATAATTATGCTCATCAAAGTACGATCATGCTCATCAAAAAAACATTGTCCTGGGTGGGAATCCGTGGGTATAGCAGTCAGGGCCAATAATCACTAGACCAACAAGCCCGTGACTAGATATCCTGTAAGTTTTATTTTAAAATTATTTTTGAAGAAAAAGAGTTAATACTGTTAATAGCATTTAAAAAATTCAATAAAATCGTTGTACAAAATATTCTCTTAAAGCTACGTCAGGATTTAAGAGAGTACTCTGTATGCATACAGTAGAATTAATGATTATGGTGGCAATGGCTATTTTAAAATATATAATAGCCTCGAAACGGTGACCTTTGGAGAAAAAACCTTTTCCGTGATCGATCCTGATCATGAATAAAAATAATAGAATATATTATTTGCAAATATAAGTTTTCAACAAGTATAACAGCAATAATAAATAAATTAATATTTCACACATCGCCATCTAGTCTCAAACTAAGCAGAGCTTGTATTATGAGTACTAGACAACCGATAAACATACTTATAAATTTCCAAACAAATACATATTTTAGATAAATTGATACCCAGACATAGAAAAAAATGGTCGTGCTCATCACACAAACATTTGTCCTGGGTGGGGATCGAACCCACGACCTCTGATATATCAGTCAGGGCCACTAACCACTAGACCAACAGGCTTGTCAATCGCGTGTTAAAACGCAATAACAAAACAGATATCTATAACACTAGCTCTACCACTTAATTTTTCTCCAAGTGACGCCACGTGCCAACATAGTGGCAACATAATGCCAATTATGCAGTATCTGTGAGCATTTAGGTTGATGTGTTAAGTCATTAATATAACAATGGAACGCCATATTGTTTTCCGTTAAGGTGCGTTTCCGAGCATGCGCGGTGAAAAGTTTTTTTTTTGATTTGGCTGTTGGTTTGAGTGTATGTTTCTCTTGCTTTGCTGGACTATGTGCGATAACTTTCTCGATGAGCTAGGATACATAATTATATGTATGTTGTTGACGAAAGAAGTTTTAATACAATGTTGTAGAACCTACTGAAATCAGTATCTCCGAAATATCACGTCGTCCAATTATTGTTCCGTGTCTGGGTATGATCTATGTATAATAATTATGTATATATTTAGAAATATATGAGTATGTTTATCAGTCGTCTAGTACTCTTAACACAAGTTACTCTCATACACTTAATTTGAGACTAAATAACGCTGTGGTAATGTTGAGGAATATTTATAATTATGTCCTTCTATTTCTCTTTTCCCCGTGGTCAAACTTTAGAAACGGCGCTAAACATTTATCTGCTGTCCCTGTTGTCGCATCAGCTTTACTCGCCATCACGCGACGCATGGAAATGCCCCTTTAGATGATTCGATACTTTGTTCGTCACAATGAGAATTGTTCAGTTTGCTTTATTGACAATTTGTGTAATAAAATTAGTTCAGTGGAACTTACTTGGAGAATTTAATTAGGTTGAGATAATTTTATTTAACAGTTGTATTGTATTGTACAAGTTTTTGATGACACAGTGTTTAGAAATTAGGCAAAGAAAATAATATTACTAAGCTCACTATTTGTCACAGATTATGGTATTTTATTCTGGGTTTCTCTAGTATTGAATGTGTTGTATAAACAGACCACGACACGAAGATTAAACTCCTTACTCGGAGAGTCGTATTGAAAGAAAAACAAAAAATATCAATTAAAGAATGACCCACACACTGCTCGCCAAAAAAGGTAATCCCAAAAAATGTACAAGATGTCAATTCCGCAGTGTCACACTAGAGCTGTTAATACTTCAAACTACGCGCTAATATAATAACATTTTACTACCAGTTAAGTATAAGATATCCACCAGGAATATCCCATTTAATAGGTGTTAACCAACACATATTATGTTATTTATCACCTTGCCTTCAACGAGAGCCTTACAAACTCTGAAGGGCATGCAAACAAAATGATGTTTTCTTAGTCACTGGGAAAACACGTAAGATTCTCACTATTTATTAAACCGGTAGCAGATGAGTCCAAGTTCCAATTATCTAGAAAAAGAAATAATAACTGAAGTGATTCTTAACGTTTAAGAGCAATGAGGCTGCGATAATTAGCTCATTTGGCTAAAAAAATCGAATTATTCCGCCAGGTAGAATTCAAAAAAATATTGAATACGTATTTTTTATTTTATTAAATCAATAAAAAATACAAAGATTAAATGCAACAAAGGTGGTGAAATGTATGGAAGACGGGGGCTACCAACGTCACTTGCTAGTAAAGTGTACTTGTATGTGACGTCACACGAGATTTTAACTTACCATACCACCTTATTTTTTTGTTAACGTGACAAAAGATAAAATACGTATCCCATATTTTTAGGAAATCTATCTGACAGACTCATTCGATTTTTTTAGTCAAATACCCAATTCGACTCTTTAGTCAACGTAGGTTTTGCTATATTGTTGGATAGCCAAGAGGGCTAAAGATTTCATTTTACACTATCGCCCTGTAATATAACTTTTTCTAACGTCCGCATATTATATTATCGGCTTGTAAATGCCCCACCGCTAGTCAAAGAAGTATCTAAAGGGAGTAGTTGTAAATAAAGAAGTATTAAGCAACTATTATTTAAAGATTAATTTGACGATATATGAGCAAAAACAAATAACTACAAACTTCAAATCATAATTACCCTGTGGTTCAAAAATAAAAACATTTAAATTAACTCCCAAAATCCCTAAACAAATCAAAAATACTCTAGAGAGAATATTTAATAATACTCGGATAAAAATAACAAAATTAAATATGTTAATATTATATTTATTTATAGCATCCACGTAAAACCCAAGTTGGCTGGTCATAGGCTAATAATTGAAGTTGTAATTAATAGCCATTAGTCACATGCGATCTTCAACTGTCTTAGGTTAAATGTTTGGGGCAATTCCATAGGAACTCTTTTGTCACTTTAAAAGATGAAAACTCGCGAAGATATATGTATGTATGCTGTTATGAAGTTATAATTGATATGAAAGGTTTGATTGAGTATCAAATTGATATGGAAATATATATTTTTTATTTATTTTTTTCAATTTAAAGGTTATTTTTGCTAAGCGTATTCCCACTTTTTTTTCTCAGAAAAGATACATTTTTATAGAAAGTTTTTACTTCCGCCAAACTACAGAGCAAGCTACTTGTAAATGGACAAAAGAAAAATAAACTAAATTATATTGATTTTTGAGTAAGGTATCACTTTTACCTACGGTTTTATTGGTTCCTTATATTTAGGAGATTTATTGACGAAGTATCCTATCTGTACAATTATTAAAGCCTTTTCTTATAAACGAAAGAGTGTCATATTTTTCCGCGTGCTAAGGAACGCAAACCCCCAAATCCTGTAGCTAATAGTCTAGCTAAAAATATTTGCCAATTATTGTAAAATAGTTTTTTGTAAGATTCTAACTGAGAAAAAGACGTCCGAAATATTAAACAGCTTAAAATGTCGTTAGCGATGTGCAAATGAAATACTTGACAATGACGAAACCCCAGTTTCGTGACGATACATTCAACATTGCAATATAGAGTATTTAAGTTGCGACTTCTTGAGAAATGTTGCTAATACTGACATTTATTTTGGTCCAAGAATACTTTTTAAGCTGGCCAGAATGCATTTAACTTAAATCTGTATTTTTTTATAAAAGCTTTGTTATAATGGTACAGGATAGAGAATCGTAGAAGGACGTGTTCGAGGCATTTGCCCAGCAGTGGGACACCCCAATTTTAGTTGTATGCCTAGATAAACATACCTAAGCTTGGACATTTCACGACTTCATGATATGTAAAATGATATTATATGCAAAGACTTATTTGTACCTAACGAGAGTGCAGTTTATAACAGTTGTGGAAATGTAACAGCGCAAAAAGCACTCTGTTATTCAGACTTGTAATAATATTAGGTCGGGCAAAAAGTTTTTTCGCATTATAGTATGCATGAACTTGCAATAAAATATTTTTGGCTATAGTATTTGTATCTGGCTGGTTTTGGTATAATTGAAAGTAAAAATTTTTAAGAACATAATTCCAAATTCTAATTTTATTAGAGAGAGAAAGATTTTATTACAAGTTCGTACATACTATAATGCGAAAAGACTTTTTCCCCGACCTATTATTATCTACTTTTAGCCCCTCAGAAGCACTTAACAAATGGACATATACACGAACATTTCCTCGCATATAACTAAAGATAATTTACTCATAAGTGCAATGCCACGTAGCCCTGCTGTGGAATTCGGCCTTACCTCGTGATAGGTCTGTGAACAATCCCTTTCAGAACGTTACAACATGGCTGACTCATAGAAATGCAACACTATCATTATGTTAATTATGGAGAATTTGCTTCGGAAATATATGGTTTCTTGTATTGTAGTATCTTTTCGACCTTTGGAAATGTATACGGTCTAGACTGGACGGATAGCCTAGTGGTATACGTCACCACGCCAATTACCACGCGGTCGCGGGTTCGACCCCCGCGTAGGACATGAATTTGTGCGTTCCACATATGCTTGTTCTGAGTTTGGGTGTGATTGTGCATGTGAATCGAATGTCAGTGAAACCCCCCGCGATACAAGGATTAAATTCGTAAGTGCGGGAGTCGTTTTAATAAAAAACCGTCTGTTATTATTTACTAGCTATTGTCCGATACTTTGCCCGTGGAAATTTCTGTTATAGCTCTAAAAATATTAGCCGGTTAAAAAGTAGCCTGTGTTAAGCGGGAAAGAGTAACAAACATCCATCCATATTTATCGAAGATGTTGTGGGAGTTAGATAAAAAGATGTTATACGCTGCAGCCTTTGTAGATGTCATTTTTACGCGGCAAAAGTGAAAAAGTTTTTTTGGAGTTATAGGTATCTTAATGGTATTTCAGCAAAGGTTTCAGTCTTTAGATCTAAAAAAGTAACAGACGAACAGTGTACTTTAAAAATAATTGTTTAGATATAGGCTAGAATTTAAAATGTATTTCGGAAACCAAAAACTTACAATAAACCATAGATCTTTGGTTACTAAAATATTGAATATGCATATCGATTCACGAGATTAATGATCGTCCGTTAGAATCTTAATACTTAATACTTTATTACATTCCACATTGTTGTACAGGTTTTAGCTTAAACCTAGATAGGTACATACATAGTCAAGTGCGTGATTCTATTTTTTCCAGTCAAATTCATTAAGACTTTTATTTTATCCCATTTTATAGATGATTTTTTTGATGTAAAATAATCCAATCATCTTAGGTTGTTGGTAAATACAAGCATAACAGTTACAGGCTTAAAATTATTGAGGTTTATTTTAATACCTATAAGAATTTTGACAGTTATTGATTTTAATTATAATTAATGATTAAAATACAGTGTTGAAACGGTCTTTAGATATACATTGTGTAAACCAGAGGTTAATGTCAGGATATTCAAAAATAACTAAACAGAATATCATAAAAACGTGATGAAATAATAATCACGATTTGCCATCATTTTAGATGACTCGTCTAAAATATTTTTTATTGAGACTCATCAAAATCATCCAATTATGAGTTATATTGTTGTTCCCAACATTATCTCGTTATAATTTTGTAAACGAGTGTAATTAAATTATCATTAGTAGCGTAGGCATTAATGCGCTGCAATTTGACTAACAATAATTCTACGATTTTCGATAAAAAAAAGAAAAAATACGCAGATAAGTTTTATTGTTAGCTCGAATATTCCCACAGCTGGGCAAATATCTCCCCACTCTTTTAAAGTAGATTTCAGTAAGTGATGACCATCAGAAAATAGATAGAAGGACTTGCAACAATGTTTACCTTTAATATTTGTTCTTAATTAAACATTCCATATCAAAATAAACAAAAGAAACTCACTTCTCAATTCAAATCTTCAAAGACACGAAAACATCAATTTTAAAACAAAACTGCACAACACAACACAAAACACTTCGAATTTTAAAATTAAAAAATCCGCGTTCTTATTTCGTAACTCACGTCCGAACTGGGCGAACGTCGATGTAACACTGAACTTGAAATGAAAATCATGCAATCCTGCGCAGCTTTGTGACTAGCTTGCCTTCAAGGAGGTTTTTAGGAAAACCTGCCTTTTCCTTATTAACATAAGGATGATAATCGTGTTGTTTTGGCTGTATATAACGATGGTAATAATTATATATCGGATTGTCTGATATTATTTGCGGTTCCACAATCCTTGCTCGTATGGCTTGGCTGAGCCTCCGTCACGGTTTGCGAGTCCAGTTTTGTCTTAATTGCCTTATTATGTATTCGCATTTTTTTTTGTGGATAAGCTACTAACAACGGGCGTGCGTATGTAAGGACCTATCAAATGCTAATTTGATAAAAAGGCAAATATTTTCCGCCGTTTTTTGCGTAAAATATTTGAGCTACAGAATCTTCAATTCATAAAACAACAAGCGACTATTTTCAGTGAAAGATTCCAAACTCCTTTCAAAAACCAAGTACATACCAGAATAAAATTATAAATTTTTAATTCTATATTGAAATTATGCTTTTAATTTACTATATCAGCACATCGCAATATGCACAAGAACAGCAAGACTTGAACAAGCATTTGTGGATCATATAAATGTTTCGACTCGATGGCATTCCCAAATAACTTGAGGACGCGTATACTTGCACGATCACCTGACTAATTAATGCCTTATAGGAATAGGACTGTGTCCTTAAATATTGTCCTAACGCGGTGACTCTCCATACGAAAGATAATAATACCTATATAACTTAAAAAGATATTGTATTTAATCAAAAAACGAGTTACCAGGATACTTAAAAATACTCGATTCAAGAACATAGTTTAAGAAAGAGATCGGCAAATCAAATACAATTAATGTCATCAATAATTCTTAGTTTGAGATATAAACGCAGCCATATTTTATCCGCATTTAAAAGTTTTCTTCCTAAATGACATTCTTATTCCTTTTATTTCACTTCGTTTATCGTACATTATATTTTAATATAAAATTATAATGATATATACATTCTTTCATATTAATTGTAAATAAATTAAAGAATATTCTTTATTCCGGTACAACTAGAAGCTGACCTCAACACATTTCGAAAACAGGCTCATCAGTCATTACATAATCATTCCCATATCCATCCACACAACTATTATTATGATTTTTACTCCGAAAGATTTATGCTTACCTTTTCTGTTTTATATCCCTCATTGGTCATCTTCAAGTAAGCCGTTCACCTTTGCGACAACTTCGTATATCCTCAAGGTCTGTTTTGTGTGTCAAGGTGAAATGTGCAAATTATATATTATTGGAAATATTGATGTGGCTGTGGACGTGTTTTAAGGAAAGTGGTTAAAGGTGTCTTTCTCTTGAGTAATTTATGAGTCCAAATTGTATGGTTTAAATGTTACTTAAGTAATGAGTTATTCGTTTTTGGTGTCGGTTTGTAATAGTTTGCATGTTTAAAGTTCGTTTTCGACAAGTTAATTCATTTTCATTGATTTACGTATCGAAAGGTTATTTCTACAGTTTGGAGCGATACGATTTGCGCAGACGCATATTTATAAAGTATCACTTACGTACTTACGCTGTGGAAAATGTAATAAAAATTTTGTACTTACTAAGTATTTGGTATTATGGACCGTCCATTATGAAATGTGATCTTTTTTAGCATTTTACCCTCACCCTACTCCCCGTTGGTAACGTTAATTCTGAAATTAAAAACCATGATAAAAAACACACGTGATATCCAACTACACCCCTCTTCCCCTTGTGATATTTGTCAAACCCCGTCCTCCTTTTTTTCGTGGGAAATCATCAAAATAAAATGACCCCGCACGCTGTGGGCGCAGCGAGAGGGAGTGTCAGACTTGTACTGACTAAAACCCACTATGTTCCTTCTGCAGCCCTTTGAGTGCCTGCGTCGCGGTAACTCTCACGAACATCCCGCAGCCCCGGAAGGACCCCATCCTTCTCATTCAAGCCTCGCATGATTAATGAATAGTCATCTATCAGTTTTACTAAGTCAAGTATCAATATGATAAAAGTCATTGTAACCAACACAAGCTTACATTTGAACCTACAACCTATCGCAACACGACAGCTTAGTCTAGAATTAACTAGCAAATGATCTATTATTTCCTTGTATGCAATTAAGACGTTGTCACAAGACAATAGTTGATACCGCTAATTATCTGTTCAAGGGCGAATTAACGTCTGTTTGTAGCGAGATCTAAGGGCCTTTGTACACAAGACAATGCGATTCGGTACCCGATTACTTTGGTCTCAATCTACACGTCGTTTTCATCATCATGTCAATCTGTGGCCACCACTTTTTTCCAATAATGCACACGTATTATTTTAGGTCACTATGCTAAATACCACTGTGAGCGACGTGTCGTGGGTTCGATCCCCGCGTAGGACTAGAATTTATGCGTTCCACAAATGCTTGTCTTGTTCAGAGTCTGGGTGTGTCTGTGCATGAATGAATGTGAAATGTGAATTGAATGGCTGTGAAACTCCCCGCGATACAAGGGTTAAATTCTTTAATTTCTGCGCCTTGCATTATGTAGACGCAGAGCCGATAATAATACCTAAAAGTGTTCTGTGAACTTCTATACAACTACATACAAGTCAATATTATTATACGTAATGTGTCTAACATCTAATTTAGCCGTGATATAATACAAAAACAGATCATTATGTACGTGCCCGCGACTGAATTTGATTACGCAGTAGCAAGGTTGCACAAATATGTTTGTAAGTACACACCTACGTATAATAATTAAATGTTTCCGCACTCATAATCGTTTTTATTTATGTCAGTCGGAGGTTTTAAGTTTGATATTTGTTGTGGCTCTCCTTGGAACAGTTTTTTTTCTAGTCTTTAGGCCATGTGACCCACTTACAGGTGTCAATGGACCCACTGGACGAAGACAAGCTTCCCTTTTTTCATCTCCTCGCCATAAGATATGCGATTAATTGTGATGATAAATCTAATGTTTCATTATTATCTGACAGACTAATTATTTTTTTACTATTCCCTGTCATCATCCATACCTATTGCTTACTTTATTTGCCTGTTAAATTTGGTCAAAACTTGCAAATTATCACGCATAGGTACGGGATTCTGTTATTTAATCTGTCGAGTTAATAAAAAATCCTACTTAAAATATCACACGTCCCTCGTGCACATTCCAGGCATTACAATCAATACTTTTATCGAAAGGGTTTCGTGTGCGGGGCAATTCCGCAAACAGGATAATAAAATCCGCATTTTAATAAACTACCCTATGGACGCAAAACTACGTTTGATGTGAGTTTCATTAATTATTCGCGAGGTTATGATTACAGTAAAATACAGATAGACAACCTTCTTAATTATGTTGTAGGTAGGTATATAATTAGTGCACTGTTAGTTTGTACTAAGTTTATTGTTATTACTTAGTTCCTACTTATATTCCTTAAAAATAATACATACATGATAATATTGTAAAGTTTCAAAAGGGAAAATGAATTAAGAAAAACACAATGTAGACAAGAAAACAGATTTATTTTACAATCCATTTATTCAGCAAAAGTGATAAGTAAAGATAATAAATTATAGTTCAATTAATAATTCAAAAATACATTTATTTGTTATTTTAAGTACATTGAACTTAATTAGACACAAGTTTTTAAAATGGCATCAAAGTTTATTTAGGTACATATTTGATTTAAAATATAAATAAAAGACATTTCATTAAAAAAATCCTTTATTTCGCAATTACATAGTATAAAACAAAGTCGCTTCCCGCGTCTATTCGTCCCCATAGATCTTTAAAACCACACAATGGACTTTAATACGTCTTTTAATAGATAGAATGATTCAAGAAGGTTATATACCTACCAATGTATATGTATAATACATTGGTAGGTAGCTATAGCACCCCTGAAAAGTCAGGGCTTTAGTAATTTATATGTATTATACATCTGTATAACACCAATGCGAAGTTGGAATTAGTAATAAAAACCTAGTAGTATTTATGGTAGACTCTGAAGCACTCCAGACAAAGTCCTGGTTTTACTCGACATTGGTTGCAGTAGAAGTGAGATCGTACTCGTTTCTTTTTCGTACTCCAGCATAGTGCACACCTTTTTCGCTTCGTTCGTCCATCGGCTCCTCTCGGCAAATGTTCGGGTAAATGTACTCTTGCGTCTAAAGGGAGTAAAAGTAGTATAAGATTAACAGTAAACTTAGAACTAAGCTAAGTAAAAAATAATATGGACAGAATATTAGGATAGAATAAGTGAAACAAAAAGAATAATAATGTAATTTAGAAAGAAAACTTTGAATTCAAAATAAGGTTGCGTTTTTATTATTTGTCACATTTTACCACACCCTCCCTTGAACACAGAACAAAACCAATGAGGAACTGATTTAATAATTTTATTTATTTGTATTAGCACGTTAAAACCTCTTTAATATAAAAACGAACATACAAAAAAACAAAAAGTAAAATTATAAGATGAAATCATGTTGTATCTAATTTTATTTTTTATTTTTTTGTTTTGTAACTTAATTATTCTTATTTTCTCTTTTCACTTATAAAAAATTTGGTTTTGTTAGCTTGTAAGTTAATAATATATTTCGTTGTATTAATATGCGAACATAACATAACATAAGAAATGTTTACATGAGAAACCCTCCGAAATTGGTACCCAAGATACAGGCTTGCCTAGTTTGGGGCCAATAGGAAAATACTTGTTAAGTGATTTCTTTTAAGTAAGTAATAAATAAAAATTTTTCAAATGTTAGATTGTAGTATACCTAAATACAGTAATAGGACTTGGCCATTTCTTAAAATAAATGCCTATAGCCGCGTCGCACGTAACAGCGATAGAGCTGCCCACCTACAGCATTTTAATTACATCAACAACACGTCCATTCGTCACTGCGATACACTCATGACTAGTCGCGACTGTATTATGCTGGGCGGATGCCACGACCCGAAAACTTAGGCATATCTCGCGTTACAAGCCGAAAGCTAAGGTATATCGAGATATGCCTTAGTCTATATGAAGTCGTCATACAGTATATTTAACTGAGGTTTTGCTAGTGTAGATACATACTTGACTTGCATTTCACCTGACTTACTTGATCAGGGATATATGTAGTGAAGACAAACAATCTGTTTACTTCAGGCGGAAGCTGTATCATCTGAAAGTTAATTGCACTTTGATTATTAGAAAACAAGAGTTTTATTAGTGTCTCCATTCACTATGTAGTTCTTTCAAAGAAGGTAGATATTGCCGCCGTAAAGGTACTCTTTTTGGCGAGGGATTGTGTAATAAATTACCTTTTGGAGTTCCATCCATTTTTCTAGAACATGATGGCCGATGAGAATCACAGTAACCTGTAATTTCTTTTATGTGTTACCTGAGCATTTTTAGTTACCTGCATTGTTCGAATGATTAAGTTAGCCAGAATTCTTTCACATTAAAATTTTGTATTAATTTCTTTTTAACTTCATATACAAACTATATTCCTGTTTAACTAAAGCAGGTAAGTGGTAAATATAGATTTAAAATGCATAAAGTAAAGAAATACCTTTCAGTATCATCAATAAACATTTCATACTATTTGGTATCACTGTGACTTTTCTTCCTTTGTACCTCACAAATTAGAATTTACTATCTCTGAACAGGAAACCCTTGTGAACCAAAATATTTTTTGTAGTTGCCTAGTTTGCTTTTCTTGTAGACATGTTCCTTCTTTTCAATATAAATTTTCAAGTCCTCTCCATCAGTAGATCTTAAGTTTCCATACATTCTGGTACATTAGATAGCCCATTCTTTATCACCATAGATGAGCTGAGGAAAGCAATGGAAATGTATCATTATTTACCACATAAAAATTTGTTTCTTATTATCTAGTTGTATCATTTACTTTAACATAGTGATTTCATGTATTCATAGCAGATTTACAGCTAAATTTTGGACATATAAAACACTAGCTGTTAGCAGCGACTGTGCTTGTGCAAATGTTGGTTATAGCTGAAAAATTCCCCATCTGACTTTGTCAGTTAAAAAGTAGCCTGTGTTAATACAGGGTGTAAATTAACTCTATAACAAATTTTATTCAAGTTACTCCAAATTTTTGAGTGTGAAAGAGCAAACTTCCACCCAACCATACTTACAAACTATTGGAATTATAAAATTTGTAGGATTTTTACCTTCTACTGCTAATCAAGTTGTTGTTCTCTGTATCACCACTTCTCACAGCCTCTCACAAGTAACACTTTAATATCGGGAATGGTAGTGATTCATACCTTAGGAAGTTTAAAATCATCATTTTATACAGCCTTTTCATCATATGCAAGGCAGTGCCTGAGTAAAAGAACTAGCAGCCTTTTCCAAAACAGGAGATGCAGCAAAAACATTCAAAAGACTGTGGGTCCCATTAAACATGTCATTTGGTATGATAGAAAATATATAATGAAATATGTGATAAGCTAAACATAAATATCAATAAAAGAACATGATATTTTGTTATTTATAAAGCATCAAAAAATATATTATGTTGTTATTTCTGTCAATGGCAGGGCATGACACGTTTCCCACGAATCTAGGTGGCTGGCGGCATTATCACATTAAATTTTATGCCAATACTTGGAGCAAAAACAGGCCAGACAGTTTGTTAGAAGTTCTTGAAAAAGACTTGAAATTTGAGGGAGTCGTTTTAAGTGAGTGTATTTAGATAGACGGCCTTACCTGATACATTTGAAGCATCAGGGACGTCTGCCTGGAGCTATTCCTGTAAGCCTTGCCATTATTCTTACGATTCATTTTCATCTTCGACATAATGCAGAATTCCATTCTTCTTTACATCTTAGGTCACGTCTGAGGATTCCACAGCCATTATTATGGGTTTGTGTGTTTTATTCAATGTAAATAAGGTTCCAGCTGACGCCATAATATGGATCAGATCGATACGACCCGGTCGGATTGAAAAGACTAGAACTGCAAATTATTTTTCGCACAAACAATAACAAAAGCCGTCCCATTAATCTAAATCGGGTATATTTTAAACCCATAACCTAATTAATACTTGTAATAGATGCTAAAAATCTAGCAGAGTTAAGGAATAACTAGTAGAAGGAGCGTAAATACGACGAGTCCAGTCCGTTATTGATCTTTTCGAATGGAAGCGATACAAACAAAACAATGTCAAACTTATAGATGCGTTCACAGTTAGACTGCGTTCATGTTTATAAAAGCAAGCTTTATTAAGTCTATTTCATTATGAACTCATGAGGCAAAATAATTTTTACACCATAGAAATTCATGGAAATTTTATAAGAAAATAGATAAGATAAGTCATGTGGTTTTGTGCTAATTAAAGGACAATTATTATTACGGCACATATACCGTTTTTTTAATCCTGGTTATACACCCAAAGGAGAGTTGCATTTGTGGAAGCGAGACAGTGCGCTAGTGCACCGTCTCGCACTATACAGCGCAGAGTGAAAAACGCCGTCTCTCTTTTAAATCTTACTTATATACAGAATGACGGATGTTAGGCTTCAAACGTAGAAGTTATAAAAATAATAAACTTATATTATCATATGTAGATCACTACATCCTTAATCAAAGGGAAAATATTGAGTATTGTTTTACATTATGCCACCTGCTACTGAAATTACCACATTCAATATCCGATGGGAATCTCTCACTCCTACTTCGAACAATAGGTTTAAAAAGGTTGAAAATAAGAATGTAAAAAAAAATATTAGAAATAAGAACGTAGGTAGGTAGGTATAATAATCGTAGAAATAGAAATATGAACAACAACGCCATTAGTATCATTCCGTGTGATGTCCGGATATAAAGAATAGCACCAACCTATATCCTCCACTGGGTGTCGTAAAAGGCGATTAATGGACCTTAAGACCCAGTGCACTGTACCAAGCACCCTTGGGTCACCCGAATGGTGGCTGGTAAACAACCAACAAGGCAGGCAGGCGGCCGACTGTTGCTTAAAGTTTTGGCTATAAAACCATAGCCAAAACTTTAAGCAACAGTCGGCCATGTCTAGAAGACGTGTTGCGCCGACCCCAAGTGAAATGGGATAGGGGCAGGAAGATGATGAACGCCCTTAGTATCATTAATAGTGTCTTAGTTTAAAATATTACCTACGACTTCGAAGTCACCCTGTATATGTACCTATAGGTGAAAGAGCGATTTTATAATTACATCGCCATATTTAGTTTAGGTACTCTTTCTTAAATGAGAAGACAAATCTCAAGGCATATTTTAACCTTTTCGTGAGGACACAAATTAGAAGCGTAAACAATTGCGTCAACGTTTTACTTAATTAGCTACTTAACTAATTACACAATTGTCGCTTAAGTGTAAAAATGGTTTAGGAACATAATCTTTTAACCAAACAGCATACCATACAAAATCTAAGAATGTTTAATAGTATATTTTTTCATTTTATCGCCATAAGTTTCCGCTTTAAATAATAATAAATAAATAATAAACGCCGGTCACAGTAATGGCTTGTCCTTGACGATTTTCAAAAATTGGGTCGTTATTATTCTGTTTAACAACAAGGCTCACCAAACCGTCATTTTGGGACTATGAAGAGGTTGTTGAGGTTTCAATCGCAGGTTCTGTCCTTTAGGTGATCAATACCGGTAGTTAGTTCTGTTTATAAACACTACCACTTAAACGAAAATGGGCTTCACCGCTCCAAAATTTTGTGTGTATTGTCCAAATCCGCTGCAACATTGTCTCGCAAAAACTTTTGCTCTAATTTAAATCATTAGGCTTAATTGTTTGCTCAATTAGGACCTCAAAGGGGTCCATTTTTAGGTCCGTAATCAAAATTTCGTGCACAATCGTTTTTTGGGAGGCCTAGAGCAACCGCTCTCTCATGCGCGGACTGCCACGGGTTTTGACGTAAACTGTTTGCGACAAATTCAATGTTTTCATCAGTCCTCGACGATCGGCAGCCCCGGCAGTGGATTATTTGCTGCTGAACTTGTTGTTTTGAACCTGTGCTCCAAGAATCAAAAGAAATCTTTGCTTGGCGCATCATGTAACCGTCGGATATATATCCGCGAACTAAATCTTCCACAAGCAATAGCACAGAAATAGTTTGCTTTCAAATACGCTTAAATTGCGAACGTACGTTGTTCACCCATCCACTGTTACATCTTAATTAAAAATCCGCACGAATAACGAATCAAACGAGACCCCTCACTTGAGTCTCCGATGAACGGTTTGGAAACAGTTCAAGATTTAAATCCTAATTCTGCCACCGGACACCCTGTACCAGTGTGCACGACGTATCGCAGGTTCGATCCCCGCGTAGGACTAGAATTTGTGCGTTCCACAAATGCTTGTTGTGGGTCTGGGTGTGTCTGTGCATGAATGAATGTGAAATGTGAATTGAATGGCTGTGAAACTCCCCGCGATACAAGGATTAAATTCTTTAGAACGGGAGTCGTTTCTTTCTTAAGAAAAAAAAAAGATATGAGTGACTTACGTTGTCCTGTACATACAAAGCCTATAATAATACCTAAAAGTGTTCTGTGAACTTCTTTACAACTACATACAAGTCAAGATTATTACACGTAATGTGTCTAACATCTAATTTAGCCGTGATATAATACAAAAACAGATCATTATGTACGTGCCCGCGACTGAATTTGATTACGCAGTAGCAAGGTTGCACAAATATGTTTGTAAGTACACACCTACGTATAATAATTAAATGTTTCCGCACTCATAATCGTTTTTATTTATGTCAGTCGGAGGTTTTAAGTTTGATATTTGTTGTGGCTCTCCTTGGAGCAGTTTTTTTCTAGTCTTTAGGCCATGTACCCACTTACAGGTGTCAATGGACCCACTGGACGAAGACAACCTTCCCTTTTTTAACTCCTTCCCATTTTATTTAGCTAACACGCCATGCTGCATATGTCATGCATAGACCGGTACATTTTACTAGTGAAGCCGGTATGTAGCGGGGTTGGTGGCATTATTATTGTGCTAGTGTGAACGCACGATGTGGGTTTTGTGGTAAGTACCTATACACTGCAAGCTTCTAAAATAAAACTTTAGGTAGTGTTCGGTGATTTGAAGCAGCCAGGTCGTCCAATTAACAGGAAATTGGTAAATAAACATATACCTATAGAGATGAAGACAACTTTTTTTTTTAATATCCCTCATATACCTAGTTTAATGAATAATATTGGATACTAATTGTTTGCTGGACAGTCAATGGCAATCAAGCGTGACGTCACTTTTTCGTATAAATTTACAATGAAATAAACATAGATGGACAACCTTCTCACATAATTATGCTGTATAAATATAATTTACTGCACTGTTAGTTAATACTAAGTTTATAGTTATTATGATACTCAGTTCCTACTAATTTTTTAATATACCTAGTCCTTGAAAATATCATATTGAGTGTTTGTTTCAGAAGGGAAAATTTAATGAAAGAAAAGCACATGTAGGTTTAAAAGAAAACAGATTTATTTTACAATCCATTTATTTAGCAAAAGTCACAAGTAATGATAATAAATTATAGTTCATTTAATTAAAAATATACATTTATTTATTATGTTAAGTACATAAGTACAATATTAAATTATACAATTAAGTTAAAATGGCATAAAAGTTCATTTACATATTTGATTTAATATAGAAATGAAAGACATTTAAATCTATAAATCCTTTATTTCACAATTACATAGATATAAAACAAAGTCGCTTTCCACGTCAACCATTCCCATATTATATGCATAGATATTTAAAACTACACAATGGACTTTAATACGTCTATTTAATAGATAGAATGTTTATGTTTCAAGAAGATGTGTTAATGTATAATACATCGATAGGTAGGTAAAGTACCCCTGAAAAGTTGGAGCTCAAGTAATTAATATGTATTATACATCAGTATCCGTGTGGTGTCCGGATATAAAGAATAGCACCACCCCATATCCTCCACTGGGTGTCGTAAAAGGCGACTAATGGACCTTAAGACCCAGGGCACTGTACCAAGCACCTTGGGTCACCCGACTGCTGGCGGGTAAGCCATCAACAAACGCATTCCCAAAGAGGGTTAGTGTCAGGCAGGCGGCCGACTATAAAACCATAGCCAAATCTTTAAGCAACATGTCTAGAAGACGTGTTGCGCCGACCCCAAGTGAAATGGGATAAGGGCAGGAAGATGATGATACATCAGTATAACACCAATACGAAGTTGGGGCTAGCAATAATAAACCTAGTAGTATTTATGATAGACTCTGAAGCACTCCAGACAAAGCCCAGGTTTTACATGACATTGGTTGCAGTAGTGGTGTGTTTGTACTCTTTTCTTTTTGGTTCTCCAGCATAGTGCACACCTTTTTCGCTTCGTTCGTCCATCGGCTCCTCTCGGCAAATGCTCGGGTAAATGAACTATTGCGTCTAAAAGGAGTAATAAAAAGTAGTATAAGGTTAACTTTAAACTTAGAACTAAGCCGAGGAAAAAATAATATAGACGGAGAATATTAGAATAGAGAATAAATGTAACAAAAGAAATAATAATGTAATTTAGAAAGAACACTTAAATGTGTTTAAAAAATAAAGCTGCGTTTTTATTTTACCACATTCTCCCTTAAATACAAAACAAAACCCATGAGGAACTGATTTAATAATTTTATTTATTTGTATTAGCACAGTAAAACTTCTTACACATAAAAACGAACATACATAAAACAAAAAGTAAAATTATAAGATGAAATCAATCCTAGTCGGGTTGTAGTACAAATCAATACAATAGTAGGACTCAGCCATTTCTTAATATAAATGCCTACAGCCGCGCAGCACGTAACAGCGATAGGGCTGCCCACCTACAGCATTTTAATTACATCAACAACACGTCCATTCGTCAATGCAACACAATCATAACTGTATTATGCTGGGCGGATGCCACGACCCGAAAACTTAGGCAGATCTCGTGTTACACCCATATAAATGAAATCTTCATACTGTATACTTTCCTAAGGTGTTAGTTAGACAGTCAGTAAGCATGACTGTATTAGATACATACTCGACTTGGATGTCACCTGACTTACTTGATCAGGGATATATGTAGTGATGACATACAATGTGTTTACTTCCAGTGGAAGCTGTATCATCTGAAAGTTAATTGCATTTTGATTATCGGAAAACAAGAGTTATAGTAGCGCCTTGGTTGTAGCCATTGTAGGCCACCATTCACAATACAGAAGTTTCAGAGAAGGTTGATATTGCCATAAAATCTACTCTGTACTCTGTACTTAGTATCTACTCTGTTTCTGCGATGGATGGTACAATAATTTACCTTTTGGAGTTCCTAAATCCATTTTTCTTGAACTTGATATGCTGTAATTTCTTTTATGTTACCTGAACATTTTTAGGTAGCTGCATTGTTCGAACATTTGAGTTAATCCCAATTCAATAACATAACTTTTTTTGTATCAAATTCCTTTTGACTTTGCTATACCCAGTATAACCAAAGCTGGTTAAGATTTAAAAAGCATAAAGTAATCAAATACCTTTCAGGATCATCAATAAATGCTTCATATTATATGGTATCACCGTGACCGACTGGCCATACTTCTATCGGAACTCAGACATTGTAATTAACTATCTCAGGACAGGGAACCCTTGGCAGCCAACATTTTTATATATGATTTCCTAGTTTGCTTTCCCTGTAGGCAAGTATTATGTGTTCCTTACTTTTCAATATAAATTTCCGAGCCCTCCATCGCCTGAATTTAAGTTATTAACCGGGACATTCTGGTAGGTTAGATGCCATTCTTTAACACCAGAGTTGAGCTGAGGAAAGGAATTTGCCAACTTCTGCTTCACTTAAACAACTAAACGTAAATACCAATAAAATAAATAGGTTATTACAAAAATGTCACAAAATATGTTTTCTTCTGTCAATGGCAGGGCAAGACACGTTTAGCACGAATCCAAGAGGCTGGCGGCATTACCACGTTGAATTGTTATGCCAAAACTTAGTGCAAATAACAGGCTAGCCAGTTTGTTAGAATAAGTTCTTAGACTTGAACTTTGAGCGAGTCGTTTTAAGTGACTATTTAGATAGACGGCCTTACCTGATACACTTACAGCCTCAGGGCCTGCAGTCATTCCTGTAAGCCTAGCCATTATTCTTCTGTTCCATTTTCATCTTCGACATAATGAAGAATTCCTTTCTTCTCTATATCTCAATGTCACGTCTGAGCATTCCACAGCCATTGCTGTGGGTTTGTATATTTTTTGCAATGTAAATAAGGTTCCAGCTGACGCCATAATATGGATCAGATCGATACGACCCGGTCGGATTGAAAAGACTGAACTGCAAATTACTTTCAGCACAAACAATAACAAAAACTGTCCCTATAATCTAAGTCTGAATTAATCGGGTATATTCTGAAACCATAACCTAATACTTGTATAAGATGCTATAGGTATAGTCCAACAAATCTAAGAAGTAAGATGTACCGTTTGACAGTTATGACAAATAGGATAATAGGGTTCGGAGTAAATAAAAAATTTTAAGTAAAAAAACTTTTTAAGAAAAAGCTTTTATTTAAACGCTTTTAGAGCGTTTAGAAGAAAATAAAATATTCCTTTTGGATTATACTAACAACTCCTCATTATACACAATGTATAAATAATAATAAAAGCTTGTCGCTCGATTTACCACAAATTATTATGATATAAAGGAATGTTGATAGGTATGTAAATCTCGCGACAAGCTTTTAGCTATATTTTCTTATTTTAACGCCATTATGTTACGGCTCAAATAATTGGAGAAATAAAAGTACCCAAGCTTATGGCAATGCCATCTTTTAATAGTATGATAAACTAAAATGAATAAATTCTGGCGTTACAACACGAGTAGCGTCATCTATGATGTTACTTACGAACTTTTAAGGCTTTTTCCATGCACGACGGAAATGTGAAGCTGTTCAGTTGTTCAATAGATGGCAGCACCAGTAGCAAGTTAATAGCAATGTCGAGTAAAATAAATATAATAATATATATTATTATAAGTATAATTTAATTATCATGGTGAGTACCCATAAATTATGCAAGCACTAAAATAATTGAATAACTGTGTAAACAATTGCTTTGATTTCTCGTTAAAGTTATTTGTAATGAAACATTTAAACTTATTTGTGGCTTATAACTTATATAATATTAGGTATTTGTATAGTTAATTAGTTATGTCTGAATTAAGTTTATATAATTAAGTTAGTTAGTTTTGTCTTTTTTAACAACGCCGTGCCTATTCGATAAATCAAATTTATAACGCAAAAACTAATTATTTTTTTATTCTTTTGGAAATTGTATGAATCGTTATTTTTAATCATAATTTACGACACGTGTAACTAATTAAATCCCTAGCTAAGTATCTTGACAAACCTGATTTTGCTATAAACTTAAGGTACCTACTTATATGAAAGGAATACAAATAGCCAATTAAAGTATTAATTACGAAAGTCTCTCATTTAATTGATTTTAGTTTGTGCAAAAATTATTAATGAGACAAGATATACATAATTACTTACCTAAATATAAAATATCTTGATGACCCAGACTGATTTGAGGTACATTGGTCTATGACCTTAGATTAGGGTCACAGAGAGTGTAGAATAGTGACAGCGAGTGGCAGAGAAAGAACAGCCAGCCTTAAGCGACAGTAGGCTAAAGCCCTTTTTTGTTAAAGTGAGGGAATCCTTTTTTTATGTAGATATTTATTTACTAAGTACTTTTTCAATAATCTTATAAACTAGTACACAGCCCCATAAAACTGTTTTCAGTTTGTCTGTGAGTGATTACAGCTGCAAGTAGATAAAAACTTATAACTAAACATAATTATTATACAGTACGGACGGTTTAAAATTACATAAAATAAATATTATAGATATTACTTAGGTTATGCTTAATAATATGCTTAATAATATCCTGTCGAGTGCACCTATCCGTGTGGTGTCCGGATATAAAGAATAGCACCACCCCATATCCTCCACTGGGTGTCGTAAAAGGCGACTAATGGACCTTAAGACCCAGTGCACTGTACCAAGCACCGTGGGTCACCCGAATGGTGGCGGGTAAACAACCAACAATCGCATTCCCAATGAGGGTTAGTGTCAGGCAGGCGGCCGACTATAAAACCATAGCCAAAACTTTAAGCAACACGTCTAGAAGACGTGTTGCGCCGACCCCAAACAATAATAATTGGGATAAGGGCAGGGGAATGATGATGCTTAATAATATGGACACCCGCGCCCTCAGTGGAAGGAGTAGGGGATGCGGATAGCGCTCGATTCTGCACACATCCGTAGCCCTCATTCTTCCATATAAAAACATATCTTAGTTGAATCCGTTTCTACCAGTGCTAAGCTATGCGTACCAATGAATATGATTTTTTGATGCTAAACTTATCTACAGCATTGTAGCATAGCATACCTCTATTAGAAAAGCACCCTAACTGATTAAACCTGAGATGCCGTGAAAAGTCATCCGCATTTTTGATGTCGGTGCATGGCAATACGTTGCAAATTCTTTAAGCAGCAGTACGCTGAGGCACTATCTCTACCTTTTAATTAAGAATACTGTAGTCGTGGAAGAAAGATGCTATGTAATTCGTTTCTACAATAACAATAGTTCGACGGTTGTCCTGGGTGGGAATCGAACCTACGACCTCCGATATAGCAGTAAGGGCCACTAACCGCTAGACCAAAAGGCCCGTCAAAAATTAAACTCATTTGTTTCAACAATACTCAGTCTCTCTCTTTACTAAGTATTTTAAAACAGCAGTAATTATTTCATAATTATTTACCATCTGAGAAGCAAGCTTGAATAGTTCACAGCATCATAAAATTTGGGCATTACATAACTATATTTGGCAATGTTGCGTTTACGGTCTCGGCTTCCGTATTGCAAGGTTTGACATTTATACGTCATCTCACCTTTGTTATGTCTCTAAAAGGTATTTAGTACTTACTGTCTTCTATTAAATCCCGCGTTTATGCATGAAAATTAACAAGTACTTAACTTACAACCAACAAAATAGTCATTTCAGGTAACTAAAATTTGTATTTGATTACCAAAATATTTACAACAGACTTAATTTCTAAGGGAAATTTATTCATTTTTCTGAACCTAGAATACCTAAAAATCACTCCAAATTTATCTGCCTGTGGTTGCAAGTTCAAAACTACACTGAATTTCAATTTTTTGTGATCAATACATTCGGTACATAGAGAAAAACTTATGCTCAAATTTGACTTGCGGCCACCGTAAAGTCGAGTCTGTAGATGGCAGGCACCCTGTCTTCCTATCAATTAACAGGCCAAGAAGAAGACGGGCTCGAAAAGGAGTTTTACAGGAATGACGCCAGCCAGAGTTATGCAGAGCATGCAGCGATCCCGTGACTCTGGCTTAGGTAGAAATAGGGGCCCTGAGTGTTTTTAGTCGGTGGGAGATCGACATATCCCAACGTCGTGCCCTCGGCGTGGGTTGAAATTCATTAGCCTTTCACCCCAGAAAAAAAAGTATTCGGTACTGTTTGTACTTAATTGTCTTAAAACGAGTATTCTGTAGCATCAGTATTTATATTTTTTATTCGACTGCCAGTGCAGTTACAATTTGGCTGGAGCCTAAATATGTATATGCGTGACAGACCAATCATTGACGTCTGTTAAAATGTTCTTACCATGAACAGGATGTAATTCTATTGTCTCTTAACAACTGCCACTGTCAAAAACAAGGTTTCTATCATTAAAGTAAACGTATTTGTATTTGTCAAAGTTTATAAAAGTTAAGCTGATTGCAAGGACATTTTCTATAGAGAAGTAACACTTGATTCATGTACATAATTTTGTTTGAATTTCAAATTGTATAGTCTTTTAATAATTTTAATATTTTATAGCGTAATGTTTTAGAGTTCCGTGGTATTTTCTTAGTAGAGATTTAGGAGTTTGGTTGGTACTATGGCATGGTTAAGCAATACAACAATTACATTGAATTTGAGCCCGCAAATGTTAACTACAAGTAGAAATTGTTATGAATTTAAATAATAAAAAAAATAATAATTTATAATAATGCCCGGACCGGTTTTGGCCATGGCGGCGGTATTACTTTGACACCAGCCAGCTACGCGGGACAAATTATTACAGTGCATTGCATATTTATTTCAACAAATAACATAACATTCAACAAGAAAAGTTAGTACGCGCAGTGGGGATCAAACTCGAGACCAGTGACTTCGCATTCCTGTGGTCTTACCACTAGGCTATCACACCTAGGTGATTCATAAAAACATTTTTTGGATTTAACCTTAAAGTTATGACATCATTTTACTTGTTAAATTTCGTGAGTTTTACCCACTTTCTCCCCGTTCCTATAACTCGCAGTGTAAGATAATAAAGATTTCCTCAATAATTAACCAAGACAAACATTTTATTTAAATTCGTGCTAGTAGGTTAGTATTTCCTGAGACTACAACTATTCATAAAATTAAGTCTACAATTCTACATTCTTATGTCTTTATCAATTTGAACTGATAAAACACGTCATACTCGGACAAACAAACCTCATCCTAATTTGACGGGAATCACCGGCGATACTGATAGTGGAAAATATTTGTTATCACTGATAACCAATCTAAATCTGTAAATACATTATTTAGGAAAATATTTGCTGGTAACAAAAATACTACCCGGGTGGTACTGGTAGTATTTTTGTTAAAAGCGTACTGGTAACATCCCAATGTTTGTAAGAGTTACCGCGACCCTGGCACTCAAAGGGCTCCAGGAGGAACATAGTGGGTTTTTGTCAGTAACAGTCTGACTCCCTCTAGCTGCACCCACAGCGGGCGGGGTCATTTGATGATTTCCCACGAAATTATGTTAACAATATACAACATATTTCTTTAAAATCAAAATCTTTTTATTTCGAGTAGGCCTTCTCAGGCACTTTCAAAACGTTACTGACTCTAGTTGCGCTTAGTAGTTGACTTTTAAGTTGGGCTTACCACCAATTATCAAGGTATTATTTAGTTGAGATAGAGACGTGCTCATAAAAGTCTAATGGCAAGAACTTTATTGGACAATTCATCGTAATTAAGATTCCGATGATTCCTTGATCAATACGTCTTAAAAAAACTCTACAAAAACAATCTTGAGATTTAGTTCCTAATTCCTATTTACAATGATCTTGAATTGGACACTTGAACTTGATGAGGTAACTCGTTAAAATATAGTTTTTTGTTAGTTTTCTGAATGGTTAGTTAACAATATAAAATGATAATTAAGAGCTTTTGTACCATTAAGTATGAGGTGAGACTATTAGTTGTTCCAATCTGCTTTAAAAAAAAAATATCGTTGTTTTTGGCATTTATTTATTTATATATTTATTTATTAGGTTTTTAAACTATTGATACTGTGCCGTCTGATAAGAATGGAAGAAAAAACATGTTGCGTCGACCCCAAGTAAAATGGGATAAGGGCAGGAAGATGATGATGAGGAAACTATTAGAACTAAATAAGTAAATGCAGTGAAGAAGAGGTCACCATCACATAAAGTAATATTATTGCAATTGTTGAAGAGAGACGCTGCTCTATGTCTTGTAAAACGCTGTCAGTTGTCACGCTTCCACAATTGTAGTCTGCAAGGGAGAATGATGATAAATAGATCTCAATAAATAGGTATTATGATACTTGAACGTATATTTTTTACCACCAGACAAAACTCCTTTCTGACGAAAAAATAACTTATGTGAGTACTTACTTTTATGATACTTATGAGTTTCAAATGACGCAAACATATAATGTAGATATAATAGCATAATTTTCACATAAAACGTTTTCGCAAACTTGAATATTTTCAGAAAGTTTGAAAGAAGTGAATATTGCGTTGAATATAATATGAATAATGTTTGATTTCCAAAGAGTTAAAACATTTTTGCCAGTCCCACTTTTACATGCCGCCTGCAATAGGTACAGCAACTCGAGATTTTAATCCTCCTCTGAAATGTACAGGATCTTTTACCACCTCTTAAAGTAAAATTGTCGCAGTTGCGGGAGGGAGATACCACCGCACGCCATATAGTGCGCCATCTCGCTTCCAGAACTGCAAAATAGTTCCTCAGTAATTCTAATATCCTTATATGTTTTTTTTTCTATCGGGGTGAACCGCTAATAACTTCAACCCACGTTGTGGGTACGCCGTGGCAATATCTCGGACTCTACTACCAAAGCCAAAGTCCCGAGTTCGCTCTTGCATTCTCTGGCTGGCCTAAAGGTCTCCTACTCGAGGGGTAGGTGTGAAGAGCTCACCCCTCAATCCCCATGTAAAACGGAACCCGTTTTCTTGGCCTAGCCTATCCTATTAGCGGTAGCCCTATGACATCCTGTCTGGACTCTATAATTCTCATAGTTTCGTTAACTCTTTCAATACTTATCATTCCCTGCCCTTATCCCAATTACTATTTGCGGTTGGAGCAGCATGTCTTCTTCTTCCACATGTTCTTATCTGACGTCATCTCGCAAGTAACACTCTTTGCAGCCATATCGTCTTTGAACAAAACGTGCCAATTATTTTCATTTGCATCTAGAAACTTAAGTGTTTGCCATTGGTCTTGCAAAGGTCAAGAGTGTCGAATGTATCTTATGGTTTCTATTCACGCCATACTGACGTCATAGGTATTATAATATATTTGATATAAGCTTTTAATTCATTTGCGCATGTTATGTGACTTTTCAAATTCAATTTGTTATTTTATTTATTTTTGCACATGAGTCTATATATTTGTGCATTATAATCTATGTACAAATATATAGACTTATATTTTGTAACGGGCAATAAGCCTAAAGAAATGAAAATTGTTATTTTGTGTGTTGTTCATATCGGATCCCAAGTTTAAACGTCGCTGTTTTTTGCGGCTGAATCTTAAATTATCTTTTTTGATACTTAAGTAAATAAGTTATCGTTTAATGTAAGTATTTAATGTTTCTCCTAAATTACGGATGAAAAGTATGGATCGGAGCGCTACGCTGTAAAAATGATGGATGGGAAACAATTGCACGTAGCGGAAATGAGGATGTTGAGATGGATGTGTGGAGTGACAAGAATGGATAAAATAAGGAATGAGTTTATAATGGGAAATTTGAAAGTAGCACCTGTTCATGGAAAAGGAGTAAATGATATTGTGACATCTGATAGGGGAGAATGGAAGAAGAAGGCGTCGATCCCAAGTTAAAAGGGATAAGGGCAGGAAGATGATGACGACTAAAATACTATTTTTACAAAAGAACAGCTACCATTTGTTACTTGATTTCATATCCTTGGTCTATTCAGTGTACCTAGTTATTTGTTGTTGAATGAATATAGCCAAGTAGTTGCCGGGATTTATTAGCAAATGTCTAAAAAATGCTGCCTAATTATTTACTTGTCTAGTTTCAAAAACTCTCTGACCGCTCTCCACCTCAATTTCAAATAGGATCGACAATTTAATACCAGTGCATAATCTAGCGTAATCTAATACAGGTCACTATCCGACCATACAATAGACAATAGTACGCCTAACGCTACTTTTTTAAAGGAAGACACCATAGTAAGTTAAGCGTTACGTTTCACAAATGTAGGTCACACAAGGTAAAATATTCAAGCGTTATAAAAACTACGATGTCGATGATAATTGGTTAGTTGCATTCCCGAGTATGTAGCGAGCAGAGAAAGGTGTCTTATTTATAGTGACGTCATAAGACGGAGTCACGTCGGTTATAGAGCTATGGATGAATAGACAGGGCAGTGGATAGTAATAGTACGGATAGAAGAATAATGTTGAGTTCGTAGGTGCTTATTTTTAGCATCATCATCTTCCTGACCTTATCCCATTTTACTTGGGGTCGGCGCAACAAGTTTTTTTTTTTTTTCTCAACATGTTGCTATTAGATTTGGCTATGGTTTTATAGTCGGCCGCCTGCCTGACACTAACCCTCTTTGGGAATGCGATTGTTGTTGTAGGTGCTTATTTTTAGCGTGTCATTTTTAATTTTATTACTAAAATAATAAAGGAAAATGTGATGAATTAAAATGTTATAAATAAAGAATATAATTCATTCTTTGACGAATTTAGTTCTTAATAAATTTTATAATAAAACAAGAGACATTAAATTAAAGTTTTTAGCATAAAAGGGACTTTTAGTAAGTACAGAAACGAATGGTTTTTTGAGAAAAAATAATAAATTTATGTTTTAGGAATTATGGCCAAATATTTGATTGTTCTAAATTAGAATCCCTATATTTTTAAATTAGGTAATAATTAAAATACAATTGAAAGGGAGAGACGTGTGAAATAATAATAATTATGTTAAGTCTAAGGACATTTAGCAAAATGAAGTACCAATGATTTCATGTTTCACGGAATCTTCAAGTTAAAGAAAATGTAGAGAGCATATTTTAGCAGTAATATTTTGAAAAAAATTGGTAACAGATTCCTAAAATCACCCGCATCATAATAGATCCAACACCTGTAATAAAATAATAGAAGACAATCAAGTTTAATATATTTGTAGGTTGCGTAGTACGAGGTTCAACATGTAAAATGCTAAAGCTATCATTCCTAAGTTGAATACTAGCCGCATAGATTTGTAAATATCATAAACTTTAAATAAATTCATGAATAAAACCATTAATCAATAAAAAAATAAAGGTCCCCTCTTAATATTCATAACACTGTATTCCTTCGGAGAGAGCGATCTGCTGGCTGACTGGCAGTGCGTTCTTAACCACGGTCGTCGAACAACGTATTAAAAAAAAAAACGCGTTCCACGCTGCTGTCAAATCGCGCGCCGTATTTAATTGTAAATATTTTCAAATCGCCATCTTTTTTTTCTTCATAAATTTTGTAACAGTGTTTTAATATTTAAATCATATTTCACGTGGTTTTCTATTTAATATTTGTGTGAGTGTGTTGTACAAAAGTAAAAGGAGGTGAAACGTTTGTTAATTTTTTGGTGAGTTGTGTTTCACGTTCTCAATTTTTTTTATGTAATATTATTATCTGCTGATACTTTATAAATGTTAACGGCCTTTTGAGTGTTACTGACAAGAATATTCAAATTGAAATTATATTTTAACAACTTTAAACATACGTAATGAATCATAAGAATGCAATATGGTGATAATGAAAGAAAACTAATTGCGTTAATCGATTAGTAGACGATTTAAATACAAGCTAGTTATAATTTTATTACAAGATCAGTCTGTCTGCACTTAATGAAGTTAATAACCGTTTGTGGAGTAATTGCTAACCTCTTCACGGTTAATTCTCATTACAGGCTGAATGGTTGATTGTCATTGCCTACTTATGATCGAGAAAATGTATTGCATTGTCAATGGACATTGTGAAAAAATTGCCATCCGTATAAATCTAGCACCTAATCACCTATTGAACATTACATGACACTTTTTCATGACTTTCATATCAAGTCTCTAATAATAAATATGTAATATAGAATCTGCCGACTTTTTTAGGTTGAATTTTACAGTCTAAGACCTATACTAAAGTCTAAAATTGCGCACTAAGAACGAAAATGCATACTTTAAACTAAGAACAAAGCTTTGTAAAAAAAACAAATTTCGATGCGAAATCGATAATCTACTACGATTAAAAAAAAAAGATAAACTGTCATAATAATTTAAAAACTCTAGTTCCAGTTTGGTGGCATTTAGAAGTAGGTAAACATGTCTAGAACGATGAAACTTATTAATTAAATATGCAAAAAAATGTGTAAAAGCAAAACAAATGACGCTGCGATTCGATATTTCGCCAGCGTTACATAATAGATATTAATCTGGGCTGTTATAACTTCACATAATAGAGTACTGTAAATAAACATATTATTTTAAGCTTTTAAAGCAAAACCAATAAATCAAAAGGTTTTATATCATGTAAACCTTTTACAGTAACTTGCAAAAATTTAGATCATGCATTTCAGAGTCAAGTTGCGCGGTTTCAAAATTTCGTTCCTTTGAAAAAACTTAATAATACTTTAGTTAAAAATGTTTATTATTATGTACCTATGCTAAAACATTTTTTTTTCTGGTCTTTCTTTATAGTAATGCAAGTCGACTTATTGAGACTCGAGGAGCAGATTATTTTAAATACATAGACTTGCTCTACAAAAAGATTTTGTCTATGTAAATAAATTTTGTTTTTAATTTTGACTAGTTACGAACTTAATATATTGTACGGCCGGCCACTATGTATTAATCACGTAGCTCTTGGCAGAACGCTGAAATGTCATGATCATTGTTAATTTTTTCTTCCCTAACGCAAACTTGTCTATAGAAAATAAGATAGAAAAGGTATTTAATTAACGACACGCTTCAAGATGCGCCTAAACTCAAAATTTTTAAGCGACTTACCAAAGAATAGTTGAAATAGAAACTCTCTATTTCCACTTCGAGTTTTTCACACCAAAATATTTTTTTTCTTTTTGTCATCAACCCATGATATTAAATTATGTATCTATAGCGTTATTCTATCATAAATGAATCACAACTCAACCCGGATTTTACAAACATTTGTGGGTCAAGATATTTATACAGCCATGCGACAATCTCACTCAGATTGGCTCATTGTGTTGCGCTCAAAATGACTGTAATAATATCATTTAACGGTTAATTGATCTGTATTATATTTATTGCATAATTTTCGGACATTGCCGTTGCGATCTAGTGACTTACTGACATTAAAGATTGCCATCATCATGGCAATTGTGATAATAGGCGCAGGAAAATATTTGTATAAAAGTTTAGTAGGAAAGAGCATCGGATAATTTTGTTAAAAATAATCCTTTTAATTAATGTGACACTGTAAAAACAGTATGATTAAAGGTAGAGACAAACTGATCTCACATACGCAACGTGTGTAACGAATTTTAACATCTAAACTCTTTATTTTATATGAAAAACAATTGAACTAAAAGGAAAAATATCGTATGCAACGTGTGATCGCTTTGCATGCGATCAATTTGTACTACAAGAATTTGTAATGCAATTTCAATATTAGAGTCGAATCGTCGAAAGCCAATAATTCGTTTTCTTTTTAGCTGAATTCGCGATACAGCTAATATAGTTGTGTTTATTTATACACAATAGGGAAAAAAGTATTGCTAAATATTCATTGTGATATCTTTGACAAACTTTACGTTATGAAACGCTATTGTATGCGCGCACTGTCTATTTTTTCGTCGTTCTGTTGGTCACATCTGACTTTTTTTGTCATAATTATTACTTTCTTAGAATAAACTTGCCTAGTCATATCCTAATTATGGTGAAGGTGAAATATTACGAAACTGAGATTTAGTACTTTGATGCTATTGCCGCGGTGGTCAAGGTTTGTTCTTTCTTAGTTTTTTTTTTTTAATATTCCACGACTTTCATACAACGCCATCTGGTTACAAACTAAGCAGAACTTGTGTTATGAGCATTAGACAACTGATGAGCATCCATACATACTATAGATAAATTACACCTAGGCCCAGGACAAATAATCGTGCTCATTACAGTCATTACTCTAACATTTATCCTGGGTGGGGATCGAACCCACGACCTTTGGTATAGCAGTCAGGGTCTCTAACCACTAGATCAACAGGCCTGTCGGAAAGAAAGCATTTATGTTCCTGTATTTAACATTCCTGTGGCTTATGCGTATTTCGCAGGATTTGCAATTACAGGAATATTTTTTTAAAAAGTTTTTCACACCTGATCAAAGAATTTTCTTCACTTTATCTCGATCTATAGATAAAAGGACCGAACAATTAACACTGAAATAATATTTCACAACTCAGTAACTATATTCTTTATAATTCTTTTGTATCTACTTCCTCAGTTTGTTTAAGATGCTTCACACTTATATTAAAAGAAGTCATTATGAATAAACAATTGCTATACTAACATTGCGTACACGTGATCGTTTAGCAGCAATAATCAATATTTGTTCCTCCATAACATGTGACAGTCCAAAGTCAAGGCTTTAGTTGTAGGTATTAGAATATATTTAATGTTATTCTTATATAAGTTAGTGATTAAACACCTAAAATCTTTATACAGTTTTCTAAAATAAAGATTATCTTACAGAAATATTCAGTTGATTTAAAAGAAAGAAAAGGATGGCTGATTTTGTAGGAAAAAAATTATAGTATTCTTCAAAGAAATCAGTAACTTCCCTTTAAAAATAAGCAAACCATAGAATATGCCTGTTGTTTCCTTGCTGACAGTATTTATGTCTTTGGTGTTAATCACTAAATAGTAAAAACAAAGGTAGGTAGGTATTCGAGCTTGGCTTCGTTTCAAGTGCAAATTTTGAAGTTAAAATTGATAAACTAACTAAGCGTTTTTCGTATAGGTAAGTATACGAAAAACGATACATATATCCAGATACATCTGATTTTCATATTAAAATAAAAAGTTAAAATTATATACTTACTCTGATGCAACTTAATACAAGAGAAAGTTGAGCATTATTTTATTCTGATTTAAGTGGTCAAAAATTCTGTAATTTACGAAAAACACTGAACAATACTTTCTATGATCTTTCTAAAAAACTTTCTCAGATTTTCGAGTCCACGAAGCATTAAGGTCAACTTACAATAATAATATAAAGAGTCAGTGTTAAAATTTATACATTTTTGTGTTAATAAGATAATTGTCATTTAAAAACGAATAAACATATTCAAAGTCATACTATATTGCGATAATGCGATACATACATACAGTGCTAAAAGGGTCTTTCGTCACGTGGTCGAACTTCGGAACTAATGCCGTCCTATATAAAAAACCATCACTTTTGGCAGACAGTTGCGTTGATTCTAGTTTCGAATATGCACACCAACACCCTTTGTTAATGTCATTCACGAGCCGAAAGATCCTTGATAGCTCTATGTTATGTTTAATATGCAAAAATAAATAAAGCTAAAATGTCAAATTACCGACTTGTTTCGCATTGCAGAATTTACAAAACCAATAAAATTGTGCATAGCTATTCCTAACACCTTTGACAAATAACACCTCATAAGTAATAGTAAACTAAATAAACTATACACATAAATACTAATAATAATAGCCTGTCTATCTGTATATTCTCATAAGTAATTAACTCAGATTTTCAATTACCTGCTTCAATTGTTCACGTCGTTATTACTCTTTGTTTACCAATAAAAACGGAATTTCTTGTTTATTTTATTGGTTCTTTGTCATTTAGCAGTAAAATAATTGCTTATTATAATATTGACTATCGGAAGTAAAATAGTATACATATCTGTAATTAATACAAAAAGCATTTTTATATTTATTATGTCCGCAAAATAAATAACTAAAAGTATTGGACATGTATTTCTGTGCATTCCAGCAATAATTAAAGATTATATAAAATATAGTTCTTAGATTATTGTACTCCATTTGGTAAATTACGTATTTAGCTAATGGTAATAAAATCTTGAAGTTCATTTTTGAATATGAAACGAATATTAAAATACATTTAGTAATTATAAAAAAAAATTGGTTGAGTAAAATTACATTACATCAAGATTGATTTTACTAGGCGTAAAAATTACCGTTTGTAAGTAAGTATAGTATTCATTATTTTAAGACATATTTGACAAACGGCGAGGTAAAACGTCGATTAACTACTCAATAGAAATTTTTTTAACCAACTGCGTCAAGGCAGGGTTTTTGCGCCATTCGCGCGGACGATCTATTCCGGTCCAATCCCAAAAACTAATACCACTGGTATTAGTTCGGAAATTAAATTATTATTTTGCTTAAAACGAAGACCATATTTCAAATATTTAAATGAAGTACTTAATCTATTCCCAACGAATCCCAAAACATAACTTTTGGTACAGTCACAGGAAAAAGTTTATTTTGCTTTTTAATAATTTAATATAATGATCGTAATTCAATCCTAAATCTTTCATACACTATTTAAAATCACATTTCACAGCATTTTTATTACTGACTGTACCTTCAAACCATTTTACAAATTTTGGGATTCGTTTATGAGTGGGATTCGTTCGGAATAGAAATTAACTGCGATAAGAAATAAATACAAGTGGTATTAGTTTTTGGGATTGGACCGGAATAGATCGCGCGGACGAAGTCGGATATCGGTTAGTTAATTATATTATTAAATATCTTTTTTCGTTGCATAATATTGTTTATGTACCATAAAACTTTCTAGATAATTTTCCAAATGCCTAAAGTGCAGTTGTCTACCACCCATTTACTTTCATTAACTAAAACTTATATTGATTCTACGTAATCTTATATTAAAACAACATTAAACGGTAATCTGGTTAAGTGTTATATACCAGTAATGTACAACTTTCTTTAAGGAAGCAATGAACTCCAAAAAATGATGTCACTGCAAAATTTTCGGAATGAGCTGTTTAATAGAGGAAGTCGTTTATTTATATGGAAAGAAACAGTAATTTGAAAATTACCGCATATTCGTGATACTTTTTTTTACAAATATTAATGCCCCTTTACCATTCGTTGGTAGAATTTAGTCAACATCAACCTAGCTTCTTCTATTATTCTATTCTATTCCTATCTTGGTCCACATGGCTCTTTTAATTCTTTAGCCTGTTGGTCTAGTGGTTAGTGGCCCTGACTGCTATACCGGAGGTCGTGGGTTCGATGCCCACCCGGGACAAATGTTTGTGGGAGGAGCACGATCATTTTGTTCTGTGTCTGGGTGTACCTAATTTATCTATAGCTAGCTAGTCGCTAGCCTGCTATGAGGCCATTTTCCAATTTCTCGTTTCGTTTTAAGATTATCAGCTATTTATACATACAACCGTTATTTTTTCGTTGTACTTTAACTGGACTGTGACTTTGAAAGTGGAAAGGTTCAAGGTCTATTATAAAGTCAAGATTGTGTAATACTGACCTTTTGAAAGGGCTAAGGATAATTTGACCTGTATTCTTAAATAAGAACAATTCAGGTATTTTTTTTGCTGTAGAGGTAAGAGCAAAATCGATTTGTTGTCGTTCTGTTAATTAAAAGGAAATAATTTAATTTCTGTGTAATTTGAAATGCAGTCATCAAAATTAAGATTTTGCTGACTGCACAATGTAAGGTATTGATTGATTGAGTTTACGCATAAGTGTATGTAATATTAATACTACACTGTGTCATCTCTGTTCTCCCATAGGGCAGGGGTGGGCCCTTAGTAGATGCTCCATCACATTTTAGATAAAAGTTCTCAACAAGGCCTCTGCACTTAGGACCTGTACTCCGTGTAAGCCTTTAAAAAGGATCGAGTTTCTTCCCTTGAATTAAAAGAGATAATACACTGTGTGATATACAAAAAAGTACTTCAAATGTTGTTGTATTTTCAGTTGTTACAAAGATGCGGAATAACAAAATAATTTGAACTTCCATCGTGACCGCTGATCTGTGAATCACTGGTGCTTGAAATAGGGCTGTCAAGTGTCAATATTATACATATAAGAATTTATAAAGTATTTTTTAATTCAAAAATTGATTTCTGGTTTATAAACTCAAGTGATCAGTACAAAATGATCATGCCGTAAACCTTCTATTCTTAATAGCTTCGCCAATAGTTTAAATTGTGACGTAAAAGTCATAATTTATTTTATTATGTTTTAAGCTGTTGTACATCTTTATCAAGGAAATAATATTAACATAATCATACTTAATTTCATATTAAAATACTATTTATTACTACAAAAAACATGTCGACAGTCACATTGCTAAACATGAGAAGTAATTAAGCATTAAATGACAAATATCAATAAATTTTACTATTGTCAACCAAATTCAATCCCAAGCAAATACCAACTGTAAAAATACTCAATTTTTATAAAGTGACAACCTTAAGAATAAACTTCTATTTATTATTCCACACACATATATATCTGTGAACATCTGTGCGTCCGTCTGTTTCGTAAAGGATGTCGTTGTGTTCGTATGTTTGTCACGGATCAACTCGACTAAGAAGATTGCCACAAAGTGCTAGGTGGTACAGGAAAATTGCTACACTTATAAATTGGTCTACAGTTTTTTTGATTGTCACATGTTTTGTGTCACAATTGATTTGGAAACTGAGTTTAATAGACGTTTGCAAGAACGCTTTTGACGGCACGGATAGCCGAGTGGTGTAGGTCACCACGCCAATTACCACTGTACACGACGTGTCGTCGGTTCGATCCCCACGTGTTTAAGGCGCCAAAATATATTTTTTAACTTTGAAGGAAAATCACAACATTCTCTTAATTTAGTAAACAGACAATATCCTTGATTTAATGTCAGATCTAATTATAATACGCTTTTATTGTTACATAATATGTTACAAGCATGTTAATCAAGTTTATAGTTACAAAAGTCAATGAAAACATCAATTTGCAATCATAAATTTTCATAGAAATCTATGATTCATTTCCGCATTTTATAATCTTCAATATTTATCACTATTTAAGACTGCTTGCCTAATTTTGTTACTTAATATCTTCGCGCCTAGGAAGTTAAACTTTACTTCTAACTTAGTAGGTACCTACTCAAATGATGTAATTATTAAAACAGTTGTAGCTATAAGTATATATTTGACTAGCGGCCCGCCCCAGCTTTGCACGGGTGGACATAAGATATTTTTAATATAAGGATCCTTAATCTTTTCTAGCAATAAATATAGCCTATGTTACTCAGAAAGAATGTAGCTTTCCGATGGTGAAAAAAACTTTGAAATCGGCATAGTAGTTTTTGAGTTTATTCACTACAAACATACACACAAATATACAATATTCTCTTTTTAATAGTAGTGTGGATGACACTAAAAGCAATGAAGAATTACTCGGACTCGTTAAAACAGAGGAATGAGAAAAAAATACATCGTATAGAATAGTAAACGAATAAAAGAATCCAAATTCTATTAAAATTATATTCCGTTTTAACAGGGGATGCGATTTTGACTCAAAAAAATCTTCAGCTTTAACGCTCAAAGAAACGTTATTTGTCGACGAGCTCCGAAAGGATCTTCATTTGTAAGTAGACTTCGAAGGATTTTGTTAAACCTAAACCTGTTATATCAAAATTGACTCAAAACTGAACACACATTTCGTATTGAGAAACGAAGGTCAAATAAACCCAAGAGATATGAATACATTAGCTTACCCCAAACTAAATAGACCATAGCCATTCAAAACGCACAGAGGTGTCATTAAACTATTTGCACGCCTACAAATGTACCGCACTATATTCTAAGTCCATCGCTAGAGAAATTAACCTTGGTCCGCTTGATTCCGATCACGTAGCTTAGTGTAATTCGCCCTTGGGACGCTTAAACCACGGATATGTATGGGTGCAGTTCGATTCTTGTGCAAAAACTTTTGTAGATGGGATTTGTTTGCAAGAACGACCTATCAAACCCATCCATTCATACTTACAAACTTTTACGTTAATCATTTTAGTAGGATGACCAAAGGACTGCCAAGTCAGAGGTCTCGAGTACGATCCTCACGGGGCGACCCAACTTTTAGAATGTTGTGTGCGGTTGAGAAATAAAATATATCAGCTTTCGTGTTTCAGAAGGCACGTAAAAATGTAGGTTCTGTGCCTGATCTTTCTCCGGTCGTGTCGGATTGCCGTCCAATCAGGTTATGAGATTTAAAGAACAGAGTGTATTCTAGAACTATAGACTCAGTAAACTCGTCATTGTAGAACTCAAGTTCATTATGAAACTCATGTCAACTATATTACGATTAGTACTTACAGTCATTATTCATATGTGTCAATGAGTAATTGCTATTATCTCAGCCCGCACTATGTTTCAATCTGTCAACCAACTATTTATTTCAAACCTACAAGTAGTAAGTACATCGTTTGGCGTTCTCAATTGTTTGCATTGTAAATTTTTGGCACGCCTTGGATATACAACTAAACCATTAATTAAAAGCCTATTTCCTTAAGACAATATTTTATCATTTACATCACCAGTTAAATAAGAAACAGTATTTTTTTCCTTAATCCTATAATTTGGTTCAAACGTTTTTTGAAAAATGTTCCTGCACCGTTTAAATTGTATTGAAAGTATTTACATTTTCCGTAATTACAAAAAAATAAAACGGTCTCTGAATACTAGGCCTCTAATAACCCTAAAGTGTCTATCATAACTAAAACACTTACTCAAAATTGTAACACTTACTCCTGGTTCTCAGAAGGCTCTGCTGGAAGTAATCTGCTGTCAAAACAACTGGTTATGACTGTGTTTGGTTGATCATAAAACTTACATCCAATCACAGACCTTAACATGAGATTTGACTGTCGATTAACAATTTTTTGTGCTGATCAGCGTTTGAGATATCAAGGGACAATGATGCCTCATGAATTTTCCATCACTGGACACCTTAATGTTTTCGAGAAGTAGTTACTTTACTAAAAAAATGTTGACCACCGTACTCTTCCCTGCTCTTGATATTAATTAACCTTGTTAAAACAATGATATACAAGAGGACAATTCAGTTCCGTGTTGGAACATTTTGCTTCCTCACATTGATTGCATTCAGCAAATTTTAATTAACCCTTATCAGTAGTTACGGCACGTCTTAGGTCGCCGAGTGCATGTACATTGTTTGCTTCGGTTTGTTTTATAAACATTAACGTATTACCTGTACTAGATCTTGAAATTGTATTATTTTTACAACCCTGCGCCTCGCTTCCACTACTGCAAAACTTCTGGAGTAATTTCTCTTAGTAAGCCAATGTTAGCGAGTAAATGTGCTATATAGGGAAATATACATACTGATAAACAATGAAGGAAATAACATAAAACCATGACTCCGAATATGGGGATCTGAATGGGAAAGGATCTTTGCTTAGCTGTTAGAAATTTATAAGTATATGACCGTCTGATATCATGGGATAATTTTATGTGAAGAGACCCGGTCCTTTTTTAAAGCTTGAACGGGTGTCCCCGTACAACATGCAAAGGCCTTTCTTATCTGTGAAGTTTTTACTAACGGAGATTTTTTCGAACAATTTTTCTCTTAGTACCTAACTCTTCAAAGATGCTTGACTAATTATGTTTTCAGACACTTAACGTCTCCTTTAAGTATCCCAATTAAAGAAATCAAAAATCAATATGTAGTAGGTCAGTTCCAAAACGATATAAGGAACGTATTATTCTCTTGACAATTGAAACCCACCCGACTTTTTACAATAATAAAACCAATTGTTATGAAACAGATATCATAATAATTGTCGTTGTGGCTCAGTTGTAAAAGTGAAATGGCTACCCGAAGTGGCAGTTATGTAAAAGACTTTTTTCTTTATCTGTTTATAAGAACGTTGCGAATGAATACTTTAACGATAGCTGGAACGATATCAGTGGTATACGTACCTTTCAATTAAGTTTTTGTTTGGCTTGTGATTTAATTCTGATGAAAACAAAAGGACACTGCAAAGACGTCATTTAGCAACGATTAAAGCAGAATTCATCAAAAACTTATTCTACAAGAATTCAAATCCATCTCAATGTGGAAAACTTAATAATCCGAGTCAAGAGTACTTTTTGCTTTACTATGACATTCCAAGAAGATAAACAATTACAGACATTGAACACTCATCTTTATTAAAGCGCATATCTACGAGTATGTCATTGATAACTTTAAAAAAATCTTTAAGCATACTACGGTATACCTCCTATAAATATCTCAGTAAAAAGAAAAACAAACACAATGACATCAATCTAGTCCGTCCTCAGCAAAATTATTCAACACGCTTTCTACAAAATGGCGGAAATCATCTGTGATGAGAGCAAAGTGTTCAGGAAACGGGAAAACACCGCTAATGTTTAGATAATGTTATTTTCTTGCACCTTGCCAGTACAAACTCATTATGTTGTTAATGTGTGAAAATAAATATTAAGCTTAATGCGATTACTGGTTACTGGAGTAAAAACATCTTTAAATGATGTTCCTGACTCTAGATATAGAGATAAATTATACCGTGTACAGAGTCAGTTCAGTGATGAGTTTCCAATCAATTTAATGAAATTTTAAGAAGTGCCTGACATACTGAAAAAATTGGCTTATAGGCTTCTTGAAAACTGACTGCTTTAGAAAAAGGGTAATGTTTTGCACTTAAAATTGATATTAACGCGGGCGAAGTCTCTGGCAATAGCTTGCAAAATGGCAATTTAAATGGATCTGATGACTGAGACAGAATGTCCGAATAAGCAAAATGGCCGTAGAAACACTTTTATAAAATCACGCAATGCCATCGACTTTTGACTTTCTTGACAAGCACGTTTTTGAGAAGAGCCCCAATCTTCTTCATCTTATAATGACAAGTAAATCCTCTTAATCCATCACGATTCTCTGATTTCATCCGTAGTTTTTTGCTAACAATACAGGTCGTCTAATTTTCTTATTAATAAACTCGGAAAATTGCTTGTCCTACAAAAACTCATAGGTACTTTAAGTACTTAAGTTATTCGTAATGATTGAAAGAGTAATCAAGCTGAAGATTATATTGTTTTTGTATAATTAGCAACAATGTTTCATTCTGTGTAATGAACTGCGCATTATCATTTGACAAATATGTTTTCTGTGATGGATCTTTTGGACAGGTAACAACAAAAGTTTATGAATAAAATTTGCAGACTGTTTGAATATTCAGCGACGTTCTTTTATGAAGCCTGTGCAAGATCCATTACTGGGCATAAAGATAAAGATCATTTATTTGTTCATTTTTTATAGGTCTCTCCTTTTTCGAATTTTGGCTATATCTGGCGCACATCACACTACTTTCGCCGCGGGCGGACGACCTCAGTTTAAAGTTCTTTATTCTCTAGTTCGAATTGGATTTTTTAGGTTTCTTAGGGTTAACGTGTCTTGTAAATCTGAAAGGATTCATAGGCTTTTGTTGCTGACAGTACTTAGGTATAAAAATGTTGCATCTTACATAACATTTAAAATTAACTTTGACGTCACGTATAACATTTGTTAGATGGTGTCACTAATTAGCTGTCTTTAATATTTTAATGATGGTTCGTATAATACAATACTCCGTAATCAAATATTACTTAGTATGATGTAATAATTAAGTTTATTTCAGACAAAGTCGTGAGATCAAAGATGTACATACCTTTTTCATCTCTAATAAATATCGGACGACGATTCCTTAATGGTGAAAGTAATATGTAGCTCCGAAATCCTATATTGGGTCGGACAATGTGAAAGACAGATGTATATTTTATACATTTGACTTCCTACGAAATTGTATAGTCGTCCGATACCGATAATGTAGGAACGTACTTACGCTGACGTACTTACGGAATCTTCTCAAAGCTCTTTGATTAGATCTGACTAGCCTAAAACCTAGCCAGATTCGTTGTGCTTTTATCACCCTTATTTCATAACTAATGGATAAAACGTATTTGCAAAATGCAAATCTTCTCTTACTCAGACAACATCCCATTAAAAATTGCATATCATTCGGTAAAACAAAACTGCATCAGAAAAACAAATACCAGAAACAAAACCGTGTGAATTATTCCCATTCTGATGAAACTAACTTGCTTCAGCGTAATTTTCCACTGATATGCAACTCCTGATGAAACACGGATGCGTTCGAGACAAAAGAACAATCATTGTAGACTTAATGTGACAAGGTTTTAAGAGTTCCTTTAGATCTGTGGTATTGTGACGAGGTATTAGAAGAGGTTCCCTTCGATAAGACTATGAGCTTAAGTCATTGACGCGAGCAGAAAATAGTCTTTTTGGCCTTAATCGAATCGCCTTAGCTTTTATACACCGTGACTTTTAGGTCGTTTTAAAAAAGCAGCCCAGTTCATGTATCCAATGACTAGTAAACGTTTATAATAAAAAAATATGTTTTTTTTAAGATTTGAATGAATAAAAATATTATTCATTATTATGACACAAGGCAGTTTTACGAACACTCTGTAGTGAGCGCGGTCCGAACCTTGTGCCAAAGGGGCCGCGCGGGCGGCGCGGCGGCGTCTTATCACAGGTCATTCACCTTAGCGTAAAACAGCTGTCTTACTATTGCAATCATAATGTTCGCAGTAAGTATGTAGCATGTATCTTCAACAGTTTGATACGTAAACATTTTTAACAGGATGTTTCATATTTCCAATGTATTATTTATTTTTTTCATGCATATTATTTTAATTAATGATAAAAAAATTATATTCGCGCCTAGAGGTATTTTATGACGGATACATTGTGTGGACGACTTTTTTAAAACGACCTAAAAATCACGGTAGATTGAGTCCAAACTTTATTACCTTCCAAATGTAATGGTTTTTGGCCATTGTTGTCTAAAATTTAATAGCTATTAACTTACGTTTGTTATCAAAGACAGCGTGCTGCTGGGGAGTATGTTGCGCCATTTCTTCTCCCGCAGAGAGAGCACAGAAAGCGGTGAAGGGTGGGTGATGGGATGCTGTCAATAATCATGTTGGTATTCGAAAAGTGCTTATAATATATGTATAACTAGTCGGGCATCCCCGATATATACGCATGGGTAAACCGCATCATGAATCCGCCTCACAAAAGTTATTATAATAACAATAAAATTTATTACCCTCCCATATCAATGAAAATATAAAAGAGGAACATCTGTGTAGGATCTTCACATGGAATTCCATTGCTTAAACGTTATTACTTTTCCGCAAACGAATAAAAACTTCATGTTCTCTTAATTTAAGAGACGTAATAAGGATTCTTCTTGATAATGTATAATTAATAGGCAATCGTTTAATTTTATTGATACATAACTTTGTCCAAGTAAGACGGGTGAATACTGTAATATTTTTCATTTATTTCCTGAAGATTTTTCTTGCTTTTAACTACTTGGGTTTACAAAATGCCAAGAGGGCTTGGTGCCTTATAATGCAATTATTGCTCGTCACAACATTCCGACCACCATTAAACATCAATAGAGTGAGTAGCTATAGGTAGTATTTGTAGCGTGCTGCTGGGGAGTTTGTTGCGCCGTTTCTTCTCCCGTAGCGAAAGCACAGGAAGCGGTGAAGGGTGGGCGATGGGGTGCTGTCTATTAAAATTATAAAATTTTTGACGTTCGAAAAGTGCTACATTGTAGCCTAATTTGAATAAATGACTTTTGATTTTGATTTTTGAGTTACTCTTTTAATTGTAACGGAAAAAAAAACATTTAAATCGGTTTAGGCGTTCGTGAGTTGTTCTTTAAAAAAAGGCTTGTATTAAACGCTTCACTTATCCTTAGTTCCCTGCGATTAGCAGCCATTTTCAGTCGTGTTTTTATTGATGTATTGTTTAGAAGAATGTAGAGTATGAAAAATAAGAGGAAAATGGTATGCAAAACAAAGCCGAATCTTTTCAAAAGAATAATGGCGTACTAGATGACAATATACAGGAAAACATAATTAAAAGAAACAGTAAACACGATCAAAGAGGCAATTCAATTGTTCGTTACAACAATAGTTAGCATAATTGTTTAATCTCTGGCACGTATTTCCATGGCTAATTGACGATTATTTATTGCATAGCACGCATTTTATGTTGATGTAAACAAAATGTGACGTTTATGAGTATCATGTGTTGTTTATTTCAGTAGTATTGCAATTACGTAGTATAAGTATCAAAACCCCTTATAAAGTTTTAAACCAGCTTTAATGTAACTTGTCTCACCCCGCTTAAGGATGGGTCAAAAGCTTTTTAAAAGTTCAAATTTCGTATCAAAAATAAATGACTATAGGTACTTCATTTCCATAAAAAAACGATTTCGATCAACTTTATTTTTTAGGAATGTCACTTTTCCAGTCATGACAAAAAATACAATTTTATTTAATTTTTTAGTCATAACTCAAAAAGTTATGCAGGATCCGATCGTAAAATGATATTTTTTTTGACACATAATGCGGTCTTTACCCTCACTGTTGATACAACATGTTTTTACCTCTATTTTTTTAGCGAGCAAGATCACTGAACAAACATCTAATATTTGTGAAGCATCTTGCATATTGACATTACAAACTGTATACACAGACATGCTTTAATTTGTTACTTGATCAAGTAAAACATACATTGCTAAGGTCGATTTTTGATTCAAGGATTATCAAATGTTAGGATATTTTTTGCGTCATATTTACGTCACCAGCCACTTTTGTAGCAGTGGTGGTAGCCACTACTTAAACTAATAGTATTGCAGTTGTAGAAGCGTGACAGCGCTCTACACGGCGTAGAGCGGCGTCTCTCTTCCACACCTGTTCTAATATTACTTTAAGAAGTTGGCTCTCAAAATTTTCTAGCATAATTATTATTTTTTTATTCATCTACATGTCTAATATTTTTTTTTGTATCTAATTGACAGACCAAGTAGATGTTTAAATTTTTACCCAGTCAGTTAGTCAGTCCCGTTTACCAACACCTTTATATAAAACTACATGCTAAGTACCAACCTTATTCGTGTATTAAATTGAACAATGATAGGAAACACCGTATCATATCACCGTATGTAACATGAACGTCGCATAACATCGCCTCGAATGTCAAATGATGACGTGCATGCAGACGTGCATTTACATAATGTAGAGACAGGCGTACATATTTGTAGATTTGTCTGACTGGATGCTGGTTGGTGTTATGTAAAGTAAAAATACCAGTGAATTCTGAACTAGATAATAATATCTGTACTAACAGGTCCGGGTATTTTAGGTAAGGAGAACAGGATTTGTTACCACGTTCTAAAGGACTATTGTTATTTTGGAAGAGCGATGCCGATATATGCAGTTTACTGCGCTATCTAGCCTCTTCCTTCTTTTTTATGCGGTTTAGACTCAGACACATCATTGTGTTAGAGTTTGAACCGCTATTAGCTGTCTGAAGTGGCTTAGCACAACCTTGAATTCTTAGGTGTGTTGGTTTCGTTTAGCTTCCTTAACTATAATGACTAGCCTGTTGGTCTAGTGGTTAGTGACCCCGACTGCTATATTTGAGGTCATGGGTTCGATTCCCACTCAGGACAAATGTTTGTGTGATGAGCAATCATTTATTCTGTGTCAGGGTGTATTTTATTTATCCATGGTCTTTAAATTTAATTTCCTTGATCATTTGAAGCAGATGAAATATTGGAGCAGGTTTCAGAAACATGTCATTGAACTTCGAATTCAAAAATGGTTTCCAAAAATATTTGGGTTGGAGTAATATTTTTTTTATTATTTTCCTTATATTGCAGGCGAAGGAATTCTATATATGCAATGAAGTCACATTAAATTCGATACGATCATCAATTGCGTTTATCAATCCCAAAACATCTAACATGCATGTTTTGGGATCGTTAAACGCAATTCGGTAGTGTGTATCATATATCGATGACCGCATCGAATCCAATGTGACTGGTTCACAGGAAACGTGGCTATTGTCATTCATGTAGCATAGCTTTTATTCTTTCTCGATAACAATAATATGTTACAAAAATACCCATCAATTGCACGTTTTGGAAATTCCAGATTTTAATGACGGGGACCTACCACCCACGTTTTAAAGTTTTGGGACATCTAGTTTGGAACAAATTGGTTGAAATGGAACAACTTTTGAACGAAATCTATCGCGATAAATATGTGTAGGAACATTGAGAACCAAAAACTAAATAATAATAGCAATTAGGAGCAGATTCAAAACAAATAGTTTTAAGTCTGATTTCGATTTAAAAAATACACCACAATTTTTGTTTTTCTATCTATCTTAGGATCCAAACTTCACAACATTTGTACAGCGATACAAACAGACAGATAAACCTTATAAATACTCAGTAGTATCTCACAATCAGCCCACGTTACGTATTAGAAGAAACGTTAAGATTCGCACGAGATGAACCAGTTAAATACAACTTATGACGCACTCTCGGAATACCAGTGAAAGTTGTATGGTTACTGCAACTGGAGAAGCTACAGATATTTAAGCATTAAAATAATCTGAATCTTTTCATTATCCGTTCAACTGTAAAGGTAAATTACAAAATAATACATTTTTGTTTTTCTTTTCTGGGTAAAAAACTGAAAAGCGAATGACTTGAACCCACGCCGAGGGCACAGCGTGGGGATACGTCGGACACCCACTGACTAAAACCACCCGGAGTGTTATTCCTCCTTTCAACCGCCTCAGCCAGAGTCACGGGATAGCTCGTTCCTCATTCAACTGCCTAAACTAGAATAACGAGATTGGTCCCCATGCGCTCTGCGCGACTTTGGCTGGTGAACAAAATGATACTACCATTTACATGGGCACTTTTTGAACAGCAAGAGTTCTGCAAAGTACTTATAAAGTAAAAAACGAATTGCTTAACCCAAGCCAAAACAAATGCCTTATCAAGCTAAATTATTGTCATCAGTAGATTAACATTTTCATGAAGAAAGTTATTTGTAAAATGCACAGAAGCGATATACAAAATTATCACAGGGCTTCGCCGATACACGTAACAAAGTTATGAGTCAACCTAAGGAATTCTTCAGCTGCCAACATATTTTTCTTTGTTTCTTACTACTTATTGAACAGATTTTTTCTCATTATCTTTGTCACCTAACCCGTCAAAAACCACGGTCCCCAAGACCGTGTTCATTGCATTCTGTGACGTAAACTGTTACGTGCTCTGTAGGTCGCTGTCAACCGGTTTTGACAACCATGGGATCACTGTGTCAGCAACCAATGAGGTTAACGGCTCACTAGGCTAAAGAAAACGTAATTGTTTTAGGTGCATTTTGGATGAAAATTTTAGGCCAAACTTTTTTGGACAATTTTTTTTTAATGAAACGAAATGAAATGGTTTTATTCTGCAAATAGGATAAACGTTCTCTTTTACATGGCCCTTTTTTAATACGCTCGTTGGATTCGATATTTTGCTTACTAGCTACCCTCAGAAGAAACGTCGAAACAATTCAGAGTTCAATTTAGAGTAAATACACTCCTATATACCATTAGTTCAATCTTGTAGGTGAAAAAGTCATTAAAAACATATTTTCACTTTGTTAATAATTCAACACCATATTTTTATTAGAAATTTTGCATGATATAATTTCGCAAATTTGTGCATGATGTCATAAACCCACCCTATCTTTTTTTGAAAAGCAAACTTGTTTAATTATTACTTTCCAACTTAGGGATTATACATAGATATTTTTAATTCATACGTAGTCGATCTACCCTTAATATTATCGTATTTTTATATGTTAGTAGAGGCTTTTTCGCGCCACAGGTTAATCGCGGTATCGCCTTCTCCTAAAGCAATATTATTGCAATTGTGGAAGGCTGACAGTGCACCACACGATTTAACCCAGCGTGCTTCTTCAACAACTGTAGTTCCTAATATTACTTAAAGAACAAGCGATAAACCTCTACCAGCATATAAAAATGCAATAAGATTAAGGGTACATCGACTGCGTATGAATTACATGTATCTAGCGGTGGAAGCCCCTAAGAATTTAAAACCTCTCTCAAAACCTTGGCAATCCACATACTCCAACTTGCGTTTAAATTGGGAAATAGAGGCAGGTACAGGCATTAACAAGACTAGCTAGTTGTTACGTCACCACGAAGGCCGCTGCAGTGCCCTTCGAGTTAAGCGGAGCCTTGCCACTGCGCCTTCATGTTACGAAAGCAGACACTGTTAGATAAAATAACTGCATTAATTTGGTAAAACGGTACACGTCAAACACTCTGGAATTCAGAATCTGAAAGTCTGTTCTTTATTTCAACCCAAGCCACTTTTAAGTTACAGGTGAGTAATACTAACCCATTTCTTATATATTTGCATAAAAGAACCGACTTTCAGATTCTGGATTCTATACTGTATGAGGCCGGCCTTAAAGTAGTATTATTACAGTAATACAGTTGTTGAAGCGTGACGGCGCACTACACGACGTAGAGTGGCGTCTCTCTTCCACAATTGTTATAATATAAACTAGGTACTTGACTTGGTCCTCTCATATTTCAATTTTGTGTTTATTTAATATTGGCCAGAAACTCTTTTATTGTTCTGTCGATTCGCTTTCTATGCAGGATATAAACCTAAAGAGCTGTGTTACTTTAGTTTCAAAATATGCCAGCAAAAATCTGCACAATTATCTAAAGTAGATTTTAAAATTAAAGTATTTCTTATTAACTGTACCCGCCACTGAAACATGGTAAAGGTGTGTTGTAGAAGCGAGACGGCACTTTAATTGCGCATAAGGGCTTCTTGCTTCCACATTTCCATCATACACAATAAAGTCTTTATTATACAAACACAATATCCCATTACGTAAATTGTCTAAGTACTTTTCCGATGGAAAAATAATTATATTTGCGTGTAAATGATGATCAGATGTGCCAATTAAGAGGTGAACGGTTGAATGCGTTTTAAACGCTTCGTGTCCATTATAAACGGGACAATGATTCATAATGGTGACGATAAGAAGGAGATTACCAACAAATAGTTAAATTATTATTAGGAGACTAGTAGTGACCCGCGACTCCGCCTGCGTGAATGTCGGTTATCGCTTTAAGACCTTATCCTGGTATTTTTAATAGAAGAAATAGTACCTGCTCTGTGTGTTAATATAATAAAATAATAAACCAGCCTATTCACGCCCCACTGCCGGGCACAGGCCTCTTCCCACATAGGGATTTTAGATTCCAATATTTGAAAACCAGGCTCCTCACGATTTTTTCTTCTATGTGTTGTTTAAGGTAATAATCTATCACTGTGCCAAATTTTATCATTCGTTCAGTAGTTTTTGCTAGAAGAGTAACAAACATCCATTGGATAAATCATCTCAAACTTCACGTTTATAATATTAGTATAATTTTCTTTTTTAAGACCTTTATTTATACTTTAGCTGTAAATCGAAAAGATTAATGTTTTTGTCGTATATTGTCTTTGTTCCAAAATATTGTTTATATGTTACAGTCATAGTGATTAATAAGCTATTATACATAATGACTAGTCATTATGGATAATAGCTAAATTCACTAGACAGTGTAATAAATTAATCACATTATCTAGTTATTATTCATAATATCGTGTCAAAGTTAGCCAAAGTAATAATACGGTCTTTATCTTAGGTTCACCCATGTTTGATCGAACAACGTTTGATATAATATTACTCAATCAAACAACGTTTAAGAAAATCATCACTTTGTATAATGTCGTTTGACATAATTTTCAGTTCGTCGAATATTTATTTGCTATATCAACATTTGCGCTAATGATCAAAAGGTATAATGTTCATTTGATATCCACACTCCTGCCTAAAAAAAAACCTTTAGGTGAGGTTAGGTTTTTTTTTTTTATAATATCTATGTTTATTGAGGTGAAAATATTATCTTATGTTATTTTAATTGTTAAAATAATCTTTCTGATATGTATGCTTAAGGAAAATTGAAACACAAATTTATTCTTAAACGAATATCTACTTGTTTTATCACTTCATCTAATTCTTTGAAGATATTATGTATAATAGCTAGTTAATGTGATTAATTTTGTGTGAATTATCACTTTATCCAAATTGAGTAGATATTATTCATAATGACTAGTCATTATGTATAATATCTAGATTAATTACTTTGGCTGTAACATATTCATTTGAATAAAACGAAGAAAATAGCTAATACATTAATGCAAGTTATTAACGGCAGGTCAAAGATCTCTTATACAAAAGGAAAGCTGTGAAAGCCTAATACAGATATACCTACGCTTAAAATTAGGGATCCAGTTAGTGAATAGCAATATTATAGCAGTTGTAGAAGCGAGAACGCGCATTACACTGCGTAGAGTGGCGTCTCTGTTCCACAACTGCAATAATATTACTTTAATGAAGTTTTTTTTTATAATAACTTTCGTGAGAATGATTCATACTTAAACGTTATAACGGTTTACTCACGCGTATTTATCGGGATAGCCCGCCTAGTTTCGGACCCAACCGGAGTCCTTAATCATGAGCTGACGCGGCGGCGGGGTCGCGAGTCGAACTGAATTTTAATGAAGTTGCTAAAATTGTGTTGATTTTCTGTACTTTTAAAATCTTATCAATACTTATACAGGCATATGCGAAGGGATTGAGAGAGGAGGAGAGGACCACATCTTACAAAATATTCCATTTTCACAAACATATATTATTATTATCTCTGGTTTGTTTTCTTTGCGGAAAAAAAACTGCGTCAACAAACAATAAATTTTACCTATTCGTAATACCGGTATGGATTGGCAATCTTACCACGAAACCGTTTATTTATATAATTACATAACATAGTATAATAAGTAGGTAATAGGTATTTAAGCAGCTAAATCAAAGACTCGTTCATTTTGAAGTGAACGGTGACCCACTTTCATGACGTCACAAAAATATAAATATTTGCAATTTATTAGTTAGAATAGTAATAAAATTATGATTGACTACATGCCTACTGCTACATTTAAAAGTGTGACTTGCAGTTGTGGAAGAGTGACGCCGCTCTACGTCGTGTAGTGCGCTATCCCGCTTTCACATTAGAATTAAAATATTTTAATATTAATCTTAATATAAGCCTCTTTTGTATTAATTATTACAACTAAGATACTTCTATGTCGGAAACGGTGATATTATAACATCATGTCATCATCTTCCTGCCCTGTTCCCATTTTACTAGGGGTCGGCGTTACACGATTTTTTTTTCCGACCCCTATCAGACGTCACAGTATCATTTACTCCTTTTTCATTCATATCGTTCTTTAGACAATCCATCCAACTTTTCTTTGGCCTTCACGTTCCTCTCCATCCATCATTCATTCATACTCATCACTCTCTTAGTCACATGAGTCTCATCCCTCCTCATCACACGTTTATACCAACACATCGTTTCCTTTCATTTTTTCTGTGACAGGTGCTACTTTAATACTATGTACTATGAAATAAGTTCTGTTCTATTCTAATCCTCTATTCAATATTCATAACTGCAAGTCTTAATTTAAGAGGTGGTCATAAATAACAGGTAATAATACTAAAACTAATTTTAACTGCAACGCAAATGTTGCGGTAATTTGGTTATGAATTTTAATCACAGTTTTTGTTAAGAATACTTTAGTGGCGTGTTGCAAAACTTCCAATATTATACTCGGGTAATTGTCGTTGATAATGACTTTACTGTGTGTTTATCTGCATTTTGAAATAAATTGTTTGGTGGTAGAGATCGTTAACTAAAGTTATTTATACACGCAAATAATATTTTGTAATTTTTCAATGCAGTTTGCTATAGCGCATACTTTGACTGCTTAACCAGAGAGCTTATACTACCTTTTAAATGAGTCAAGATCAAAAAGTTTTTATTAAAATTAGTTTTAAGTAACATTTCTTTAAAAACTGCACGATAAAGAAAATTACACGATTTCATAAATCATTTGACTAGGACTTAAACTTCAACTGTTTGGTCGTGTATGTACCTACATGTATTTGCTCGTGACTGTTCATGATCACAACATTTTTTTTTCAATTGGTATACTTTGTCATCCCTGCTTTACATACTATCTATAGAAAAGTCATTGTACCTACCTATCCATCCGTCATTACGCTAAACATAGATAAATAGGTAGTGTTTTGCGCTAAGTAATAGGTTCAATGTTCGTTCTAAGCAAATGTTTGTGAAGTCGGTAAATATTTGTTTTAAGAGTAGACTTTGACGTGACTTGAATGTTAACCGAAGATGAACTATCTACATTTATGACTATTGATTCAAGAGGAATTTGTGAAAGAGACTAACTATGTATTTAAATTCAATTTTATGCTTTTAGTCGGATGAAACAGTCCTCAGCGTATTCGAAACAGGGTTTTTATTTGTAAAAATATAAATATTTAAAAAGTATAGCTTACATTTTTTTTTAGACATTTTAGTTTGTGGTGATCAATGCTTGTTATAGCTCTACCAAAACGAGGCTTTTACTCGAACTAATTAGATTTTTACTTTTCGTACCGCGTCATCATCCACTAAGTATTATAATCATACAGCCAGTCATCATTACAACCTTATCAATACATTAATCATTTAAAACATATTATTTATATTGAGACAATTTTCCCTTCATATCATTATAGTTTAACAGTGCAACAACTACAGAACACTTGACCGTTAAGAAAGTGTCACTTTTCAAGTACAGTTAGAACATTGGGGTCAACGCCCCGGTGACAGTTAGCCAGGACATTGCAAGACATTTGAATCCCAGGTGAAGACGGTAGTCAATATTTGTTTAGTATCTATTGAACTATACAATATATTGCAAATATTGGAATGATGGTGAAGTCCATGACTTGAAAAGAAGATTTTAAAGATGAAGACAAGGGAAGTAGAGAAGATGGTTATTTTTTCCCCAACTCAAGTTAGTTTTTTTTTAATTAAATAGTGAGTCATAATCCTATTTCAGCAATGTTTATGCAGAACACCATAAGAGCATCTCTCTTAGAGCATTTGGGTTCGACATTATATTCTTAATTATGCCTTAGAGACGATGGCAGACTTGAAATTATAAGATTTTTACCCCGTAAACAAAAAAGAGTCACTATAATGGCAGATTCCGCTCATATAGACTTGAAATTATCATCCACACAATTACTCGAAACGAAGACGTTGACTGATTCATCGGATGAGACTGAAAAATAAGTGTTTACCAAAATAAGATGATGCACGTAAAACTCTGTCGAAATAGTAAAAACTGCAATGCTCATTTTGCATGTCATGTTTGACTAGTAACGCAACGTCATCATCTATGCCGTTTAGTGATTAAACTACCACTTTTTAAATTGTACAGAGTCTTTATCATTAAAAAATATGCAGTGTCACCTTCAATTTTAAGATCTACTCTAAATATATCATTATTAATACTTGCGACATTTGAAAGTTTTCCATACACAATCTGATTCCCCATGTTAAGGTCATTCAATTGCGCAATTTCGATGGCGATCGTCAATTTTTCTTCATAAATATTAATAGAAGCAATTAATTGACCCTGTTTTTAAACTTTTTAAATGTTTTTTGACCTCTAAAGATTGCCTGAAACCGGACGTCCTTACTTAGACATTTTATAATAGATGATCCTAATTTGATGTAAATAAAGTTATTAATAGATTTGAGAATATAAATGGCTAAATAAATATCTTCAATGTTGATACTTGACATTGCAGTTCAATTCCTTTGACCCTCAAAGACGTCCAAGAGGAATAACAAATATTGATATCAACTAAAGTAATTTGAAATAACTTTAATTTTGCTATATTGATTTTGATATCTGCTTTGCCATTTATTAGAAGCAAATGAATACAACGTGCTTGGATAAATTTTGATGACTATCCAAACACCAGTTCAGTGTAAGCAAATGAACAAATTTGTTCACGAAAAACAATGTGTTTAGCTAACTAAAATTTATAACTATATGGCAATTTATGGGTATAGGTTTGGTAATGGTTTTTATTGAAAATTCATTTTTTATTTACTTAGGCGAGGAAAATACGAATATATTTTGTTTTAATTCTATGTAACATAATAATTATAAATGTTTATTCAAGTAGGTACCCTATTAACCACTGCTTTCTTGGAAAAAGATGTTTAGGTATTACCATTTTTAGATGTGGTAATTAAAACATGGTGGGCCTGAAAAAGGTTGACTAATATTTTAGACGACAAATGGGACTTATTCGCGATATAATACGATATTTCTTTTGTTATGAATGATATGGTTGACTAAATGCAATGTGTAAATGACTAATCTCTCAGTATTGCATTTCGGTCTAGGCAAATCACGGAAGGTATGAAAGTCAATGACAGACCAAACACGATTTTTCAGGTCTTGAACTACTGCTAAATTATCTAATACAACCTCTATGTAAGGCCAAATATTAAATACATATTTATTATTACTTGTAAACATGCGATATTATCTAAAAGGAGTTAAGTCTGAGGCTAGTATGAAAGTAAAAGGCTTTTTAGTAGGTTAAGACCTTCCGTTAGAGAATGAAAGTTCTTCTAAGATACGACTTTACGGCTTGCGTTTTTACGACGCTTTATTTATTATTTGTTGAATGGGTATTGGTTATACGATTAAAAAGTAATGAAACCATGCAAATTGCTTTTAAATACTAAGTTTAATTCTTGATAGTTTACTGTCTCAGTATTACTACAGTACTTACAGTAGTACTACTGGTAACGGAAACCGAATAGATAAGCAACAAAAGGTGGACTTGTGCTAATAGAAATGTGATGTCATTATAAGCAGTAATGCGCTATTTAATTTCCACAACATCAACAACTAACTGACTTAAGAACTCTTAGCAAAAGTAGTAAATAATAATGCTATATAGACGCACAACTGGGCACAGCTGTAGTAGAGACACTTTCTTTTGTTTTTATTCTCTGGGGTGAAACGCTATTGATTTCAACCCACGCCGAGAGCACAAACTAGGGATATGTTGAACTTCTACTAACAAAAAACATCCCATGCTCTTTTGTTTGCCTAAGCTAGAGTCGTGGGATTGTTGAGGCATGCTCTGCGCAATTCCAGCAAGATTATGCATACCCCCGAACATTGGGCAAAAATTAAACTAGGTACAGAGAAATGATGCAAGAAGAACTGTATGTATTTAATCTTATAGACTGTACTTTCCAAGGCTTTCAAAGCTGTTATTTCTAATTATAAGATTTTCGGACCCTTCTACCACCTTGAAATAGGCATCGAAACATTCATGGCTATAGGTTTTAACTACGATATATTTGCGTCACATAACCTTTGGATTATTATTAAGTACTGTGTAAAATAGGAGTCATTGAACTCTGTGTCTTTATGGCGTTTATAATTACTGTATACGGTCGATTATCATTTAGAAAAATAACTTAACGGCCCCTATGAAAAAGTGACATTTATCGATAGTCATTTGCGTTGATGGTAAACGCTCGAATGTATGGAAAATTGGAAATGACAGATCAGATCAGATCTGTCTGTCTGTTTGTTCCCGCTAATCACTGAAATAACTGGACCGAATTTGAGGACATTTTTTTTGGCAGGTAACTGATGTAATGAGGAGTAACCTATTTAAAAAAGAACTGTTTATTAAAAAGCTCTTTAATTTCAGAAAAAAAACTTGTTAACTTTTTCTTAAATTCTACTCGAACGAAGTCGCGGGCACAGCAAGTTTATAGTATAATCAAAACCCTCATTACATTATAAGATCAGTGCCAAGTTCCGTGCACAATGGATAACAACCTCTTCCATTCATACCTATACTGAACACGTGTTATCTTTTATGCTTACTCAATCAATACAATGATAGGCATACAATACTATAACAATTGTCTTTACAAAGGCCTTTCCACCTCTTAAAGTGAGACTGTTGCTGTTAAAGAAGCGAGACAGAGCTATACGCTATGTAGCGCGCTGTCTCGCTTCCACAATCACAATAATATTACTTTAGAAGATGGTAGGGGATTCTCAGTAGCTGCACATTGTATTCTTACTGTTCAATTACTATTATTATGCTTGGCTGTAATATTGGTGTCGTTATTCCAATTAGTATTATGATTTTATTACACGGTAAGCGGTAGCAAGTTGTTCGTAATTCGCAGTTCCGGAAACTTTCTGTGAGTTTCTACTTCTGTGTAGAAGTAGATTATTTAGCTACCATAATGCAGAATAGATAATTATGAGAGCTAGTTCTTAGAAAAAACAAAGTCAATTCATTATTTCATGTTGTCAAATTTACTGCTAAGTTCTAACTGACATTTTCCTTCAAGCTAATAAAGTAGAAGGTTAAAAAAAATGGTTTTGTTTGGTTTCATGTTATCCTAATCATTTTATTCACATCTTAATATGTTTATTGTAATAAATATTTAAATATCTAATTCCCCTTTCCCAAATGATAATCCTAGGAGTGTGTACTTAGTGTTGAAGTATGCTGTACCTACGCTGTGGAAGCGGGACAACACAATACACAGTATAGAGCGGCATCTCTCTTTGACAACTACGTTCTGGATCCACCAAAGTACAACAATAGCTTGACCGTACAAAACCCATGATCAAGTATTCATGCGCCCACGCTTACGCTGTCAACCATACACTTGTGTATGGTCAGCAGCTGTCGACTTTCACTCATTACATCGAATGACATATCAATTATGAATGCTTGAGTGCGTGTAGAATCATGAACATAGGGTATGAACATGAACATACTTCCTAAATTCATATATTTAACTAAAGAAGATGGTGTTTCTTGCAAATCGGCAAAATGGCGCAGCGCCGGGAAATGTGAAAATAGGGAGAAGGTCATTTGCCTGCTGGACAAAAGCGTCTCTCCCTGTAATAATCCTAATAAAGACAAATAATTTAATAATTACGAATAATCGTCTTTTTAGTGGCGAAGCCTTGACTTGGTTGTCCGTCTGAATGTCCAAATCGCAACATTAAAATTTATTTGCAAGCGACTCCGGAGTCCCAACTTATTGAGCAAATGTTAGTTTGGTTTTTATTTTTTCTGCAATAGGACTTCGATGATGAAACAAATAAGGAAAATGTTAGATACGTTATTTAGGTTGTTAGGTAGACATTAAATACTATAAAAAAGTAGTATTTTTTATTAAAATATTTCGTAAAGGTGTGGCGGCCATAAAAAAAAATCAACAGGAATAAACACTGCAAATATAACATTCGAATGTTAATCAATTCAAAGGAAGTCGGACAACCTTATGTATACGTAAATAAATAGTCTTTGGGCAAAAGGCTTAAAAACCTTGACATTCTAGTTTCAATATTAAGGCTGTTTCAACCATTAAAGGCTTGTATCTAGATATTTATAACATGATAGATAGCATTAAGCTTAGACTTGAAAGCAATTAATTAGATTAATTATCCGAACTTACTTAAAAGGTAAACCTGTTTAATTTTGTTTTGGGTCTACACGGCGCAGGACTACATTAATTTTGTACAACTGCAACAATCCTTCTTTAAGAGGTAGTGGATCTTTAGAGATCCTTTAAACAACGCATTACAGTAGAAAATTACATTATAAGAATCTAACAAGAATTTCATCAACCATTGCTTTAAAGAGGTAAAAATTTAAAAAATCCTTTCAAAACATATGTTAACTATTAAAAAAGCTTGAATCAAACCAAAAACTACGCGTCTCAGCTAAACTTTCAATGATAATTGTACTTTACTCACGCGTATTTATCGGGATAGCCCGACTAATTTCGGCTTCAACCGCAGTCCTCAACCAATAATCATTAGATAGCCCAACTTGTATTGGTCCCAACCGGAGTCCTTAATCAATAATCATCAGCTGATGCAGCGTTTTAGGGACCATTTCCTCCTCATCTACATAACAGATTCCAGGGCCCCACGTGACATACTTATCATACTTCTATTTAAAGGCTAAACTCAAAGCGACAACTTCTTTATACACTTGCACCGAGATACGGGGTCGATGACATAACAAAGGTTGGCTCACACTGTTCCGGTCATCCGAGATCACATAACGCATTGCATCAAGTATCTACGAATGTCTGTGTCCAATGGTGCCGACACGTTTAGTGACGATACGGCGTTTTAAATTTTGGTAGTGCGTTTTATAAGCTTGTAGGTATGTAAGGCTTTTTTTTAGGATTGACTATGATCATTGAGTTATTTATGATTTTTTTTGTGGAAATGTTGTAGCCGTATCCGCACTGTATAAGACTGCTGAGGACAGGCCTCTTACCAAGAAAATATCTACTAAGATACTTTAAAAAGACGAAATACGTAGATATAGCTTGTTAGATTTCTTTTGAGATTTTTCTTGTGCTTAGTTAGATACATTAACGACGTAACTATCTATTTCAATCGCGATGACAAAACGTATAATCAAACAATGCCATACAATAATCACATAATTGCTAAAAGTCTTATTGTATGTCTCCATCAAGCTTATCTTACAAAAACAACAAAAGGAAGAACCAAAACACTTCACCTCTTTTCAATGGCACTTTAAAACACCACAAAAAGTCGACAAAAATCGTGGACCATTGGACAAACACATTACTCACACAAACAAATTCATTAAATAAAGGCAAGGCTCGCTAATGCCGACACTGGTGTGTCTGTGCGCGTGGCAAAAGAGTTCAGTGGGCCAAACTAACAGGTTTCGACGGCTGTGTGTGGATTCGACCCCGTTTCCGTACCCAAACTTGCACAAACAATATATGTTTATAATCATCTGTTTATCCGTCAATATGATTTAAATACGTGTACCTAAGATTTTTTTTTAATTACATAATTTCGAAAGAGCAGAGCGATAGCAAAATGTGCTTAATTATTGCTGTCATAGACCACTCGTATCGTAATTTTAATTTTGATTGCAAAAAATAGAATTTTGTTATTATAGTTTCACTGTCAATTGCTGATGCTTTGCTCATGCAAGATACCAATACCAACACACATTTCTCACTACGTTTTCAGTAGTTTTATGAGTAGGTACTAGACAACTGACAAACATACTTGTATTAATACTTCTAAATACATACATATATTAGATAAATTACACCCAGCTACAGAACAAATGATCAATGTGATACATGGTGATGTAATTATACATAACATGCATGTTGATATATTTCAATCTTTCATTGTAATGCTGTAGGTATCTGTATAAGATCCAGATTAAATAATCTATCTCCTAGAAACTAAACGGATTAACAATATTGTTTTAAGACCTATTATCTCAAACTGTTGCAGTTGTGGAAATGAGACGGCGTACTACAGACTCTCGTTTAAAATAACAGTTTTAATAAGTTTTACTTCAAAATTTGTTTGTAAATCCTCTGCAGTAAAGTATCATTCAAAATGCGTTGTCTTTAAGTCTTAGGTATATAATTTTAAATCTTTGGTTTACGTTTTTACCCCCATATTCCCTTTCAATGCAATTTGCCTGATGACTTTCAAAACGACTCTACAAATCTAAAAAAATTCAAAGGCGTGTGTGCTAAAACATATCACAAATCACCGAATATTACAGATTTATATTTTTGTGGATAGCACAAAATCTTATCCTACACGGGGATCGAACACGCGACACGTCGTGTACAGTGGTAATTGGCGAATAGACCTACCTGGTATACAATTTGGCTATCCGTGCAATCTTCTCTAAATGGGAGATAGACAAATGACTATCGACGTTTTCGCGATCTGTCAATGGTGCTGTCCCCTCCCCTCTCATCGCTTGCATACCTCAAGGGGTGACTAGCACACCAGCATACGTAACACTACGTACTATTGTTACTCATTTCATTATCATCTTACACTTATAACAATTATAAAACAATGCTGCCAAATCAATATTGCATGTAAATCGGTATCCAACTTGGCTTGCGTACATCTTGACGTACTCATCGTTCACTTATTATTCAACAACTCCTAAAACGTATGCATTTGAATCTTTCTGGATTATTCTCTAGAGTCTATACATATATTGATAGTCTCTATGTATACGTTGTTAAGGTGTATTTTCGTTTGGCATTGTTCATAATTAGTTACACAGAACTCTCTTAGTATATGGTATACAATATATTAATAGCTTCTATTTATATGTAAATAAGGCGTATTTTTGTACATCAACGTTCATGAAACATTCTATGTTCTGTGCTATACACCGTGATTTTTAGGTCGTTTTAAAAAAGTCGTCCACACAAAGTATCCGTCATAAAATACCTCTAGGCGCGAATATAATTTTTTTATCATTAATTAAAATAATATGCATGAAAAAAATAAATAATACATTGGAAATATGAAACATCCTGTTAAAAATGTTTACGTATCAAACTGTTGAAGATACATGCTACATACTTACTGCGAACATTATGATTGCAATAGTAAGACAGCTGTTTTACGCTAAGGTGAATGACCTGTGATAAGACGCCGCCGCGCCGCCCGCGCGGCCCCTTTGGCACAAGGTTCGGACCGCGCTCACTACAGAGTGTTCGTAAAACTGCCTTGTGTCATAATATTTTTATTAATTCAAATCTTAAAAAAAACATATTTTTTTATTATAAACGTTTACTAGTCATTGGATACATGAACTGGGCTGCTTTTTTAAAACGACCTAAAAGTCACGGTGTATTTATAGCTTCTATTTATAGAGAAGTAAGGTTCATTTTTGTGACGTCATTTCTGTACTACGAGTATATTGTCTCTACATAGCCTGTATTGAATGAAATGCGCGTGCGTCTTCGAATCTGCGATATGGATTATGGATATGTCATAGCAAGATTATCTTTTCATTTTTTTTAAAGAAATCAAAAGATATTATAAAGGTATTGATTATAATATAATTATTTAATTTGCCTACACATAGTAAACATTAATACTCAGCTTTTCGACCGCTCATACACGATCTATAATTATTTTCTATGCAACAGCGCTTGTCTGCCAGATTACGTCAGAAGCGTCACAAACAATGTTCGTGTCGATACACGTCATGTACTATTATAATTATTAACATCGACAGACAACGTTTCAGTCTTTCAACAAAATATTTGTATGATTCATAATAATTGAAAATGCTGAAAACTATAGCGATAATACGAGGCCTGTGCCAATATTTATTCAATACGTAATATAGTCTTATCATAATTCTAATTTCATACCAAAACAAGTCTAGATAAAATATACATAAGATATTATTATCAGAGATATCGAACTATAAATTCGCGCTTGCAACGCATGGCTGAGGTGTCCGAGTGGTTAAGGAGTTGGACTTGAAATCCAATGGGTTATACCCGCGCAGGTTCGAATCCTGTCCTCAGCGACGATTCTTTTTGTAAGTAATTCTGATTTTTTGTAATATTATTCAGAATTTTATCTTGTAATTTTAGACTATTTCATGAAATAAAGTATAATTTTATGTTGTGTGACGTCACAAAGATTAATAAGACTGCTCATTCATATTGTAGTTTCATGCTATTGATATTGTTTCAGGCGTACAATTAATAGTTATTACTAGGTTTTAGTGTTTTCCTTTATATTAAAAGTTATTTGTTACCTTTGACCTTACAGATATTTATTGACATAAAACCTTATGATTATAATTTTAATTGCTGTACAACTTTGGTAATAAAATTGAAGATCATTATTAAATTTTATCATTTATTTAAATTATTTAGACGTATATAAATTCACTTCAAATGGTCACAAACATAAAAAAATGACATATAAACGTTTCTAATAAATCCTCCTTTATGTAGCAGTCGGGTAAAGATAGAATGGTCCACTAAAACACGCCATTGCAATAACAGTCATTGGGCAAAAATGTGAATTTTAATTATTTATTAGATAACTTTATTGACTCATTAATTGAATCCAAACACATGTCAAGGATGTGCCAAGAATACTTAGAGTAATTATTGAATTAATTATATGTAATCTATTAAGTAACCTAAGGACCTACAATCACCCTTTAAAGTAAGACAGCTGTTGTGGAAGAGAGACAGCTCTATGACGTGTAGTGCGCTGTCACGCTCAAGTCCACAAGCCTCTCAATCACTATTCAAACCTGCTCTTCCAAAAATCATCTAAATAATAGCTACAAATTATGCTTAAATCACTGCAAGATGCCTTCGTGACGCCAAAACCTCAACTACTGCATACAATTAGCTCTAAACGAACGACTAAACCACTACAAACTCTGTAATTCACAAAATAACTAATAACTAGGAAAACTTGGCTATTATAGATAATTGCGGGCACGACAAACCGTAACGGAAGTTACAGCGAATATTTCCGATCTTGGAGTTCGCTCTGTGATTTTTTTTAAACACACTTATTAACTTCGTTGTCAGTCAAGTAAAACCGGAGATATACTACCGTGTCGTGACGCTAAAAATCAATCGTAATATACCATTGACACGACACTACCTACAAGTTTGTCTATAACTAATATAATAATAATAATCCACGACTTTCACACAACGCGATCCAGTCTCAAACTAAATACGCGATCAAGTCTAAATACAACATAATATTATAGATAAATTACGCCCAGACACAGAAAAAATGATCGCGCTCATTACACAAACAATTCGTCCCATTAGTAGAATAATGTTTTATCATCACATATAACAAAAATGATATTATGATAAATTCGTAATCGTAATGACGTAAGCTATCCAATGATATATTTTTTTATAATTTTCATTCATTATTTTAAGAGTTATAAAGTTCGAATAAAGTTTTTGCCACGCGGCATACCTACAATAACGTCGTACGAACACATGAAGCGATATTCTCCGTCCCGCTCTGGCGTTCCTCTGGTGTTCCTTCTCAACAACGCACATTATTCGACAGTACACAGACACAGTAGACAGTATTTAAGATCACATAAAACATTATTCTACTAAGTTGCCGCGTCGTATTAAACTTAAGTGTAATCCACTACAATACTTTACTGATAAGTTTCTAAACATGTTAATATACGATAAAACATATTTATTTTTTTCCCTAATTTTGTAGTTTCTTATGCACATATTATATTATACTACGCATAATTATATCTTCTTTTTGTCAGTATGTACACATGAAACATTATTCGACCAATTTTTTTTTTAAAGTGTGCGTCGTAAGCGCTTATGCTACTTTTTTCTGTTAATTAGTTTTTCGTAAAACATTATTCGAAATCTAAAACGGTTATAAAATTATTAAATACACTTTTAATCGTACACATTTCTTAATAACTAATTTTCACCTGAATGTACATAAATAACAATACATTTTAAAATTCTAATGTCGTTTAAAAAAAAATAGGTCTAACTTCATAGTACACACAGCCGTGTGTGCTAAACATAATCAGTCTAAGCTGGCTGCACGAAGGTTTCATAATACAACCAAACGCGAGACCAGCTGACACTGGTTCTAGACAGGTTGAACGGTAGCCGTCTGTACATTTGTAAAAGATTTTTTTTTTACATTTGCTAAGAAAAGCAACATGCTACCCTTTTGGGATGACACATCAAGTGATGTTCCTGACGATTCTACTTGTCGTGATGGATCAGCGGATCAATTAACGACTCTTACTGAACTGCGTCCAGTAACTCCGTTCCAACTTCAATCTGCATCCAGTTATGAAACATCACCTGCTGTCAGTATAGCAATGATTACAAGTATAGTATCAAAAATTTTTATGTTAAATATTGTACCACCCCCGTATCACACAAAGTGTTATAATGATTTTTGTCCAATATATTCAGAACAGTCAATTGAACATGACACAAGTTGTGATGAAATCATATTCCCCAGCATTCGGCTAAAAAAACGCCACCCGCCAGTGAAACATTCAAGACAAAGGTATTTAAATAATATTGGCAAAAAGTATTGGATGAAACTGCAAATAATTCAGTGACGCAACAGAATGCACCCGTCATTGAATCTTGCTCAAGTCAGTTCAACACTGAGAGTACTGTGAAGGCAGTACACACTCTTTCTGATCAAAGTCAATCGCTTCATTGTATAGATCGCTCCGTTTCTAATACTGCCATACCACTCCAATCACAAGTGCAAGCTATCGAAGAACCTTCGTCAGAAGGTCCTAATCCGTCTAATTCTATGAAGCCACAAGATTCTCCCATATCCCCATTGCTCAATCTTGTCCAACTCGGTCCAACACTGAGAATACTGTGATGGCATCTCCCGCTCCATCAGCCCAAAGTCAATCATTTTATTGTTCACATAGCTCTGTTTCTGAACTTGCAATACCACGCCAATCCAAAAACGCATTTTATTGCATTACCATGTATTGAAAGGCAGGTGCCATAGTTTTTCATAGAGAAGGAAACATTTACGTTTAACAAGATTTGTTAAACGTTATCAATAGCCCAAATTAGTTTTATTTCTATAATATACAATAGTTTTGTAGCTACCTTGGGCCGTCCATATCTGTTCTTCCATAGAGCAGGGGTGGATAGCCCTTGGTAGATGCCCCATCACATTTTAGATTAAAGTTCTTAAGAACATGCAGAGGCCTTCTCTGCATGTTGGACCTGTGTCCCCGTGTAAGCCTTTAAAAAGGACCGGGTTTTCTTACCCTGAAGGTAGCCCGTGAATTAAAAGAGATATAAATAATAATATTATGTTTAAGAAAATAAATGTGATTTTATGCTAACTGAAACACGCTGAACTGAAGTTAGATTTTATTGCGATTTTAGAATTTTTTAAATTAGTTCCTACATTCCTCAATATTTACTTTTTATTTTACAGCTTAATTTGTTAAATTTTATACAGATTATATTAAAGAATAACTTCAAATAACTTGTCAACTCATTGCTTTCCTTTGTTTAAAGATAAATTGGTAAGTACGACTAAACAAGACAAGTGTGTAGAAAATTCATTACTCGTAAAATTCACGTCATTACTTACGTTTATACCTACTTAACACGAGCGGAGCCACGCCGAGAAGCTAGTATTATATAAATCATCTTCACGAAAGACATTGACATAATTTTGGAATTCCGTAAAATATTGTTTCATATGCAGATATAACGTGACTAATTTGGTCAAATAACGTTCCATGTGCTCAAAAGACAGCTCTTGAACGGTTTTTGTTGGCAGTACAATGTTATGTATGCACATGCGACCCACTATCTACGCACAGGAGTAGTTTTAAGAATAAATAATTATAACAATAAAAGCTGTATTTATGTCTATGAACATTGTAAAAATATGAAATGGCTAACGACTTCCATTAAAGAGTTAAGCCAAATAATGCACGCGCAAAACTTCAAATCGCTCTACTGAAAAGTAGACATTTTGCAGATAAAACATTGTTCTACTAATGGGACGAATTGTTATGGATGAGAATCGAACATACGACTTCTGGTATAACCAAACAACAGGCCAGTCAACTATCATGTATGAAACGATTAGCCACTAGCGCGTCAAGATACGCCACGACACAGTAGCATGTTTCCGACTTAATCAACTTGTCACTAAGCAAATTGAATGTTTTAGAAGCAATAGAAAACAGACTTGCCATAAATGGCTTGGTTTCTGATAAAAAATTGAAACAGTCATGTATTGGCAAAAGCCTGCCTTAATGCCAATTATTGATAACAGACGATTGTAGTTTCTAAGCCACTACTTACGAGGGTTCGTAACTTCGCTCATAACGTGTTGTTGAACACTAAAGTCATTGGTATTTGACAAAAAGTAATTTTTTACTCGTTTACTCCTTACCTCACTAATTAATATAACCTTTTGTCGGATTTTGTGTAAGAAGCAAGCTACTATCCCTACGCTACAAAAAAACCCAAACAGTATAAAAGTATCAGATATTTTTATCAATCTTCGACGCTTTTCATTTCCGTTGTTTCTCATTTCTTCCATATTTTACTCATTCCATAAACCACTAGGGCAAATTTCGAAATAAAGCAACTGAGACGTTCTTTATTTCATGTTTATCTTGACTAACCAATTGTATTTAAATCCGACCTTCAATGTTAAATTCCCGTGAGGGATTTACTCTACAGAATTTCAATCGAAACATAAATATTTATTGTCCGTTGTTCGTTTAAACACGTAAATGATTAAAACTATGCCAGTGCAGGTTTCTCATGCAATAACGACACAAACAAGTGATTTCCAAAACATTTATCCTCGTACTCACTTTTCAATCAACTTTGTTTACAACAATTTAGAATATTAAAATGAACCTAAAAATGTAACTTTGGTTAAATATTTGGGTAGCTGGTATTAAAACACCACGGGCCCATTCTACTACCTAAGCCATTCACGAGATCGCTAGCGCAAGCATACGACTCTGGCTGGAATTAATACACTATCCTACAATACTAAGTTTGAATCGACTTCCATTTTTAACGAATGAAATACGTAACAAAACGTGCATTATATCTGTTCGCCATAACCTAATTGATCTTAGTAACGATATTATTGAAAACGTTTCATTATTTATCTTAAAATGCCATATCATGTATAACTCTATCAAACTTAAGGTCCTAGTCTAAACATAACCCTCATCCAATACTATTTTAACATGAGTGTTCTTTTTGTCTCCAGAAAGAAGATGGCATCATTGTAAACAACAGCAGCGCATACTAAAACAAGATGGCGGTCTGTTCGGCCGCGGTGATCGTGGAGAAGGCCTGCAAGTACTATGGCAGGCCTAACAAGGCTGACTTCAAACCCGTGCTCAAAGAAATGGATATGGTCGTTGATAGGGGAATTATGTGAGTATACTAGTAAATAAATTTTACAGAGAAAATAAAAGGAAATTGTCCGTCTTTGTGTAGACATGTCTTGAGGAGGTAGGAGTCTCATGTGATTCAGAGCGTGATGAGTATGAATGTTGATGGATAGAGATGAAGGGGAAGGCCATAGAAAAGATTGTATAAGGAATGATATGAATAAAAAAGGAGTAAATGATGCTGTGACGTCTGATGGAGAATGGACGAAAAAAATGTGTTGCGCTGATCCTAAGTAAAATGGGATAAGGGCAATTACAATACATGATTGGCAATTAAATGTCCTCATTACAGTCCACAGCTAAACAAATCCTGCGCATAGATTATCAGCATCTTAGTCTTGTTTAGTTACACTCTTTAATAAGAGGGTTCTATTTATTTAGATCTCTACTGAATTGACGATTATAGACTCCATAAATACGAGTATATTCCCCAAAATTTGTGCTTATTATTTACCAGAACATTTTTCAATAAAGCATTAATAACACAGCACACTAGCAGATAATTAAGAGACTACCCTTCCAAACATTGTATGCCTTTTTTAATAAAAGCATAAAGTCTAAAACAACGTCAGTATTAAAAATCTAAAAACCAATAAACTAAAAGTTCTTTCTACATACAGATATGGTCTTCTTGGTCCTTCGGGTTGTGGAAAAACGACACTACTATCATGCATTGTTGGAAGAAGAAAACTGGACAGCGGCAACATATGGGTCCTCGGCGGCAGACCCGGGGAGAAGGGCAGCGGTGTTCCTGGCCCAAGAGTCGGATATATGCCACAGGTAAATATAACTTCATTAGCCTGAAATAATCTACCGCTGGACGTGGGCCCAATTTTGTTTATGCCATTCTCCCTTTGTATCTTGCCTTTTGCATCCATCCTATCTCGGTTATCTTAATTATAATTTCGTGTCTTAAAGTTAAATTGGATAAGATAGAAAAAGGCCCTAAGGATGCCTTAAAGGTACCCTTTGCCCAGCGGTGGGACACTACAGGATAGGAAAAACAAAACTTTATTTTCTCTCCTTCTTTAAAATCAATTTCTTCCTTAAAAATTTGTAGTTATAAGACCGCAAGCCTTTGCATTATTGTACAACTTTTGATCATATCAATGCCTGGTGTCACGTCAATAGGATCTACGTATATCTTATTACGTGTAATATTGAGCAAGCCATCCTCTTGCCTTGTCATACCAAGTACTTGTAAAAGTTAAATAATTTTAAAACCAGTTATTCAATATTTTTAGGAAAGGAAATTTAAGAGAAGATACTTAAGTGTGCAGGAAAATTAACTATAAAAATCTGAAAAACGTTTAATAAAACCTAACCTAGTTGTTACTTTACTGTCATCGAGAATCATCATTCCCCTGCCCTTATTCCAATTATTATTATTTGGGGTCGGCGCAGCATGTCTTATCCATGCTGCTGAGGTTTTGGCTGTATATTTGCCGGCCGCCTGCCTGACGTTAACCCTTCTTGGGAATGCTGTTGCTGGTGGTTTACTCCCCACCAGGAGGTTGACCCGAGGTGCTAGGTGATATGCATCGGGTAGTATACCTTAGTCGCCTCTTACGACGCCCATTGGTGGATATGGGTCAGCCCTATTCGCACCGGGAACAGCACGGTATTTGTTACTTTACTGTAATATAATATTTTGTCCACAGGACATAGCTCTAGTCGGCGAATTCACAGTTCGCGATGCAATTTACTACTTCGGAAGGATATACGGAATGAAAATGGAAAAGATGGTGGAGCGATTCGAGTTCCTCAGTAATCTCCTGGACTTGCCAAGCGGAAATCGCCTTATTAAGACCTTGTCTGGAGGGCAGCAAAGGCGGGTTTCCCTTGCAGCTGCGCTGGTGCATGAACCTGAACTTCTCATTTTGGACGAGCCTACTGTTGGGTTGGATCCAGTATTAAGAGAACGGTAAGTACTTAAAGACTTTATTTGATCAATGTAACTTCTGCAGCATATTTCAGATATTAAATTTATTTTTCATATGCAACCTTCATAGTATCTAGTTATGTAGTCATTAGGACAAGATGGGACAAAGGACCAATCTGCGGTACTTCAAAACTTGAAAATCTCTCCGGTGTGAATTTTAACAGCCTTTTAAAACAAAAAAAAAATATCATTCGTTATGAAATCACCAAGAAACAAAAGATCTATTCATAAATATTATAGATGACATCATATTTATGACACTATAAATTCGAATAATTATACACATTACCCAACACTAATAAAGTCTTATTGTTATACGAAAATACAATCACAACTCATTTATAACAGACAAATATAAATACGATTTTTTTATAACTATTGTTTTTTTGCTAGACAAGCGACGAAGTGCTAAACAGCTGTCATTTATTAAGTGTGATAAATGGCATCGCCAAAATAAAACCATTGTAAAATAATTGTCCAAAAAAACTTTAAATACTTGAGGATCTATGAACTTGTCTACAAGGTTGTCGGTACTCAAATGATTACTCTACAAGGTGCTAGAACTCTTCATAGTATGTAATGTAACGTCGGGGTTATTGCATTATCAGTTCCAATAATTGCTCATCAAATCCTGATGTTACTTCTTCATCCTGCTACTCATAAGCTTTTTATTTGAGGAATCTCATTTCTAGCTTTCCTTGAAATGACTTAGGGATATGCCAAAACTTCAGCCGCCTTAATAATCTACGATTTTCTCTTTGTTACTGTATTACCACTAGCTAGTACAATAGCAACTTCTTCTGTTGTCTCATTAAGATCACCTGCTCTTGTAGTTTTATTTTACTAATTATTGTCGTACTTTTCAAACAAAGATTTTTTTTATTTTTGACATTAGTGTGATTTCGAAGTTGAGGTTTCAAGACTCTGAAAAGGCAAACAACCTATCACAATACATGAAATATTACGTAATTCCAAGCAAAAAATAACACCTTAAAGCACGTACGAGCATTAATCAAAATATAATAGGTCCTTTCAAGGTGTCCATACGATAAAATATGCTAATTCCTTTTGATTTCTAAAAATATGACACTGAAATATATTATGAATGTGATTCCAAGTGCGAATAGACTCGATAAATGGTTGTCAAATACATTCATAGAATCACTGTTTTTTTCACAAGGGCGTGAGATGATGTAATTTACACGTGCGTTGCCCTCAAAGTTCCGTGAAACGTGATCGTCATTTCATTGTTTAATTTTCATATTAAAAAAAAACAACCTTTGAGTATCGAAACCTTTGAGATGGATGTAACTTCAACCATTTCGTGTCCACGAGAGTCTATATCGTATATCATATAGAATATTATCGTCACCTTACCTCATTTTAATTTGTAGGATGCATACCTACAAATTATATACTACATCTTTGTATATACTACAAAATCAGATAAATCATATACTGGAGTAACCCCTATAGATGACAATATTACTAAGTCATTAAGGATCACAGAAATTGCGCAAATTTATAGAAATGTTATGTGATTTACATCTCTTTTATACATTTAAACCTGCTTTACCTCAAGTAAAGTAGTTATAGTGTATTTCAGGTCTTGGCTATCAAAGATTTGCTTTCGTTACGTGATATAATGAAAGTCGTTGTGACTCCCTTGAAATCTACAAATTTCTTTGTCTCTCTACCACCCAAAACTATCTCCTTAATTAACCGCTCGAGTGCCCAAATCATACTCAGTATTGTCTTAACACGGACGTTCATTGTTTACTTTGACAATGACTCAATTGATATCTGATAACGTAATGTATTGTCTATCAGGAACATTTACGTCCATTGCGTCACTCATTGAATTTCTCTTTGAAAGGTCCTTCGATATGGAAGTACTGTTTTGAACAATGATACCTTGGAGACAAAAATAAATTTGACTGTGATTTCTGTTTATTTTGAATGTCATGATTATTTCTCACATGACTTGCTATTGTGATATTCTTTTACTTGACGAGTTTCTGCTTCATCAGCATTCTTCTATTTAAGCTTTCCCTAAGCTGTGTTTATATTGACTTATTGATATAAACGATTGTCTTTCCGAGATCTCGTTCACCTCCGATAGTGTAATGGTTAACATAGTCTCCCTTAGTAAGATTGTTACTCCACCTACATTTAAGACATATCTTTACAATGAGACCATAACTAACGTTATTATCCGTAGAGATGTCACCACCTAGGCGCGGTGTTCTCCTAGGTAACAGGACCAATGTCCGATTATTATATTTTATCCTACAATTCAGAGTTGACGCCTTCTGATCATAAACTTTAATTCTACATCACTAAATTGGTATTTTGCCCCGATCTCGCTTAATTCTCATCACGTAACTTCTGTAGTATTTTATAGGTAATAAATACTTTAAGACGTGCCGCTGTACATGCTAAAATTGTCTATTACTGTTTTACTTTTCCAGATATCAGTAATTCTAATTACTGAAGATTTGCATTCTGAACACATTTTAATGAGTAACCGACATTTCTTAATGAGTAATTACCTAGTTAGGTATTTAGTTATGTGGAATACTTAGTCACAATGTTATAGTAATGGACATAGCTTCAATGTTTTATTGCTATTTTTTTATATTTGTGATAGTTAGTCTAGAAAAAGTATAAAGAGGATCCCTATTTCATAATGAGACAGATTTTTTTATTGTTTTTTATGGATAAGTAGTATAGTTTGTACCACTTTTTAAATTGCCATTTGCTAGATACCCCAAATATACACCGTGACTTTTAGGTCGTCTTACAAAAGCAGCCCAGTTCATGTATCCAATGACTAGTAAACGTTTATAATAAAAAAATATGTTTTTTTTAAGATTTGAATTAATAAAAATATTATGACACAAGGCAGTTTTACGAACACTCTGTAGTGAGCGCGGTCCGAAACTTGTGCCAAAGGGGCCGCGCGGGCGGCGCGGCGGCGTCTTATCACAGGTCATTCACCTTAGCGTAAAACAGCTGTCTTACTATTGCAATCATAATGTTCGCAGTAAGTATGTAGCATGTATCTTCAACAGTTTGATACGTAAACATTTTTAACAGGATGTTTCATATTTCCAATGTATTATTTATTTTTTTCATGCATATTATTTTAATTAATGATAAAAAAATTATATTCGCGCCTAGAGGTATTTTATGGCGGATACATTGTGTGGACGACTTTTTTAAGACGACCTAAAAATCACGGTGTATAATCTGGTATGCAATCAGCTGAGAAAAAGAACTAAGGAAAAACTAAACCGATTGAGAAAACTCTCTAAACGGGTTTAATTTTTTTTTGACCATGAGCTTTTAAGGACAATCTGAAGTCATATTTTAGTATCCTAAAGTTTCTGAAAATACTTCTACAGCTGGGCAAAAGTCTCTTCCCACATAAACATGGATAAAATGTGGAATTCCGAGATGTGTCTTACAAAAAATACTACACAAGAAGAAAATACGCCTTCATTTGTTTATCTCTTACATGCCCTTGGCTAAGGGCTTCTTGCACCATCAACCTTCACATACACAAACGTTCTCAGACGCATTAAGCTCAAGAGGTGTGCAATCGTGACGTCGCATATTCCTTAATGCCCAATTTTATAATATATTATACATGTATAATATTCTTACATAATTTCATACGAGACTTGATTTATTGCGTGAGAAAAATTGGTCCTTTTGGGTGATTTGTGTCAGTGTATCAAAGAGGTATTATTGAAACTTGTAATGCGATGTTTTTGTGTCTTTAAAGTTTAACGACAAAAATACTGGTCTTTTTGATGATTTGATTTCAATGTTACCTAGAAATGTAACTGTATCACGAATTGGTGCGAGTTTTTTGGTGTTTAAAACTAAATGAGTCGCGAACTTCATTCAGGTAGAGCAAAAAATTGCGAACTCTCCAATTATTTTTTTCTTTATCTGCTGGATACTTTTCGCTTTGTCATCAATACATTACTGGTTGATTTATAAAGCAACAAAAGCCAATTAAATAAACTCCTAGAAAACTTAGGACATATTTTACAGTGATTTTTAACTTCCATGTAGGCGGAACCGCTAGTATTAGTATTAGTAGCTAAAGATCCATCACTGTTTGCATTTACAGCTTCAATTTACCTCAATATTACATCATTTGCCTAATAAATTAGCAATTCCGAGACCTTCCCGTGTAAGGTTAAATCAAGCGAATAATTAAACAAAACCTTTGACTTCTTTATTATGACCATAAACTGCCATAAAGTTGTCAAAATGATGAATAACCTTGCGCTGAAGTTAGCATAACATTACAGGGGCATATATCTTTAAGTAAAGTTTGTCCTTACCTTCTTGAATGCTTTGGTTATGTGAAAGTACAACAGTGTTGAGATCTTGACCCTTGTAATACGGAGAAACGATGTCTTAAGCTTGAGATGAGACATGTTTGTCCCAAACGACACGTGTCTGTAGGAAGTTTTAGCTCGTTTGTAAGTTCTTTTCATTAAATGCAATTCGATGCAAAATGAGCAACGCGACGGTGAAACTTGTTTGAAACGAAATGTTTGCGTCTCGGGGTTTCATTTTCTTTGATCGCTTATCAACTGTTGTCGTAAGGTCAAATGAAAGAATTAAAATCTTGACATCTTTAGTACTAAGAAACGATTTGTTATTTTTGATTTGAGTTTGTGGAACTCCCTTAAAAACCTAAAACAACTGCCTAAATCTTTTATTACATAACGTAATTTGTCACAGTCGACCCGAACCCACTTGAACTTGACTCAAAAAGCAAACAAATATTTAATGTTAAAATTATAGCCATCTGAGATGTAAAACGCATTACGCTCTAGATTGCTATAGCCAACGTTGGCCAACCGGGCCGTCGCAGCCAAACTATTGGCCAATTGGACGTGCTAACTGCTCAACACCCAGATCGGGTGACGAAGACTACAGTATTACTACTGCAATGCTGTAATTAAACTAAAACTCTTTATATTGAGAAATGATATGCAAATATTTAAGCTGCATGGATAGTTAAGCGGTCTAGGTCAACACGCCAATGACCACAGCGGTATTGTACCTCACGTTTGATCACCGCGTAGAATGAGCGTGTGTGGTCCACAAATGCCTATTCTCATGTACATGTTTACACATTTAATAAATCAATAAGTCTAGTGCAGTCCACTGCTAGACTTAGGCTTCTCCCAAGAGCGCTATTTGTGTCGATTCTCTGCCTTCCGCATCCAGTCTGTCCCAGCCATGTTTTACACACACGAAGATAAAATTCCTTACTGCGCGAGTAGCTATATTTTGACCACTAGCCAAACTGCCTTAAATGCCTAGTTTTCTGTTCACGACTTTAAGGATTTATATCTTATATTTATCTGGCGAGATGGCTGCAAAGAGTGTGACTTGCGAGATGACGTCAAATAGGAACGTGTGGAAGAAAACATGCTGCGCTGACCCCAAATAATAATGATTGGGATAAGGGCAGGGGAATGATGATGATTTATCTGGCGAGTAGCGACCCACCCCAGCATAGCACGGGGCAATACTGATGTTACTGATGTATTATACAAATGTATAATATAAATCATCATCTTAAAGCAATCAGGGAGGGACACAGCAGAAAGCTACTCTTGTTCGTTCGGAATTACTCAAGCCTTTTGGGGCTTTGGCCCTACTCAAGGTTAAAATTTAAAATAAGTCAAGAACTTATATATAACCGAATGTTTCTCGTTCTATTTTTACACATGAACAATTTGCAATCGTAAAGTGTTATCGTGAATAATCGTGTATTTTATAAGCAAAACATTAAACAAACGCTTGTTATTCTACAAGTACGACAATGGATTTATATTTACGCATTGTTTTATTTTTCACACACATAAAAAAAATACATTTGCTCTACATATGTCACTGTATTTTCATATAACAATTCTTATAGATAACATCTTTTTCTTCTTATATATAAAATTCCCGTGTCACAATGTTAGTTACCGTACTCCTCCGAAGCGGCTTTACCGATTTTAAACAAAATTTTATATGCGTATTCAGTAGGTCTGAGAATCGGTTACTATCTATTTTTCGCAAACGAAGGCGCGGGTAACAGCTAGTATGACTATAAATTAGTATAAATACTCCGAACTTCAAATACGATTTGTAACTATTTACTTATTATTCTTGGTAAATATCTTTTTTAATTTATTTACTTAAGCTCACTGATATAATTACTTTGCACAAGTGCTGGCGATGTGCTCATTGATGCAAGTCAGCATTTCTTGCCAAATTCTATCTCGACATTGTAATCGCAATCCATTGGGTAACGAACGAAGCGAATACATCTTTTATTTTCTTTGCCCACTGTAAATAGGTTGGGGAAAAACGTATTTACGCGTTCAAAAGAGTATGATGATAGAGTCGCATAATAAATTATAACAGTTTTTTACTTGCCAACAACACCAGCCATATAGTTTACCTACAAGCAAATATAACGCCACGGATAATGAATAGAACCTGGATTTTTAGTCTTTTGCTATTTTAATAGTCTTACAACCAAACCCGACAACTATTCCCTGTTTAACAGACTTCAAAAAAGAGGAGGTTTCTTAATTCGACCGTATATCTGCGTGCTTTTTTATGTTTTTACTATTAGGCCCTCGCAGTATCACTGTTTGCTTGGGACATTGGGATTATAGGAACTCTTTTGAAGCTTGCTCTAATACGTTGAGTCGACGCTCAAATCTTGCTGAGAGAACCCGTAGTACACTATACTGTTACGCCTGGATGCCGTATAACAGTTAAAACTAACTAAATCAATACTGTTTTTTCGTTTAAAGCAAAGTTGCTTCCCGCGTCTGTATCTATGTTAGTCTGTCCCTATATACATAGATCTTTAAAACTACGCAATTGATTTCAATGTGTTTTGCTTAATGAACAAAGTGATTTAAGAGGAAGGTTTACATGTATAATACGTCAGTATTACACCCGTACTAAGCCGGGGCGGGTCGCTAGTAATAAAAACAACCTTTTTAGTCGACTTAGTAGCAAAAAATTCGCACCAAAATTGCACAAATACTTTTATAAGTTAAAACGTAATGACCGGTATTGCGTGGCATTACGCATATTACATTAGCCAACATTCCCGCGGCAATGTCGCGGTCGCCTATTATAATACTGCTGCAATCGCGATAACTGCTAGTTTCAGAATTCAGACATACCTTGAATTTCAACAGTTTGTGTGAAATATGGCTTTCGGCGCTTCTCTAGACTGTTAAATGAAGATTTGGATACATCCTTTAAGTAAAAAAATAATAATTTAATAGTGAAAACTCATTGACAAATTAGCTACCTATAGGTAATTTTAAGAGGCGACGGTTGTCTCTCTAAACCCCTTTTTTAGAAACTCTGAGGAAATCCTCATGGATATTCCTCTTCCATCCATCGGGGGGTTGACGAGGTGTTGTGCCAGACTGTTACCGGCTAAAATTACTGGGACTTACTCATCTGCCTATAGCCGGGGGTACAGGGTTTTGCTTTTACATTCACCCCGCCCCCGGCAACTCTGAACCCAAAGGGAAAAATTATAGGCACATTCAATAAGGTTCTAATCAAAAACAAAGCCGGTAGGCGTTATTACGTTATAAGATACCCCAAGAAAAGTGTATTGTTTAATCTGATCTAGTTTACAAATAGTTTTTATTGTATTTAATAACAATGATGCGAGTGGGAATCGACTTGATCTCAATTCAGCAATGTTATGGGAACTGGACTGTCTAGAGTAATTATAAAGATATTCGGTAAGTATACCAACGATACGATACGAAATTCGGTAGGGGTTGAGAGCTGTGTATACTATATTTGTTTTGGGAAGTTTGTTGCTGTACAAAATAAAGGTAGAGGGAGAGCATGACATGGTTGAAAACCTTATTTATAAGATTCTAAAAAGTAATGGTCGTACTATACAAAACTTATCAGCTGATATATCTAAACTTGCGTGGATGACTCGATTCTTTCTTCACTATACTATTGTTTTCTTGGAGCAAAATGTTCTTATTCGTGCCCTAGATAAAATAAGCATGCTAGAGGCAGCTATTATGTTGGAGTCGCGGTAGTTCGCGACAGAATTTCTGCCTGGCCCCTGGCAACAGGGAGCCTCGCCAAGTACTCCGGTTGTTTTAGCCGGTAGGAGTCCGGCACACACCTCCGTCTACTCTACGTGGCAAGATGTGCATATAAGACTTCTACTGGGTACAAAAAAGGGGTTATTATGTTGGCAAGTTGCGAAACGAATGCAATAAAAATAACTGACAAAATGATAATATTCTACGTATTCAGTATTCGTTAGACACCAAATTGAATTAGTAATGGCTAATAAATACATACGCAAATCAGCATTAACAAGTATCATAAAGTTATGACAAATTACTCAAATAAACTTTTAATGATACAAGATAAGGAAACAACGACCTGTTAAATTAACATAATTCAAAATAAAACCCATTTTGTGTGATTTCTGCCGATTGCGGCCGGTGTTTCTAGCCATTCAGTTCATCAAAATAAGTCTATTCAATTTTGGACAATAGTATACAATATCGACCCCAAACGGCTCAAACGAATAACTACCAACTAGGTTATTATATTTCTATGTATATAGAAGATGGTGATCGCCCGACTGACTAGAATTAAAAGTAAACTTAGATGTATCATTGCTCACATCACGTGTTTTTAAACAAACCAAATAAGCAAATACAAGAGTAACAAATAAATTAACAAGCATTAGGTATGTTCATGTTTTGCTAATCTAGCGATATTTGTTTAAAGCTGCCCGTGGTTTAGCAATCATCTTTTGTTTGAATAACAAATGCATAAACAATTATTTGTTCTTGTAAATAACCTAGATTTTCAAGGGTCTGATAGGTAAACGTGTTTACTGGATAAACCCATTTGAATCACTCTTTTAATAGGATAAAAAGAATGGTTGAATAAGAATATAGTTGTCGTTAAGTAGCGTGGAAAAGACGCGTCAGAAGAAAAAAGTTATCATGACTTCGTAATATCAGACAGTGGACCGGTATCACCGACGTGGAAGAACTCTTTGGTCTCGCCAGAGATAGAGAGAGGTATGCAGAGCTGACAGACATCCCTCAGAAGAGGAGGCACCAGAAGCAGAAAAAAGCATTTTTACAATCGCTTTTTAATCCCAGGGATTAGGTATATGAATGTGTTTGTACATGTAAGTTGAATGTCTGTGAAATCCCTCGTGATACAAGGATTGAATTCCTTAGTATGGGAGTCGTTAAAAAAAGAAATAAATATGTAGATATAAGGATTCTATCTTATACGTAGTACTATATACTAAGAACAAGGAGGATAAACATCCGGGAATGAATGGACTGAACCATTTGAAGTTGATTAATAGCAATAGAAATTTTATCGAATTCACCTTTACCTGTCTTTCTCATGCAATACTTAGATACTGAAACAACTATGTGTAATGAAACTGGAGATAGATACAATGGAGATGTACGCACAAAATATTGATTAAAGAATTAATTCTAAATCGTTGCAAAATCCAAAATCCGTTTGATCATTTTGCCTATATGAATTTAAATTAGTAAGAAGCATATGGACGTCCACGTGAGATAACTGGATCGTCGCAAATTACTATTTTATTACAATTTTAGGCCTGATAAACTTGTATTTCTAGTATTACATCCCAATTCTATGAATATTTATGAAGTTTTTGGCGGTACGCATTAGATTATGGAGTCGTTTTGTGATGACTTACTTGTTATTCTATAAAGCAGTTATGAATAGTGGTCGAGATATTAGGATCGTAGTGACACGTCATGCTTTTAGCATTATTTAGATTATTCTGCTCTTCTATGCTGACTCATAGCTAGACAGCGGTTTTTGACATATTCCCAATCGAGCCAGTCTTACAGAAAAACAACCAAATCACATCAACCTCTCCTGGGCCCCTTCCTATCTTAAAGTAATATAACGGCAAATGTGGAGGAGAGATACTTTTACGTTTCCACAACTGCAATAATATTGCGTTAAGACTTGGCGGTAGACTCCTTTTTTTGTTTTCCGTGGTGAAACGCTAAGTACTCCAACCCACGGCGAGGGCACGGCGTGGGGATATGTCGGACTCCTATAGACTAAAACACCTCGGGCCCCTTCTACTATCTAAGCCAGAGTCACGGAATCGCTCGCATGTTCTGCGTGACTCTGGCTGGATAAAGAGCGTAGACCGCCATTCCGTCAGTAACTAAGCGGTTGTTGCAAGATACTTATATGTTCAAAGCGAACGCCGATGGAATAATAAATATAGGATTACCCCACAGTCACAGGTCACCGGTAACGATTATATTGAAATAAAATAAATAGATTTAAGCGGTATTTTATGGGCTAGCTCTGAAGAAACATACTAGATAAATAATATTAATTAATATTGTTGGTCTTCACTATTCGTTCTATCTCGGAGATTAAGCCTTGATTAAATAAGCATAGTCTTAAAATTTATAACCCTTTTACTTTTCGGTCTTTTGTGAATCATATTTATTTTCAGAGAAAAGGCTTGATGAGGGATAATTAGGTATATATTCGTATTAGTTGTTGCCCACGACTTCGCCCGCGTGAATGTTGATTATGGCTGCAAAAGCTCCCTCTCCCTCTGACGCAGTCAGTTAAAAAGTAGCCTATGTGTTAATGCAGGGTGTCAGCTACTACAACTAAATACCAAATTTTGTTATAATTGGTCTAGGTAATGTATAGAGTAACAAACATCCATCCTTACATACAAAGTTTTGCTTTTAAAGTATTGATAGATTACGAACATTTAATACGAACATTTTTCTTATCACTGAATCCTATAAAATCATTCGCCTTCCTACCTGTTGGCTGTCCACCAGGTGTCATCTTAATATGCAAATTAATTCATCAACTGTTCACATATCACGCAAACGGGTCCAATCGGCTATAATTGCTTCAATATAAAATTCTTCCGCTAAGTCTCTATTTTAAATACAAAAGCTAATCAAATCTTGTACTGTCTGTGGGTCTACCGCCACCTCATAAAGTAACTTTTAGGGTTCCATACCCAAAGGGTTAAAACGGAACCCTATTGCTAAGCCTCCGCTGTCTGTCTGTCAGGTTGAATCACATAAACCGTAATAGCTAGAAAGCCAAAATTTTCACAAATTATGTATTTCCGTTGCTGCTATAACAACAAATACTAAAACTTAAAAAAAAATTGTAAGTGGGTCCCCATACAATAAACGTGATTTATCGTATTTTTTTGAGGTAGACGCTATTACGAAACCCTTCGAGTGCGAGTCCGACTCGCACTTGACCGGGTTTTTTTTATCACTATAGATACATATACCTATTAATGCAATTGAGAAAGCGTGACAGTGCACGACACGTCTCTCTACCACAATGGCAATAATCTACTACTGATACTTTAGGAAATGGTTTAGCCCTAGTTATCAACAAAAACCGCAAAGCCAAACTGGCTACTTTTGGAGTTCACGAACTTTAAGTATTTACAATTAACTTTAAAAAAGCAAAAGAAGGCTTCCGAGATCATTCGCACTTGAGTCTGTCGGATTACTAGCTGTTGCCCGCGACTGTCGGTTATAGCTGCAAAAGTAGCCTATGTGTTAATCAAAAATTGATCATGACTTTTGAGCGTGACAGAATCACAATACAGGATGACAAGCGGTCGGCAAGGAGATATTGAGAAGGTAAAAATCTCAAATCAAGTGTCTTTCGTCCTCACACGTTGTTATTTTGCTCAATCTCTTCAAATGAGTAGGCTTCTATCATAATATAGGACTGTATGAATAGAGAGTAAAATTAAACGGATTTGCACACTTGCGAAATGTTTTCAAGTGTGTACCTAATCGAAACACATAGAAACATTATACGTAATAAACATAATAAGCTCATAGAATTTGTGATTTTCATATTGTTTTTTATTGTCACCAGGATATGGGATTTCTTAGCGGAACAGGCGCGAGGGGGCGCCACTGTGATCATCACTACACATTATATCGACGAGACGAAACAGGCTCATAAGGTAAGGAATCTTTACTTTTCATTTAAATAAGCTATGAAAGAACTTTATGTATAGAAGTATATATTTACACGTAGGGGGGTACCTATATTATATTTCATACATACATTGATGTAACAAAATATTTTATTTGTATTTTCTCCACCTAATGTAAACCAATGGAGCTACACAAAATATTACCTAAACATACAAATCTTTAGAAAAGAAAAAACAAAATATAATACTTTGGGCATCAAATAATTGATTCAAATTATTCCTCATAATTTTCTATGGTATATAATCAATTTATAATTATAATAGTTTCAAGTAAACCAGCATTACAAAGATGTCATGCCAAGAAACAGTAAATTTCCATGACTGTACCTACAGGGGATAATTACGTAGAATAATGCATCATTAGCAATCCGTTACAATATCTTTCAAGGGTATAACGCAATCTGATCGCGATTGTTTTGCAATCAATTGTTTGTTGCATCGCTTCTGGTTTAATAGGTAGGTACACTAGAGTTGCTTATAAAGGAAATACTTTGATGAAGACATAATTATGCATAGATACAATAGTCGACTAAAAAATAGAAACTCTCAGCTGGGTTCACGATTTAGGAACTCGATTAAATGAGGTTTAGCCCAAATTTTCATACCATCGATTTTTTCCATTCGACTGATGATCTTAACGGCCATTATTTTTCAGCTTCGTATTTTCTCCACATCCACTTTTACCTAAATAAATACTGTATTTTATAGTGCGGTTTAGATATCTGTCTTCCACAATTATGATACTTGGTAAAATGATTTTCCGTTGTTAGATTGAATTAGAATTAGAATCATGACAAAGAAACTTTCTTTAACAGCATTAATTCGCCCACATTTGAGCATATAGCACCAAGCCCTTTTCACGCGCCACGTTTTACCTTACGCCCTCAAAATTCCAGATAAAAAAATACCACCAAAACCAAACAAACCTTATTAATACTCACATAGAACACAATATCTAATAACACCTACCCAAACTCTCTCCATTAGATCGGACTTCTCCGCGACGGGCAACTCCTAGCCGAGGATTCTCCCGAAGACTTGCTGAGGAAGTTCGACTGCGATACACTTGAAGAAGCCTTCCTTAAACTTGCTATGAGGCAACACGAGATGCCACGGAGACGGTCCAGTAAGTTGAAACTTGTTTAATGGTCTTCAGCAAATTGGCGGGGTTCTTAAGGGCCAGAGCCTGCCGGGGCTGCGGGATGTTCGTAAGAGTTACCGCGATCCTGGCACTTAAAGGGCTCCAGGAGGAACATAGTCGGTTTTAGTCTTTGCACCCATAGCGGGCAGGGTTATTTGATGAGTTCCCACGAAAAAAAAA